>OZ010668.1:56380324-56684434 GCA_963932185.1 Troglohyphantes excavatus | reverse complement strand
GTTTCCCAAAACCTGGGCACATTGTTACATATTTGGATATTTATTTGTTCTCTTAAAAGTTACATAAACATAAAATAAACCATACATCTACATAAATTTTTTTGGTAATATTCAAGAGTAATGTTCGCTAATTTTCACTGAAATTTGTTTTTAATTATTATGATTATAATTACTATCGATTTTGTAGTTTACACTAGAAATTAAACTACGTTAAGATAACTGTAAACATAACATGACCCTTTCGCACTTTACAAACTTTCTTATCTACATTATTAGTTTCTACCCAGTTCCAGAAGAATCATATAAAAATAAATTAAATAAAATAATGCAATAATATAGAAATAATATATTTATAATTAAAAAAAAAATTCCTGTTAGTTCTGAAAATAAACTTATAACTTAGTGACATGTTAAATGGAATAATATTTTCAAAAAATTACAAAATGTTTCTAATTTAGAAAAAAAACTTATATTTTTAAAAGGGATAAAAACGTTATTTCAATACACAAATACAGATTTTCAAATTTTTTTAAAAAGTTATTAACCGTACTGTATATGAAAAATATGGAAATTTAAACTTGCAGTAGTAGTACCAAAACCTCTTCCTCTCGGTTAACTTTAATACAAAAAATAAGATAATTAAGATAATCTGTAGTTGATTTCTAAAGTATGAAGCTTCAAGATTCTGTATTAGGGCAAGCTGACTAAGTTAATTGAATGTGGTTAACATATACAAGGCCTATTTAATATATTAAATTACGAAATGAACATTCCTTCACTACATAGTCACCTAGAATTTAATGAAGAACCAAGTCTAACCCCAAGAATCTTAGATTTCATCAACCCCCTTTAACGCCGGGATATCCTTGTATCCATTAACTTGTACTTTAATTTACGATTCGCTATTAAAGTAGCAAAATTTTACTGCCCTTTGCGTTAAAAGGGTTTTCGTCTTAACAAACGAATCAGTCTTAAGCGCTGCAGTTTTAATATGATAACGACTTTCGTCAACATTTTAAAAACTCTAATTAGCATGATGAATTTTGGTAGAAGTTGGTTGCATTTTTATCTTAGTTTAACAGCCGTGGTTAGAAGGAATGAAATATTTTAGGATGAATGGGTTAGGAGTAATTGCCATTTAGAGTTGGAATATGAAAAGTTTCTTATTTAAACTAATAAAATAACTGGCGAAAAACAGGGTTCGTGTATGTTTGCGCTAATCTTATAAACTACTTATTCGATTTAGATATGACTTTTTGGAAGCGTAGATTCTAATTGGAATACAGTTTCAAAAAAATTTCTAGATCTTAATTCGAACAATAGATAATATATAGTTTTGTTGTTTAGGCTGGTATTACACTATTCTTTGACAAAAAGATTCTTTGGCTAAAGACCTTTTTATAAAAATTTTGCAAAAAAATATTTTTTTTAAATATTTTATATGATAATAAATAGATCCTAATTACACTGTATAAAAGTTTTATAAAATATTTTATAAAAGTTTTGGTCAGTTTGAGTAATTAGTCCGACTATAAAAACGGAATCAAATGGTTAAATGTTAATAAAGTAGCTATGGATATGAAATATTTTACTCAGTTGCTGTAGCAAATTTATCGTTTCCATTTATTGAAATGACTTCGATTTTCAAATTTATTGCTTTACAATCTTATAAGAATGTATATGTAATATTAATAATAAAAGAGTAATAATTAATAATGTGTACTTGTGGTTACTTTCAAGTTTTCGCAAAGTATTGGCTCTTCAACCCTTTAAATTTTCTTCACATCTCTATTAATGTACTGGTAGTATCCATTTTCTTTCAAATCATGTTCTATTTCTTCTCTAAACTTCCAATTGTTTGTTGCTGCTTTTTGTAGTTAGAATGTCGGGCATCAGGAAGAAATTAGAATTTCTGATATTCGTATATTAACATCTTTGTAGCTTCCACTGACCACCTATCACTCATTTTTAAATTATTTGTTCAAAGCAAACGATCTTTTGCTTCAAATATCGAAAACGAAGTTTATTTGCCACAACAATCCGCAAACTAAACTGTGGGAAAGAGTGAGGTTCAGGGGGCTTGAGAAAGAGGCTATACCCCCCTCATAGTAATTTAAGTCAATAATATTTCATATTTTTTAATAATAATTTTTATATATATTTTTTTATATAATTTATTAAAAAATGTATGCAATCAGTTAGGCAATTAACAAATTAATGATAATTAACAATGCTTAATTAGTTTATAATTAATTACTAATTTTCATACTGCTAATTACTTTACTTTTTTAATATTCCAGATTTAAATCAATTATACCACAACTTCTAAAAATAAGAGTGTTAAATTGTTTGAAGATCATTAACGAATAACTAAAATAATAAGGCATAATTAAAAATAATAAAATAATTATTATTTCTCTAACTTTATCCATTACGATAAATGACTTAGTATTCTTGTATTTTTATTTAGCAAAAAAATATAGTTGAATATCGCAGTTGTCTGGTTTAAAGGTCACGTGCTTAAAACGTTTAAATCGATTTCGATTCTACAGCGACAAACATCAAATTCATTTAATTTCTCAACTTTCTCCAACACTTTTGCATACTTTTAGTGTTAACTCGGTATTTATATATTTTTTGTCTTTTCGGTACTGTGATACATTTTTTCACGGATTTCACTTAGTTAAAAAGTAATAAAAAGAATATAAAAATTATCCCTAAAGCATTTTCAACTGAAGCATCAACTTTTCGACTCTTGTACTTCCATATCAATTCTACTTATACATATACTCGTTACTATAAACCCAATAAGGCATTTCAAATAGTTCACTCTTCACAAATTCATCTTTAAAACATAAACTTAGTACTTATTCCATGTTTTTTTATTTAAAATAAATCGCTCTAAAAAACTTCGAGAAGACCGAATATAGTAAACATAATCCAGAGCATATCGAACACTAATTTACAAAGAGACAAACACACCACAGGGAATCAATAACAGCGAAAAGTGAATGGACAAGACGACAGCGTGGGAGGATAGAAGAGACAACAAGTCTGCAGAGAACAACAAATAAGAATGAATGGGGGTTTTTCGCGGAAATTAATGACAAAAGAAGAATTCCTCGATGATAGTTTTGGAACTGTCATCACGAAAGCGGGACGCCTCGTAAACACCCCCGCCTGTTCATTAGTTGAATTGGTCGAGGTTTCAATTCTTAATGGTGTTTGGTCTTTTGTTGGACTTTTGGGGGTTAATAACACGCCATTTGGCATGTTTTATTGATTTAAGAGGTGTAAGATATGCAAAAGAGTTATGTTAGAATTTATTATTATTATTGCTCTTTTTGTAAAGGTGGCATTGAATTGATTACAGGATTTGAAGTAAATGAAATAGGTATTTTTTTAAGAAAATTAAATATATCTTTTGGTAATATCTGTAGTGCTGTATAATGTACAGAAATCGATAGTGTTAATCACAAATCTAAGCAATAATTATTATTTAATTTTTTTGTGGGATATTTATTTGTAAATTGTTGAGAAAAATATGAATCGCTTGATGTTAAAACGAGACTTGTGCATAGAAAAACCATAAAAAACAGAAGTCCCTTTTAACATCAAGCGATTCATATGTGCTAATGCATTTTAACTGGAGTAGTTGTAAAAATTGAGTAGGTTGGGATTAGAAGTACATACCTCATGTTTGGCGCAAACACTTCTTTGAAGTTAGAATATTGAATATTAAATTAGAATATAAAATTAGAAAGCAGGCAAAATTTGTATATGGAAATCAAATATACAATAAGAAAGTAGAATATAAAATTATAATGTAGAATATAAAATTAAAATGTAGAATATAAAATTAAAATGTAGAATATAAAATTAAAATGTAGAATATAAAATTAGAGTATAATATTAAAACGTTGAGTATAATATTATAATGTAATAAGTTGGAATAGAAGGAGCAAATCATATTATTGCGGAGAAGAGTTCTTTAAAGTGGGATATAAAACTATAGTGCAAAATATAAAATTAGTAAACAGACTATAAAATTAGATTATGGAATTAGGATTTAAAACTAGATGGTTGAATATAAAATTATAATTATTAGCATGTTAAACTGTTATGATTGTATGAGGTTGTGATAGGAGGAACGAACCACATTTTTAGCATGAAAACTTCTTTAAATAAGAATGCCGAATATAAGATTATTAAATAGAATATAGATATAGGTTTAAATTGTAGAATATGAATTAGAATGTCATATATAAAATTATAATATAGTGCATAAAATTATAATGTAGTGCATAAAATTATAATATAGTGCATAAAGTTATAATGTAGTGCATAAAATTATAATGAAAAATTAGAAATGTAGAATATAAAATTTAAATTTAGAATATAAAATTAAAACTTAAATATAAAATTAAAATTTCAAATATAAAAATACAATGTAGAATATAAAAATACAATGTAGAATATAAAACTAAATTTTGAGTATAAAAATAGATTTATAATAAATTAGAATGTAAAAAAAAAAATTAAATAATTTATGCACAAAAAGTCGAGACTATTTTCTTTTTGATGAAATAAGAATACATAATTTGTTCAAATTTTTAACTTTGTATCTTGCGTTGTTTCGAAATTAGGAAACGGAGCGTCGTGATAAGCTCGGGTTTTTTTAATGCTGGAACATCTCCCTCTTGCGAATTTCATAACATATGCACCGTTAAAAATTGCTTTACAATAATGTTAATATTTGTTATGTAAATGCGATACGAATATTGCGTGTGAATGTGGAATTTAAGTTTCTTTAGTTAAAATAAATCATAAACGTTTTTTTAAATGAAAGTAGGTAGCTATGTCAACCATAGCCATCAAAATCCTGCCAAAAGTAATGTTAATTTATTTCACATGAGTTAAATATCCATTCTATAATTGAAATAACTTCTTATGCTTCTTAATTATATTTATGAATATTAATATATACTAATAATATTATAAGATGCTCTATATTTTTTCCTCGTGAAAATATTATTCTTAGTTTGATTACACAATATAATCACTACGCTTGAGTACGATGCTTCGATATCAATATTCCGGATGTAAGAAAAAATGGTAATTTCGATTCTGTAATTTTCGATTTGATGGTTAATTGATTTGACGATAACTTAACCCTTTGCACTCCGAAGGCACCTCTCAGGCGCCAACATAACGACCAGTTCTTTTGTTTCCCTGTTCTTTAAAATAAACGAGAACAGCTGGATATTGTGGTTAGAACATCAATCTTTTTTGAAACTTGTTCTCTTGCACATACAAAACAGATTAGGATTTGTTTCCCTTTATGAGTATAAAAAAAAATCTGTGGAAAATAACGTAAAGAGAGAGAGAGGGATAACTGTTCCATAAAAAGAACACAAATCGCACAAGTGTTCGCGGAGTGCAAAGGGTTAATTTTTACGATCAAACAAAAGTACACTAAGGAAGTACGGAAGAAGTCTAGAAGAAGAAAACGAAAATACTACACTCACAACTTCAGAAGAACTCAACACAGAAGATATAAAACATTGTACTATGTTCCTCTAGGTCAAAAAGTGGGGATACAACTGCAAATATAACGAAAATAACGATATATCGGAAATATCGATACACAAAAAATACTACAAAATCAAAAATGTAGATATAATAAAAATATTTATAAATCAAGAATATCAATTAATCGGAAAATTTCGATATTTGACAAGTGATGCGTCTCGATGTCAAAATGTCAGCATCGCCTAAGCCTAAGAATCATAGTTCAAACTTGTAAGAAGGTTCAAAAAATAATCCCAATTTATTTTTCTAAATAACATAAAAAGTCACATTTGGGCCGGATTAATCTCCTTATTATGCAGAACCGATCTTAATAAAGCATGAAATGCTTAATATATTTTTTTATAAGAAGTTTTCTTCTTTGTTTTCTGTGGTGATATATTAAAAAAGTGATAGTTATTATAAGTTCTTCGCAATCTTTAACATATTTTGTTTGTCCGGACATACATTGTACATAAAAAATTTGGAAAACCTTTAGAATTATTTTTGTTATTTTTAATTTAATTAAGGGGATGGCTTATTTCTTGCTATTGGTTTGTTGTTTATAATTAACCCGTTCGAAGAAAGAATATTTTTGATAGTTAAGAAACGACATCTCAGATGGACATAGTTTCTTTAAAGATGTTTGATTCTAAATAAGAATACTTTGTTTTACAATAAGATTCAAAACAATTTGCAAGGATATTCTAATGAGCTGGACAAATACCTGTAGTTATTTTCTGTCACATAATTCAATATTTCGGTTTAGAGTTATGTTCATTTGGCTCTTAAAAGAATTTTTTTTATATAAACGCTCTTGAACAAGGATAGTGAAAATATTGAAAATATAAATTGAAAAATTTCCTTACAAGACAACTCATATTTACTCTAAGATGGAACATGTAATTTTCAAACCATACTATTTTGCTTATTAAAATTAGTAAATATCATTTATAATGATTATTGATATAGGGAACATGAAGTGTCTACGGGAAAAAACGATGAGGATCAACTTTTTAAATGAATATTGAACGTCTCGTGTTATCTAAAAAGCTATAATTTCATTGTATCAAGTTGTGAAAACTAAAATCGATTATAGTCCTACAAAAAAAAAAAATTCCATGCCAAATACACATGAATCTTTGTTTTACGTTTATTTCCTAATCTTCACTCCAGACGGACTGCCATCATTCTTCCCTTTTACCCTTCACTTTGTATCTTTTTCTGGTGAAATATGGTTTCTATACCTACCATCCCGGAAATTTTGGAAATATATTTTATTCCTTATCAACTTAACGACTATTTCCCAAACCGAATGTTAGTTCTTCAACTAACTATTCTATTTTGCGATGTAGAAACCTGCGAACAAGAAAAATCATCCACGAAAAGAAGTTCCCTCAGGTGACAAGCCCTTCCGGCAGAAAATAAATAAATCTAACAGGGAACAAGAAAGGAGAAAACTTGAGACATTCTATTACCTCTGGTCGCCATCTTTTTTTCTGGACTCGCCATTTCAAAGGTGGCTGAGAAACAAAATGGCTTTGATTTTGAACGGAAGATAAAATCAATTGCAGAGATCTAATTGGAACATGTTGCTTCTTCCTATTGTATTTGAAAGAAAGAGAATGGTAATTTATATCATTTAAAGGCAATTCTTGTGTCTTGTGTGACAGATTTTCTTATTAGTTGTGAATTTTGTTTAAAGAAATTTGAACTGTCTTCGAAATTAACTACTTTTTCTAAAATAGACATTCATATATTTTAAATTGGAAAAATAAAAATAACTTGTTTTTTTAGTTAATTGGAAATTGAAAACTTGCTGCCTTATGCAATTATAAATTATCAAATACGTAGCAAACGATTCTCTAAAAAAAAGGTTTCAAAAACGTCAAATTAAATAAGAAGGAAAGAAAAAAGTACAGATATCTATTTTTAAAAAGACTGAAATGTACAAATTTAAATATTTTTAACATATAATTTAAAACGTACAATTTTGAATATGTCATGTGCTACCATTTATTTCATGTGCTATAATGTTATTTTAAAATAAATATTAAAATATATTATTCAAAATTTTTGGTACATTCATTTTTGGTACATTGCAACCCATAAACAAAAAAACTTTTAATTTAAAATGTATTTGAAAATTTAATAACCGAACAATAAATGATTTTTAATAAATATTTGTTGGGGTCACCAAATCAACGGGAAAATAAAATTATATTTTTATTAAATACATGAAAAATCCAGTGTTATTGCATTTGTCTTTTATTTTATCCTTCATGATGTACCATTAGTGGTTTAAATGTACTCAGTTTTATCGTGGTGGAAAGTTTGAAGAACCGAGTTCCAGTTTTTTTATGTCCTTATTATCTTACACTAGTTCCGAATTAAGAGGAATTCCCGGGTCTTTTGTTTAATAGAAATCTCAATGTGTTGCTAATAATAGCTCAAGTGTGAAACTCAAAAAACGATATTACATTCAAACAACCCTATTTCAATTTATTCCTCAAAGAAAATATTCGAATCCAATTCCAAACACACCTCAATTACTCTAAAAATACTATACTCGGGGACAACCTAAGTTGAACCTGAAGAGGAAGCTATGATATGTACATATATTCAATTGCTGTAGGCTCAAGTTAGGTTGTCCCCGAGAATAGTAAATATTCCCATAAATAGAACCCTTTTATAAAAGTTTCTTAATGAAGCGGAAATAAATGGCGGTAGTCTCTAAAATCCAACGAAAGGGAAATTCTTCGAATCAAGTTTTGAAAAAAAGAAAAAAGAATTGGGTCGGAGCCAAGTGACCACAATCCTTATTGGATTAAAAGGAAAAAGACGAACGCGTGATAAATTACGTGGTATTTTTACCGTCAAAGGTTGTTTTGATACAAAGTTTGGAAATATATCGACGCCCCAGAGCACAGATGTGTTGAGTACATAGGGAAACATATACGCCAAGGAATCGATGCATGCGGCGACGCGATCAAATATCCAATACTTCCATGTATCGCCAAGCGATAACTGTGAAAGATGGATTCAAAAGAACATGGAAAGCAATAACGTCCAAATTTCGACGCGTCATATTGTACAACTTTCTATTACTTTCCAACCCGCTTCACTTTTAAGTTTTTTGCTATTTCGTTTCCAGAAAACAACAACCTTCTCTTTCAATTGAGCTTTTTTACTACTGAAATCACAAAGTGTATATAGTCAAAATGGGTATGTAGATGTTTTTTTCGTGACATTTGATGAATAATTTGCTGTAATTTAAAAAAGCAGTGGAATAAATATTTTTTAAATAAATATAATAAGAATAAATGTTTTCTAATCTTTTTTATACACCGTAAGAAATTGCTATGCGTATTTCATGATTATTTCGCTTACGCTTAAAAATTCGTTGTCATGGCAATTTTGAAGATAATCGTTAGAGTTATTTGCACACACACAAACATTTCATAAATAAACAAAATCGAACAATGGTGCACTTGATCAATATAAAACGAAAATGTCCCGACTGGATTTCATTTTACTAAAATTATAATATCGAAAATATTTTAAATCATACATATCAAACATGTATGCTTGATAACGAAACTATTGATTTGAAAATAATAGAAAACTATAATTCAGATAAAGCATAAAGTGCGCGTGTTTTAATAATTTTAATAACTTACTAGCTGCTTGACCCTACTGTGTTGCGGTACCTTTCGAGATTACAATTTAAATAGCTCTTATTGGAACTCGAACCACCGACCGATTTATCCGCATTCCTGTGCACTACTGACCAAGTTCCAAAGGCACGTTCTAGGTAGACCTTGGAGATATTTTTTAAATATGTTTCATTTTACATAAATTCTTTTAAACCCATTTTTTAAACACACCGTCGATATTTGCGAGATGAACGTACGATTCATCAATGCAACACGAAATTCTCTTTCTTTTGATACCTCAATTGTTAAGATTCGTCGCTAGTTAAGAGGCATAAAGTGCTAATACTATAGAAATAATATATACTAGTTTGGTACCGCAAACACGTGCGGGGAAAAATCAGGTAGAACTCGCCAAGACTCGAATCCACGACCTTTGCATAGAAATTCCGTGTGTTACGAACTACACTGGAAACGAGTCTACCTAGATTTTGGAAATATTTTTTTAAGATTTTTCATTATACAATAATATATTTTTTTAAGCGCAATTTACAAACTAGTTCATATTTATATGATGAACATGAGATTCACTTTTTTCTTTATACCTCACTTGTTAAGATTAGTTGCATGTCAGAGGCATAAAAAGAATATTTATACTTCAGAAATAATATATATGATGTCGATGATTTTTTAACTGTAAAAATGCGCACGTATATGTTAATTTTAAAACATAAAAATCTAGTAATGATAAAAACATTTAAATTTAAAATCTAAAGTTTTGTGGCAACTTACTTAAATTAGAAAGTTTTTGAACAAAATAGCCAAAATATAAATAAAGATTTTAACAGTCTAAATTAAAACAAAACCTCATTTATCGATTTCTTTTACCCTATATGCGATTTATTTTGCCCTATATTCATATTAGGATAAATATAACCACATATTAAGAGAGATTAAAATGTTTTTTTATAACTAACTGAAAAAAACTAAGTCATTAAATTAAAAATGGTTCTTTATTTCTCATCATGAATTTTACAGAAAAGTACGCGTCTGCATAACAAATTTAAAATTTAAATTTCTCAACCTAAATTTAATTTTATTCCCTTAAGGCACAATGAATTCCGTTTCAAACAGACTTACGAGAATTTTAAAACAGCAAGAGCAAGAACAAACAGTGAAGAAAATTTAAATTATAAATTTCTCCATTTAGCATTCTATTCCAATCTTCCTTAAGAATACCTTTCGAGATTCCTGTATTCCATTCTATTAACTGAAACTTCGTTAAATATTCACAAAGTACGAGGTTTCTTCGTATACCTACTTCGAATATTTATGCAGTCATTTTCCACACACTTTCAACCTGTATTACTTGGCCATTTTGAACCTGAAAACTTCATTCGTTCGCAACATAACAGAACTTTCTATTACATAAAACTCCAGACAATAGGACAAATTGTATTGAATTTTAATTCCAGAGCCGAAATATTCAAGCTCAAACTGTTTGCAGGGTTGGTTTTCATAAATACTTCTAACTCGGACTCGGTATTAAGTACATTGTAAAAAAAATGTTTTTAAAAATGAGTACATGAACGTACTCGTTTTTGAAATTTAATCGTAAAAATTTAATCGCATCGTAAATGAGCGATGTATTCAAATTTAAGTAATCGTACTTTCGCAAAAAATAGCATGATTTAATATAGATAATATCAGTTTCTGTTCAAGCCATCTTAAGAAAGCGATCGAATAATCTTAAAAAAAGTTGTTCAGAATATGATTTTCCCACATTATTTGATATCCATCGCTCATTTACGATGAAATTGTACTCAAAGAAAACGAGTACGTCCATGTACACACTTTTATGCAAATTTTTTATAGTGTAAAGACAATGAAAACCCGTCATCGAACCCGTGTACGAAAACATCAATTTCATTAATCTATATTCCATATAAGAAAGCAAAAATGTAAGAAATAAAAACCTTAATCTAAAACTTCGTTCTTCCCCCTTTCAAAAGAATACCCCGACTCGTGTGCTCTCTCTATATATATTTGTTTTATTATAGATCGTCCTCTTTAGCCCGGTGCTAGGAAAAGATTATTTTTCTTCATCGTAGATAAAGGCTCTCGATGGTTTGTTTTGAAACAGATTGAGGTCGAGAGTGCGCTGGAAATGGGATTGTTTATGTTTGCGGGAAAATTTCGCAATTTGTTGTTTGGTAACGGGAAATGCGAGGAGTGCCGTGATTTTAAACTACGAGATATATTGGGCTAGTGTAAAGAAAAGGAGAGCCTCCCAGCAAAAAAAAGTCAGCATGAAACCTTCATCGAAATTTTGAAATTAAAGGTTTTATGCAGGAAAACTGCAGTTTTTTGAAGATCTATAAAATAGAGGTTTTTGTTTCAATGTCCTTCATAAAAACTGCAAAAAAACTTCATAAAAACCTGCAAAAAACCTTCAATTTTTAATCATGAAGGGAAAATGCAAATATTTTAAAGGTTTTATGCAGGAAAATTAAAAACTTCATAAAAAAAATGCAGTTTTTTGTTTCAATATCCTTTAAAAAAACCTTCAATTTGACAATTTTGATGAAGGTTTCATGCTGAATTTTTTTGCTGGGCTCTTTTGAGTCGCATGTTCTTGAGAAGCATGTTCATTTTTTTAATTACTTTAAAATGCTTATATTAAAATGAACTTAGTCCCATTCTACACAGAGGTTATCAACGCGCGTTAGTATTTTGTAAATGGCTCTGCGATTGGTGCATACAAACTCCACCAATCCAATTACAAAGCCATCTTCAAAAGCTAACGCGTATTAATAACGTCAGTATAGAAAAAGCCTAAAGCTGGGAAACATGTCCTGGTGCTTCTTCTCCAAAACAGCCGTGCTTCTCCTCCGAGACACCGGACTGGCTGGTTGGTTGACTGGATTGATCAAATAATCAATCCAGCGTCTGGGATCAAAAACGTAAGCGCCGCAGAAGAAAAACATGAGATGTGTTATCCAGCTTCAAAAATAAAATTAATATAATTGTTATTAACTAAAAATAAAAAGGAGGACTAGGGTCTTTCATATTATCTACTGAAGCCGTTTACTTTGCCATAGGGGTGACCCAGTAGTAGAATTCTCGTTTCATAATCGTTTGGTTTGGTTAATTAAAGTCGCACTATTCAATCAATACTTATATATAAGAATGGAGTGTCTGTCTGTGGAATCGAACAAAACCCCTCATCTTCAGTTTTCTACACGAATTAGAATACACTGATTCAGAAAATCGCATTTAAAATGTTTTTGTCTATCAGTCTGTCTGTCTGTTTGTCCAGATTTAACTCAAAAACTACTGCACGGATTTTTATTAAACTTTCACCATTTGGACAATATTTTCTTAGTTTAAAATCTGCACTTTGTTTCATGTGGATATCTGCAACCATTCAAAAGTTATAAAACTTTTTCCATTTTCTCTAACATTACTCCTATGAGAAATGTCGTCAAACGAATTAAAAATGGCGCAAAATATTACCAAATGAATTAAAAATGTCAACAAATGTTTCCAAATATAATTAAAAATGTCGACAAATGAATTAAAAATGTCGCCAAATGTTGCCAAATGAATAAAAAATGTCGACAAATGAATTAAAAATGTCGCCAAATGTTGCCAAATGAATAAAAAATGTCGCCAAATGAAAAAAAATTCTCCAATTGATTAAAAATGTTGCCAAATAAGCTAAAATAGAGATTTTGTATTTAAAAATATCATCACGAAATTAGTGTACAAATAACAAAATTAACGTCGTTAACAAAAACCTCGCCAACCGAAGGAGGAAGATAAACCAGCTCTTTCGACTGACGCCATGTGTATTCATATTCTGAACAACTTAACTTTATGACAATAGTGCTTTTTGTTACGGAGTGGAATATTTCTATGGTGTTGAAATGGGCCACCCTAAAAGTTTAATTTAAGGTTTTCTATATTTATACCTCCATGTAGCTTATTTTTAAATTTTTAACTCAAAAACATATTATTGGTATTCAAAAATGAATATTTGATAATTTTTATAAGAAATATTGTCCGTAAATATTGACCCATATGAAATTATGTTGAAAGACGGATATATAGACTCCGGTCACCAATTGGCACAAAAAAAAAATCACCAAATACGATACATTATTTCGATTTGGAACAATGCAATATTGTTTCTTTGATATATTATTGCGTTGCAAATAATAAAACTAATGAGTGTGAAATTTTTCTACAAGGGTTTATTGTTACTAAATGGTTAATTTTTATACAAAAAATATGGAATTAAAAAATATTTTAGTAAATTTGTATTTCACAAAAAGAAACATTTTACAAAAACATCAGTTTAAATAGTAGTCGCAATAGCATGTAAAGTCGTGAACATAAAAATAGATTTAGGTATCTCAAAAAATACTCAAAGTAATTCTGGGTAATACTCAAAGTAATTCTGGGTAATACTCAAAGTAATTCTGGGTAATACTCAAAGTAATTCTGGGTAATACTCAAAGTAATTCTGGGTAATACTCAAAGAAAATCTGGATTTTGATAAAATTTATTTTTCACAGTGCACAGAAAGTGATATGCGATTGCTACGCTGACAAGACAAAATCGCGCAGCTCTTACTGTGCAAAGTGACCACGAGCAACGCCGGGACATATTGCTAGTATTAAATAAAAGTAAACTAACTAATGTAAAAGGCGCAAGAGAATGGTGGCAAGCATTATGATTTTTATTTAATTTTTTTTTTTTAATTTTTAAACAGCCAGAATCCAAATGTTTTAATTTACAGAGGTTATAAAAAGCGTTACAAGCATTAAAAGGCTATTTTGTTGTTTTCCAATATAACTTTCATAGTCTAAAAGTTTTGAGAATAATAAGTCCGAAAAGGGTAAAGAGGCCTCCGTAGCCGAGTGGATTAAGGCGTCAACTGGGAATCCAAGGGTCCCCTGTTCAAAACCTTTCAATGGACTAAACCAATGGTCGGCAACCTATTGAAGTGGAAGAGCCAAAAGTTACCATTTACAAAATTTCCCAGTTTTTAAAGAGCCACTAAAAATTTTCGTTTTAATATGCTTATATATATTTGATTTAAAATAAACTGCTTAAGATACGGAATAATATTTATTCATATAAAAACACAAATATAGATAGTTACATCAATGGGAGCATTGGCTTTGCATGCCTTTTGAAAGTTTGATTAAATCTGGCTTATAACTTGTTGTTTTAAGTTTCAAGCACGACTCTAGATTTTTATTTGTTAGTTGACTTCTAACTTTACTTTTTATTATATTCATGCAAGAGACGCTTGCTCGCACGAATTTGTCGACCCGAAGATCGTCAGCACTCCATATGCCAACTTCTTCACCTCACTGTAGCATGCTGGAAGACTATTCCATGCGCCGAATATGAGGGCTTCAACTCGCGGAATTTCTGCATTTCTTGACTTCCAACTTGCTTTTGAGTTCTGTGAACTTGCCACTCCACAAGTCTTTGGTTTTCAAATCTAGCAATAGCATTTGGAGCGATCCAGCGTCAATTCCAAATGGCTCACTGTTGATTTTATTTGTATTTGTGTTGAGAGGATTTACTATGAACGCGATAATACTTTTGTTTGTTTTGAATTGCTCGAATCTCTCAGCGAATCCATCCTTCATGTCTTTTAAAGCTATGCTGAAGTAATTCGTGTCGATAGTTGCATTGGTCTCATCGCGATATTGCTTCAGATTTTTTAAATGAAATAATTTACCGCTCTCTATGTCTTCAACAAAAAGAAGTAATTTTTTTCGAAACAAACTACTTCTTCAAGCAAGGAGGGCTGGATTGCCCTTTTCTTGCAGTTTTAGATTTAGTTTCATTGTGGTATCTAACGATACCACAATTAAACTAATTGTGGTGATTTGTAATTAACGATTATGAAAATAGAAGCTATTGAGAAATTAGGTACTTAAAAATATATTTTCTTATTTTTTAAGGGTTTTGATAATAAATTATTAATTGTTTCGTATGGAACTGGAGAGCCGCAACTTTACATCATAAGAGCCGCATGCGGCTCGCGAGCCGCAGGTTGCCGACCCCTGGACTAGACTAAAGAATAGTAAAAAGTAGTGATATTGCGATCGGAGGGTTGCCAACTTTGCTACCAAAGTACTAGAATGTCGTTCAGAACATCCACAAAAAATTAACGGCGTGTATACGGGACTAGTACACGATAAATCTGATCGGGGTCTAAAGTCCCGACGTCTATTGAAGGCGTTGGGTGCCAGCTCAGGTTATGTCCTTGTCATCCGACCATGGTTCAAAAATACGAGGCATCGTTCCCGGGTCTTTCCTTCGAGATAGGCCCCGAACCGTCACCAATAGCCCACTGTGCAGCTCTAGTGCGACGTTAATTAACCAAACCAAACCGAATGGGGTAAAAATATCGGGTATATATATAATCGTGATCTATCATGGTTCAAAATTACAAAGCAGTATTCCCGGAACTTTCTTTCGGGACAGACCCAAAACCTTCTCCATTAACCCGTCGCACAGCTCTAATGCAGTGTTCACTTAATGCAGTGTTCCAACCAAATATCACTCAAATATTTTATAGTTGTTTACAGGTGGTATCTTTTAACAGTTCAATCAACAAACAACACCAGGTGTCGTGACCTTGCAAGAATCTTTTGACAGTGGCGTGTCCGCCGAGGGCGTGGTCCGCTCTTTTCTTCAAAAGAAATAAAAAAAAAGAAGGGAGTGGCGTTCCGTACCGTTCCCGGTACAATTCCTGCTGTGCAATAAACAAGATGGACATGATACGTCCTTTTCACGGAGATGATGGTTTTTATGTCTCATCGGGATGAAAGGGGAGCATGAATAACTGCGACTTCTGCGTGTCGTAAACACCCGTCGGATGGGCTTGGAGTTGATTGGGTGCAATCATATTCAACTAGTTTGTGTGGTGGACCGAAGACACCCCACACACATCCCTACTGAGAGTATTACACGGGTTTTTGGGATTGATTACACGTATCCCTGAAATAGTAGATCCAATTATACTAAACCTGTTAAAAATAGGTACTTAAACATAAGTACTGTACTCGTTTTTGATTACATTCGATGCTTATCGTAGCTCCGAACAGTGGCGGCCCGTGGTCGAAAATGTTAGTGCAGCCGAAATCATGTGAACCCCCCCCCCCCCCCACACACACAAACCCCACATAAACGGAAATTCTTTATTAAGTATTACACTTATTTTTTGAAAATTAAAGAGCAATCCTGCTTTCTTTTAAACTTGCAAATCGGTCAATTTTAATATTAACTTACATAACGAAACAACAGCAGGACCATGTCCTCAAACAACAGCACAAAGTAAATGTATCAAGAAAACCATTTCCATTGTGAGATATTCTCGTAAGTTCTCGTTTCATTCACGAGCCAATCAGCATATCGAACCTCAAATGCAGCTAAAACAAGAAAATCCATTTCGGCTGTACCTTCTCACAAATGCAGTGCATTAGCATGGGGGGAATCTCCATACTGCGTAGAGGTTGCCATGGCAACGATGCAGCCAATTTCGAATTTTGCTTTTTAGCTGCAGTTTTGATTGAATGGAGTTTTTTCGCTCCTGAATTGTGCATTACGTTAATAAATTGTGTTTACATAATAATTAATTTATTATCTTGCTATTTATCGGAAATTTCGTTTACTACCGTAGAAATTTCATTTTCAACTCTAATCTTCATTTAAGAAAATTAGTAAAATATCTGATTTTAGTTTTAAAATACACTAATGAATTTAGGTGCAGCCCGGCTGTACTTGCTGTAGTGGACGAGCCGCCACTGGCTCCGAATATGTAAATTTCATTTTTGAAAAAGACACGTACTCAAAAATGAGTAAAAAGATAAGTTGTTTGCCTACATAGGCTGTCTTCATAAATCACTTTTAATAAATGAGGACTAGAAATGAAAAACCACCTAAGTACCAAAAAAAATCGAAAATCTTTTTTTACTGAAAAATGTCCTAAAGACAAAGCTAAACGAAGTGGAAAACGCCCAAAGTATGAACTCCAGTAATAATATTTCAAAAATTTGAGTGAAATGGAGAACCCCTTAAGTACCAAATGCGAGTGTTTTTCATTTTTTGGCTCTCCGGAAAAAAATTCTTTTTGGGACTTGGGTCGTTTTCCATTTCTAGTCCTCACATTACAACCAGGACTTACTGGGAATCGAACACAATCCGTCTGCTTGATGTCGTCCACACCGAAGTCTTATACGTTGCACCAATAGAGCGACGTGAAGAAGTTATAAACAGAAGTAATGTTTAAAAAAGCGCGGTAAAAGATTGGGAAGTAAGATAATTAAATCGTAATAACTCAGTTTCCATTTAAACAATCGACATCAAATAATATGGAAAATCATCTTTTAGGTCGCTTTGTTAAGATGGCTTGAACAGAAGCTGAGATTAGCAATATCGTAATCATACTGTTTTGCGAAAGTACGATTACTTAAGTTTGAGTACGTCATCGCTCGTTTACGATGCAATTGTACTCAAAGAGAAATGAGTACGTCCACGTACTAATTTTTAAATACATTTTTTACAGTGTAGGTAAAATTATATTTTTTATTTTAACCCTTTGCACAAAGAGTCCGAAATTAGGAGATAAAAGATGCGCATCATTGGCAAAATATTTATGTAAAGGATGACTTCTGTAACAATCAAAAAATAAAGAAACGCTTTTAACAATTATTTTATTAATTTTAAAATATTAAAAGCTTACTTGAATATACACGCGTTCAAATTTATTTTTAAAATACTCATGGCACCTTATAATCGAAAGTCTATGCGAATGTATGTTCTTTTGAGAGGAAATTAATCATAGTTTTATTAAATTTTACCAGGAATATGTTTCCTTGTATGAACCCACTTTTACAATAATATTTTTTTAATTAATACAAATATTTAGACAAACATCACATCATCGTGGGAAGAGTACGAAAACTAGGTAAATTTTTAGTTACCTAGTTGTAGTACTAACCCTACGATGTACAGTAGCAACTCCAATTATCCGAACTTCAGTTATCTGGATTAAACATAGCGGATCGCGAATTATCTGGATAATAGATTATCCGGATGGGAACTGGTCCCAATTTATCTTCCAATAATTAGTTATACTGTAGTTATACTGTATCTTCCAATAATTTACAGAAAAATATATTTAATAATATCTGAAAACAAACCATGCATCATGAAATAAAGGAACCTTTTCTATCAACTAATAAATCCAAAAATACGAGTATATACTAGTAAAATCAAAATCAAAGCAATGTACATTTGTTTAGTTGTTGCATATATACAATAACTCAAAACACGGATAATTGCCAAAGACTCCTCAAACCTACAAACCTACAAACTATAAACCAGATTCACTGAATAATTCGAGCGTGAAGCGACAGTGTGACTCTCCAGCAATTGATATAAATCACAGTATGAAAGTTGTAAGCCCTCCTTAGTCGAGCCCGTCATCCATCAACTCGTCCTAAAACACTCGCTGCGATCTCAATCTAATTCGTCGCACTCGATGCTTTAGATTAATCGATTCTTTATCCGTCAAGAGTCGGTCTCTTCCTAAACGCTCCGACTTTCCAATTTTATCACTCCTATAAATTAAGAGAGATAAAAATGACGACGGGTGTGTTGTGGGACCCATAAAGCTGGGTTTAATTGGTGTCGCTTGCTTTTTTAAATGAGGGGCTTAAAATTAATGGGTGAGTTATGGGAATGCTTTAGTGTGTTATTTTCTTTCATATGGGTTTTTGATAGTATTCTGTTTTTGTCGTAAAAGTTTGAAAAGTATTGGTTGTTAGTATAAACGTCGCACTAGAGTTACACAATGGTTTTGTTTGGTTAATTAGCGTCGCAGTAGAGCTGCACAGTGGGCTATTGGCGACGTTTCGGGGTCTATCTCGAAGGAAAGACCCGGGAACACATACACATTCACACACACATTCATACATGCACCTCGTTATTTTAGAACCATGGTCAGATGACGAACTGGCACCCAACTGGCACCCAACGCCTTTAATAGACGTCGGGACTTTGGACCTCGATCAGATTTATCGTGCACCAGTCCCGTATACACGCCGTTAATTTTTGCTAATGTTCTGGACGACTTTTCTAGTATTTTGTAGCGAAGCTGGCAACCCTCCGATCATAAAGAGTTACACAATGAGCTATTCCTAAGAAAAGTCTCTAGAACACTGCCTCATAATTTTGAGTCATGGCCAGATGTCGAGGACGACACATGACCTGGCACTGTGTGGCACCTTACATAGACGTGAGGACTTTGTACAACAACAGATTTAATTTTCACCCCCCCCCCCTACTTTACACGTTGAATGTTTTTGAGGGGGACCAGAAACGTAGTTGGCAACCCTCCGATCACAAGATTTCAACAATGTCAGAGATGATATTCGAACCCACAACTCAACGATTTTAAATCGATACTCTACTGCTGGGCCCCCTACTGTCCATTGAAAAGTATTGGAACTTACATGATTGGAAATGTATTTTAAAAGGTATTTCTCAAATGTTTTTAAGAATTGGGGCTTGGAGAATATTTTTATTCCTTAATCTTTTATCTAAAAAGACTTCTAATATATTTGTGTAGATACAAGCCACACTTTATTGTAAGGTTTGGTTCAATAATGTTTCTACATCCCACGCGATACAAATATCAGAGGGTGGAATGGATAAATGACCAACCTGATTGACGCGGCTTTCCTTCCTCTACACGATGATAAATCAGTTATCCCTCAAGGCTAATTACTCGTAGAGTTATAGGGGATGCTGTGTATAACGCTTTTAAAAGCGCCACTCCCCCTCCCCAAACGGTAAGAATGTCAGAGGGGGAATGGGTTAATATTCGGCATCTACACAATGGTATGTCATTTATCACCATATGATGATTCCACGCTGAGTTATAATTATTTGATAGGTGTCGTTTTAACTATACGACCTCTTGCGGAGAGGTACCTCATACCGATTTTATAGACGTATTCACATAAAAAATTACGCAGTTCTATTCATGATAAAAAAATTAATTATTAATAAATTATAATTATATTTTTAATTATTTAATTGTAATCTCTACAATTCTCTATTAGTATATTAAACCTTCAATTGAAATTTTATGGTTAAAATGTTTCACACTATAAGCGGCTTTAATTTTACAAATTGAAATTTTATATGGCTCGTGATTCATTTATTACTCATAGACATGTGCGTATTTAAATTTTTGCATAAATGACTATGTGGTTGCATTGGAAGTCTACTAATACACTGACATCAAAAGTTCCACAAACTTCATTTTTAGATAATCATTTAGCGTTCCTCTTCCCTATTCAGTTCATATATAACATAATAATTTTACTTGATTTTTACCTACCAAACGTTTTATATTTATCCATAGCAAGGTTGAAACAATTTATGTTGAGGATAATTTCCTGTTGGTATTAAAATTAGGGAAATTACTGACATACGGGGTGTAACCACAATAAATTATATTTGAATGGGTGATTTTAAAAAGGAAAAGTTTCAAATTGGATCTCAATGGAAACTTTTCCTTTTTAATCTCACCCATTTATTTATACACGTATTAAAATAAACGTAAATAATAATTTAGACCAATTACCATCGTTTGAAAATGTAGCCATTTAGCATATAGACCTAAGTTTTGGTGCCAATTTCACATAAAATAATTTAACGTTTGTTTAGAAAATTCAAAATAACTTTACATTTGAGTGTATGTTTACCTTTTTTTTATGTTACAATTCGCAATTTTTTTTTTTTACTTATAAAATGGATAGATGTAATAAGTTTTCATAATTTATGAAGATAAACTAGGTAGATATATCTTTACAGATAACCTGAAATTGCTGAAATCACAATTTTCAAATGCCATTAAATGGGCCCCGTTTAATCTCCAACCCCCGTGCATGATTAAAATTTCAACGACAAATAAAAATCAGCACAACGAGACATAATAGATTTCTATAAATGAAGATTAATACTTGAATACAATGAACCATTTTACTTTATATCACCAAACGCTCTCCATAATGGCGCCATTTAGTAAAATAAAGCAAAAGGCGCGGAAAAATTACGAAGCTCTTTTCCTGGAGATTTTTAGTAACACTTAACAGAGTGATAAAACTGACGTCATTTGCATGTGCGCAGGCGAAAAATCTCCCCTAGTCTGAATAACTGAAGTGAAATGAGGAAACGGAAAGAGGGAAATATGCGAGGGGAAAAAATAATAAAATCCCTGAGATGCACAAGTTAAGGGGGAAATAAGAGCGCGTCGAAAGATCTTCTTCAACCAATTATGTGAGACCAAATAAGCCTTTTCTAGATGCGCCGCTTCCAACTAGCTTTGCGTTAGGGGGTCGATTATATGTTGCAAAATGATGACCCCTTAAATGATTCTTATTTTAATCATTTTTTTTTCATTTAAAAATACAGAGATAAAACGGTAGTGTCAGAACAAATAAATTAAATAAAGTTTAAAAATAAACTATACTATAAAGTGTACTTTTTATATTATTAACATTTTCTCCAATCATTTATGAAATATGGAGTCATGATAGTTTGTAAATGTGTATACTGTGTATTTATTATTGTCACGCATATTAAATTTGCTCCCTTCAACATGTGTTTTTTATTTATCTGTATGTCGCATTTGATGAGTTTCTTGACCGTTTGCATAGAGATGACAACCTCACAACAGCAGGTGTTCTGCATCATTGAATTTGCTAAAACTGAATTGCTTAGGGCTGCTCAACATGCGTTTCGTCACATACGAAATTCGTCCTCTTTCATACGGAATAGCTGGACTATCGCACGTCGGTTTCGTCAGTTTAATGAAAACAGGGTACCTTACAAAGGTAAATGTTCTGGTCGAAAGTGAACTAAGACTCTCTCAGCGACATCTGGTTCCAAAGAAATTAAATTTCAGAACGTCCCCTTAACAATTTGCAGATTAAAACTCAGTCTAAGGTGTTTGCTTGCGATATAGTCTTTCAATGTTGGGGTATCCTTCTGTAATACCCCTATATATTTCAAGAAGACTATTTTCATCCCATAAAATATCCAAATATCGAATCGTAACTAAGTTGATGCTCTAGTTTTAGAGAAAACTGTTTACAGTGTAAATGAAAGATTGTCATTAATAAGTTTTGAACTCATGAGAATAGAGATAATTGAAAATTATCTTATGTTCGACAACAGAACTTTCGTATAGAGTAACTAATCATTCAATTTCAATTAAACTATCTGTACTCCAAACAACATGTTAAGAAGCGCAACTTTAGAACAACGTACAAGAGTGCGTCTTATTTCCGATATTGCAAAGTTGAAACAGTTTGCTGACTGTTTGATTGCAATTTTACGAAATGGTGGTATTTGCTTGAAAAACAAAATCTTAGACAATATGCCACAGAATTACTTATTCCTAAATTGAGATTCACAAAGTATTTTAGTTCATATTTTTTATTCTAATAGAATAAATTATATAATTTTATATGCAAAACTACATAATTTTAAATAATTTTATTTGATAAAATAAGCTAGAAAGGTAAATTTGAAGTTTGTATTTGAAGCTTATTTATATTTATGTCGTAAAAATATATTTCATTATGTCATTGAAGAAAATTAAACATTTATTGGTACGAGAATGAGGTAGACATAAAAATACAATCAATATGTTCTTATGTCATAAAAAGCTTCTAAAATATAAAGATATTACTTAACAGCATTTGGTTTTGGCATGCATATCTGTATTTTAATTTATTTGCAGTACATTGGTTGACAGACATTTTTAACTACATATATATAATATATATTCCCTAAATTACCATATTTAAAATTCCTTAATCTGCCATTCTTTTTAATCCATACAATTTGATTGCGCCGTAATAATCTCTCATCGCGTCTAAACCATTATTTTTGCCATCCCACATAAATTCTCAATCAGATTCGTATTTGTTTCATTAATGCCGTAAAGTTCCCATCAATATTACGCTGGCAACTTCAAATCCCAGCTTAATTTAGCCATAACAACCTCTTACTCGCATTCTTTAGCAATAAGTTTCACAAATGAGCATTTTAAAGAGTTTCTTTTAAGTATATTCACACGATAAATTCGTGGGTCTAACCATTATAGCTCAATTTGATGATTTCGCTGACTCAATCTATCCCTAAAATTCCCTGTCTTCAAATATGAGAAATCCCTATGGAAGCACGCTCTCTCATTCGTAATGTAAACCTTAAGCTGTAATCAACTTATCTCGTCTCTGGAGGAACAAATCTTTTGAACCTAACTTATTGGTCCTTATTATTATTATTATTCGTTAACAACTGACCTTCTCTAAAGATCATATCTATTGTCCTCTATCAAGAGAAACATTAGGTATATTTTAACTATTTCGCTTTTAATTTGCATTCTGCATATATTGTGAAAATATTTAATATTCTGAACAAATACTTTTTACACAAAGATCTCACTTTCAAAGTCAGTTCCTTTGGTGGTATTTATTGATTTAAGAATTTAATTATTTTGGGTTTAAGAAACTCATGAAACATTTATGAAATTATGTGTATAAGTTCTATGGAAGTACCTAATCAGTTATCCCAAAACCCTACGGCTGAAACCATAAAGTATTGTTTTTAATATAAGCTAAAAATAACACAAACTCGTAGTTCTGAAAATCAAAATACCGAAATCTTCGTGCCTTTTCTTTTGTTTTAACTTTACCAGATATTTTTAGCCCGATCCCCTCTGATACTGAATTCTCTGTGACTGCCGTTCACGTAGGCGATGACGTCACTTTCGTGGCTGATGACGTAAAGGGTTTTGGTCGCCATAGCAACGCGTTTAAACGACCACCAGCCAGCTACGTAAAGAGAAAGAACCGTCAGATGACTTAGAATAAGGAGTGAGAAAAGGGTTGTAAAAAAATACCGAGGAATTATCAGCCGAAATGAAACAAACCGAAAATTCGTTTTTAATTTCGGCGAGAAAAATTGCTCACTTTAAGAATTGGGGTCCTGACGAAATTTTATTTAAAATGCGACAAATATTTCGAGGAAAGAGTTTGTTGGTAATTAAATTGTGAATTGTTTTATTATGCATTTAAAAAAATTAGCAAATAATGTTTAACAAAAATTAAGTTTT
Organism: Troglohyphantes excavatus; assembly: GCA_963932185.1. Classification (NCBI taxonomy): domain Eukaryota; kingdom Metazoa; phylum Arthropoda; class Arachnida; order Araneae; family Linyphiidae; genus Troglohyphantes; species Troglohyphantes excavatus. Next base: position 56,659,987 of record OZ010668.1, on the reverse strand, counting down.
ACTATAGGGGCATATTTTATTTGTACTCGTTTTAGAAAATATGATAGTACGTATTTTTATGCCAAAATATGTTTGTATCGCCAAAACGTTTCTCTATATGAGGTATCAACTGATTTGCCATTATTTCTCTAGTGGACCGTGTTATAAATTTTTTAATAAATTCAACATAACTAATACCATTATTTTATTACAATCTTAAAAAATAGTGGTTCTTTTTAAACACATAATGATTATTATACAATCATTAAGAATATATGACTTAATCATTGCTTGAATATATCAAATTTAGCTTTATTGTCATAATACAGGGGTCGAAATTAACTTTTCGAAGCAGGTGTACCAGTGCACCCAAGTTTTAAACTTGGGTGCTCTGTGAATATTATTTGGGTACAAAAAAATCACGGAGCAAAAGTAAAACGCCCACGTTATTTTGACGCATATGATTTTGACAAATGCATTTAATGCCATTCATTCAAATTGATCACATTTATTTTTTAAATATTTTTTTGTTATTCAAATAAAATATTTCTTTTAATAAAAAGAAATTATTGAAGGGATAATAAGAGAGTCCAGATGTAGAACCAAAAAAATTATAATTTTCAGAAATATTCTTGACGAATTTAATTCCACAGCTGTTTTCGCTAATTAAATATATAAACTAATAAATTATGCTATAAATTTCAATTAAATATAAACATTAATTTAAATTATCCATTAATCAATCTTTTAAAATAAACAATTTAAATTATGAAATTGATTTTTAAAAACTATATATGTTTAACTTCCTCTAATTCTCTCTAATAAGTGTTCCTCTAGAAATGAAAAGAGGCTAGGTAAATTTTTTTTGAAAAGGAATATCATTTTTTCCAAAGGATAATGATAATGCAAAAATAATTTTTGATAAAATCGGCACTCTGGGCTTCAAAATTAACGGGTTATTTTTTGGCAAAACTAACTGGCTTTTATGTAGTAAAATAACTGTATAATCGAATTAAAACTGAGGAAAATACTTCCAAAACGATAAAATTCGTTTTAAAAATTCAGAAAATCTTACATTTTAAACCCTGGGTTAGGTTAGGCGTAACAGTTTAAAATCGGAAAAACCGATCAAGCTGAAATACTTACATTTGTTAAAACCCGGCTTCTCTTGTTAGCTGATGATAACCAATCAATAAACGCAATCAAACACCCAAATGCATAATTTAGGTGCACTGTGCAAAAGCTAATTTCGAACCCTGTTATAATAAAGCATTATTTTTGCCAAACTACTTCGCTTATATTTTAAACAAGTCGCTTAGCTTTCATATAAAAAAACAAAGTTATTGAATTACAGCAAACAGAATGGGTTTATTATGTGTAGTTTAATTCTAATAACTATCGTTCAACAATGTGTGATCACCCATCACAAAAAAAAAAATTATACGTTGTGTTTAGAAAAATACGATTTCCGTGTATTTTTATGAATACCAATTGCAAAATACAATGTCGTAAATTTATAAATATATTTTTCAATTCAATCATAAAATTGTACAAAGTATGAAATTATTATCGCATACAAAAAAACAACTACAAATTAGAAAACTATAAAGATTTTTAGAAAATCTACTGTATGGAATTTAAACGAAGTAGTTTTAATAAGGTTTATAATAACAAAATATTTAAGGATTGAATAGATTAGGCGTAACAGTTTGAATTTAATAGGAAGCGTGATTACTTCTTCTATTATTATACTCAGTTTAGATTTTAAAAATTGCATATTAAAGAAATAAAATGAACTATTAAGAAAAGTTTGAAACCTACCCTACCTTTTCCGACATGAAATCTGCTTTTCAACAATAAAACAATTATGTTTATGTTCAGTCAATTTAATAAATTAATGTCGAACATGCAAACGTTTAATTATTAGCATAAATTAAACATAAATTCGAATGATTTTGTTTATTCTAATTCATAATCCATTCACCTTCTCCAGTAAAAACAATCAAAATAAGCCATTTGGTAAATATCAGCATTAGTTTAATGAGGGGGAAACGGTTTTAAAATCATCACTCCGCCATATTTAAATGAGAAATAATGTATTTAAACTCCGCTTAAACTGTTGCTGCAATTTATTCGGTTTTCTCCTTGGCCTTTATATAACGTTTCATTTCTGGTATTGAAATAGTCAATATATTAATGGAGTTATTTTATTCAGTGTGGCGCCATCTTGTGAAAAAAATTCAAACTAATTTGCAAATCTACCATTTTTTTTAAATAACAAAGACTTGTTATTATTTAATTGAAGATTGAATATAAACTAACTGCCCCATTAAACTATAGAGAAATGACATTGCAGTTGTATATATTCTCCACATCTACAATAACTCAGATATTAGAGAGGTGATGTTTGGTATAATACAATCAGAATTCTTTGTAATTTAATAATCGCAGGCAACTCGGTGCCACATACTAAATTATCCCTCAACAATGACACAGAAGGGCAGATCTAAGAAAGTATTTCGCTAGTATTCTTTGTACACTGTTAAGAAAATGTAAAAAAAAATGTATTTGAAAAAACACATTTTATTTAAATTTTAAAAAACTTAAATATAAATTTTATTTTAATATATCTTTAGTTTTTAGACAGTTTTAAAGTTAAAGGTAATATTTAAATAAAGAGCAAAGAATTCTTCCAATTCAATTTCATGAATTGTTTAGATTAACTGTATAATTAAATATACATTAAAGGATATTTATTGTAAGTTTTTCTTTATCTTATATGCAATATACTGTTTGATAATTTATGAGCCAAAATAACAGCTTTATACATGACGATATATTTTTATTTTATTTGTTTATCAAAAGTATAAAAATAATTTAAATGTTTTATTTGTATTTTACTGATAATTTTTTTTTTGGCTTGTTCTACACTGACGTTATTTCCGCACGTTAGCTTTTGAAGGTAGCACTGCGATTGATGTATACAAACCACGTGGTTTATATTTTCTAATCACAGAGCTACCTGCAAAAGATAACGCGCGTAAGTAATGTTCATGTAGAATGCGCATTAGAAAACTAACTATGTTTGCATTGCGAGATCGATAAATAAATACGGAATTTTTCGAAGAAGCTTGATTGAAGTAAAACATTGTTATAAGGCGTATTGACTAAATAACTATTCAAGGATAGAACATAAACATCTTTAATCACATATGCCTAACATACAATAATCTCGGGGAGGAACGAAACCTTAAATAAGCATCACCGTAAGAGGCAGTTACATGACTGAAGCTTTCCTGCGCAGCGGGAAAGACATAACATATGTAGAGGGCGTTACAATCGTAATAACGGGAACAATATATAGACACGTAACGGGAACATGAAAATATATACAGGTGACGGGGACATGATAATAGGACAAACATATAAGATAATAACATAAATGAATAACGCTGGTTACATCCTCCCCCTCTGGCTCCGACGTAGTCCCGACGAGGGGCCAGCACCAGTTCTTTTGGGTAAGTTTGGTGGCCGTCCTCGCTTTCGCAACGGATTGCAAGGACGTTCGATGGGGTCCTGGGTGTAGGCCTTCAGGGCAGAAGTGTGGTACACGCCCAGGGGCACTTGGGGATTGTCCAGGCTGGCAATTTCGAATGTGGATGGTGATCTTTGTGTAAGGATGACATAGGGTCCATCTCGTCTGGGCATAAACTTTTCGGATTGTCCAGTGGCAGCCTTGCTGACGGGATGCAGGGTCACATATACTTTATCACCTGGAGCATATGGTGGAGCCGGATTACGCCTTTTGTCTGCGTAGATTTTTCTTTTGTCTTGTTGGGTTTCGATGACTTCTTTGATCTGGGCTGTGAATCTTGAGAATTTTTTAAGGTACGGTGTTATTTCAGGGACGAAATTGTCGTTGTCGATCACTCCTCGGATATCGTTAGTCACGTCGTCTGTCGTCCGCAATTCTCGTCCAAAGCTGAGAAATGCTGCTGTCTGCCCAGTTGATTGGCACTTTGCTGTGTTGAGCGCAAAACGGATTGCTGGCAGTTTCTCAGACCAGGATCGGTGTTCGTCTTGAACCAGGATTGCAAGACGAGGTTTAAGATCACGGTTTTTTCTTTCTACCGGATTTGCTTGAGGGTGATAGACCGGTGTCAACGTTTGGTTGATGTCTAGCATGCAGCAAAGTTGTTGCATTACGGAACACAAACTGCGTGCCGTTGTCGCTTATAATTCTACGTGGGATTCCGTACCTCAATAATACTTCTTCTAGTAGTGTAGTAGCACACTCTTTCGCAGTTGCAGTGGGTAATGCGAAGAGTTCAACCCATCGAGTGTTGACATCTTCGATGATGAATATCCATTTCTTACCATCTCTGCTTTCTGGTAATGGGCCAAACAGATCGATTGCAAGAGTCTCGAATCGTTGTGCCGGAACGGGAGTTTGCAACAAACCAGCTGGCTTTTGGTTTGAAGCTTTGTATCTGTTGCACTCTATGCAGTTTTTTACATAGTCCGTGATAAACTTCCGCATACCTGTCCAATAATAGCGCTTTGCTATACGATCGAATGTTCCTTCGGCCCCATAGTGGCCTGCTGTTGGAGCATCGTGATGATCTTTAAGGATGGAGTTTACTTCTTGAGCCGGTATGACCAGTTGTGCTTCGTCACTGTCCGAGTCTGGTGCATATCGGTAAAGCACACCTTGATTCATCAGGTAACCACGATCAGTCCAGTTGGCGAAGTCTACGTTTTTCTCATTGCTTTCGAAACAACGAATTATCTTCTCAACTTCTGGGTCTTTAAGTTGTTCTTCTCGGAGCTCTTTTGAAGTATGTGAGGGAACGTCGATGTGTATGCTACACAGTTCACATGAAGGTTCGGCATGCTGACAAGCTGGTCTTGACAACATATCAGCGACCACGTTGCATTTTCCTGGGATGTACTCTAACTTCAAATTGAAAGATTGAACTTCTAGAGCCCATCTTGCTAATCGTCCCGTAGGAGACTTCAAACTCATTAACCACTTAAGAGGTTGGTGGTCGGATGCAACAGTAATCTCTTGACCTTCAACGTAGGCACGATACTTCTTTAAAGCCCAAACTACAGCTAAAGCCTCGCGCTCTGTAGTCGAATAGTTTCTTTCGGCAATAGTGAGTAAGCGACTGGCATACTCGATAGGATGTTCATCAGATCCGGTGCCTTGTAAGAGAACTGCACCAAGGGCATAACCGCTGGCATCAGTCCGGAGAGTGTATGCTTGACTTGGATCACTTTGACGAAGGATCGGTGGACTAACCAAAAGTCCTTTCAGAGTCTTGAAAGAAGTTTCTTCCTCTGTTCCCCAATTCCAAATGACATTTTTCTTAGTAAGATTGCTAAGAGGTCTTGCTACTTCTGAAAAGTTTGGAATATATCTTCGATACCAAGAACAGGTCTGTAGGAAGGATTGTACTTGTTTGACGTTCTTCGGGGTTGGTATCTTCAGGATAGCCTCAACCTTCTCTGGATCAACTTCGATTCCTTTGGTAGTTATCCAGTGACCTAGATACTTAACCTTTGGGCAGGCGAATTGACATTTCTCTCTATTTGCCCTCAAGTTGAACAGGGAAAGTCGCTCGAAAACTTTCTTGAGGTCTTTTAGGTGATCTTCAAAGGTAGCGGATAAGACAATGATATCGTCCAAGTAGACTAGTATCTTTACATCCGGCAGACCACTTTTAAATCTGTCCATCAGCCTCTGGAATGTAGCTGGTGCATTTCTCAACCCGAAAGGCATTCGGTTGAATCTAAACGTTCCGAACTGGGTTGTGAAAGCCGTCTTGTCTTTATCCTCCGGATGCACGCTCACCTGGTGATAACCTGACCTCAAATCAATAGTGGACATGTAAGTTACATGTCGGGCGTCATGGATAAGGTCATCGATCTGTGGTAGAGGGTAGTGGTCTGCAACTGTCACTGCATTCAAGCCGCGATAGTCAACACACAGTCTTGTTTTTCCATTTGGTTTGGGTACCAACACCACCGGAGCAGCAAAGGGCGACTCGCATTCTTCGATTATTTTCTTTTGCAAGAGGTCATCCAGTTCCTTTTTCAATATTTCCTTCTTCGCAGGAGAAACTCTGTAGGGTGGATAAGCGACTGGAGCATGCGTTCCCGTATTAATGCGGTGCTCTATGAAAGTCGTGCTCTCTCCCCCTGGTTTGAAGCTTTCCTCGAAATCCTGAAGCAAATTATTCACCTGGAGCCTTTGCTCGATGTTCAAGCTCTCGCCTTCTTCTTCACGGAGATTACAGCTGTTGATGGGAAGAGTTTCGACAGGTTGCTGAGACGTCAATGTGATGTCATTCCCAAAATAAACCTTTCGGCGAGGGTTGTCACAAAAGTTCCACCTTTTGTTTCTTATGTCGAGAACAATTTCCGACTTTTCTAGGAAGTCTGTTCCTAAGAGAGTTCGATTTCTTTTTGCATTTGGAAGGGCAAGGAGATCCAGAATGATTGTTTTGTTTTCAATCTCAATGGACACCGTGGCTGTGCAAGCCTCTTCAGTAGTTTGGTAATCGTTTGCCAAGGTCATGGTTACTGAAGTCTCCTGGAACTCCACTCCTTTTCTCTTCAGCAGGTTGTAGAGGATCTCACCAGCGACTGATCTGCTGGCACCTGTGTCTGCACAAACTCTGGCTCGTACACCGGAAATGCACACATCAATCAGTGCAATAGGGGACATCTTGGAATGGCAAGTGTACATGGTAAGTGAATTTGCAGGGAAATTCTCATTTCTCGCCGTTGGAGAGCATGTCGGACACTTTGCCTTTATGAAACCAGGTCTGGAACATCCATAGCAGTATATGGCAGGCTTGTTCTCTGGATTAGGATTTCTTTCATTTTGCCTTGGCTTTGGATTCTGCGCCACTTTTCTGAAGTTTTCAGTATTAAATCTTGAACTGGACCACTTCTTGGTATTCGACGTAGAGTTATTTCTGTTGTTTGGACGAACCGTCTCGTAGTCATCTAGCTTTTGTACTAGATCTGTAGTCGTCTTTATTTGTGTCCAGTCATCGATGAAGTGCTCTTTGACTTCTTGTGGAACACGGCGTTTAATCTGGTCTGTAACCATCAGATCAGACAATTCTTCAAAAGTTGTTATCTCGAGACCTGTAATCCAACCTTGAAAGTAATTCCTAAGTTCGTAGGCAAAATCTGTCCAAGTGCCTTCTTGACATTTCGAATGTTTTGTGAACAATTGACGGAATTTTTCTGGAGTGAGTTTATAGCGCTTTAGAAGCAGCTGTTTCACTTTTTCATAATCTTGTGCAACTTCTTCGACTTCTCTTGCAATGATCTGAGCAATATCATATGGCAGCAGACCAATCAGATGAGAGGCCCAGAAAGTCCTTGGAATCTCAGCTCTGTGAGCTTGTCGCTCGAAGAGAACGAGGTATAAGCTGATGTCATTCGTTACTGGATCGAATCTCTGGATCAGCGTCTGCAAGTCCAATCTTGGTTTGGCTGCTTGAAAACCATCGTTCTGGGTAAGAGGAACTTGGGATCGTGTTGCCTCATCCTGGAGTTTCAGCTTCTGAAGTTGGAATTCGTAATCGTCTTTTCTTTTCCGCTCTTCGTACTCCAGTTCCAATCTTCTTTTTCTTTCTTCAGCTTCAAAGTCTTCTTTCCTTTTCTTATCTTGAATTTCAAGGTCTTCTCTCCTTTTCTTATCTTGAATTTCAAGGTCTTCTCTCCTTTTCTTATCTTGAATTTCAAGGTCTTCTCTCCTTTTCTTATCTTCAATTTCAAGGTCTTCCTCTTTTATTCTTTCAGCGATTATCTCTTCAAACCTTGCTTGGACAAACTCTAAATCGTCCTTATATGCTTCACTCTCTTGTATTCTCGTCTTCAGTTGAATAACTTTCAGACTATCAATACCATCCAAGTCCAGTTCAATTGCCAGCCGGACCAGGTCAATCTTCTTTCCTCGTGCGAGAAAAGCCATCGTGGGATTTCAGTCTAGTTCTTTGTGAGTTCAGATTATGGCAGTAGATAACAGGCACACAAAATAATTACCTCAAAGTCCTAGAGCTATTTCACAGTTCAATGCACTTAAACTCACTACAATTACCCTACCATGAAATATTAGCACTCAAATAGTCTATAATTATTTTTCAGAAAACCAATTAATATCAGTTAAAATAATATTAAATCATTTAAACTATTATAAATTTATTGTAAACCATTATAAAATCATTCCAACTATTCATTTATTCAAGCAAATAACACTATGCAGTATTAAATCTTTTCAAGTGTAGATGACACTGTATAACACCCGATCTCTAGTTAAAATGCACTATTTCTATGGTACCATTTCAATATTAGATTACCAGAATACCAAAATATATTTTAACATGATTGAACAAATTTATAAGAAGAATCACTTTTGTTTAAATTATTTAGAAATCTATGAAGTACTTAAATATAAAATCAAAACAATAGCATTAACAATTTCCATTTAATGAGGAATCAATTCAAGTGTTCTTTCAAAATAAATTTTAAAAACAACATTAAAATAACTAATAATTAGTTAATGCCACTAATTAAATTAAATAAGCACTATCATAAATAAAACTTCCTGCCAATATAAAATATCTACTAATCTGAATCACTCTCAAGAACACATTTATTTCTTATTTTTGCATGTAAAACCACATTCTTTTATTTTTCCCGAAAGAGAACAAAATAAAAATAAATAAAATCCACAATCAGAATTTTCAAGGCCAGCAATAATTTCAAATAAAAGAGAACAGAAATAAAACACTCTCAGTTACGTGGAGAGGAGGGGGGAAAAATTGCTTTTCTCCGAGCGTACGAATTTGAATTCGCAATGCGAATACGATTGTCAGAATCAGTGTTTACAAAACCAAGGTGGTTTTTTTTAATTTCAAATTCAGTGAAAAACACAGCAAACCATTGCGGTTTAATTTTAAAAGACTAGTTAAATTTAAATCAATAGAGATAACACTCCAAACGAGACACAGCATACGTGTTATGCAAATTATCTCCTCACAGTAAACAGGATGTATACTGAAAAACGAAACTTTGCGTTTCGAAACTGAAACTTTGCGTTTCAAAACTTTAACCTAGCCTACAAATTAAAAACTTGTAACACTGAACAGAAAACAAAATAACACTTATTTTAAACATCCGATGATATTCCTTCTTGCCTGAAGAACAGAAATATAGTTCGTTTAGAAACGAACTTCAAAATGGCGGCCCTCGCCATTTTCATCAATCGGAACGAAAACCTAAAAAGCGAGCCAGGCAATTGCTGTTCTTACAGTGTTGCCCCGCGTTGGGCGCCATTTATAAGGCGTATTGACTAAATAACTATTCAAGGATAGAACATAAACATCTTTAATCACATATGCCTAACATACAATAATCTCGGGGAGGAACGAAACCTTAAATACGCATCACCGTAAGAGGCAGTTACATGACTGAAGCTTTCCTGCGCAGCGGGAAAGACATAACATATGTAGAGGGCGTTACAATCGTAATAACGGGAACAATATATAGACACGTAACGGGAACATGAAAATATATACAGGTGACGGGGACATGATAATAGGACAAACATATAAGATAATAACATAAATGAATAACGCTGGTTACATTGTTAAATATATTTTAAATGTGTTTTTTTTCTCAATGTATTTCTTTGAACAAACGTTAAATCTCAGTGCGCCTAACTAAAGTATTCTGTGGGAAAGTAACGCCAAAATATTCGCGTAGGCAGCTTGTTATGACTAAATTGATATTGGAATTGCAGTCGTCGGCAAAATAAGTTATGAGAACTCTATTTCACTAAAGAAAGAAACACGCGATTCAGATAGATAATTAATGGTAAACAGAGTTTTATAGACACGAGGGGAAATTATTACAACGCAATTAAATTACAGAAAAGTTTAGTAGTTAAGGGCACTTCAAAATATAATAATTTTAAATATATATATATATATATATATATATATATATATATATATATATATATATATATATATATATATATATATATATATATATATATATATATATATATATATATATATATATATATATATATATATATATTACATTACCTTACTACTTTTTAAACTTTGTGTCTAGTTCATTTAAAAAATATTTATTTATAATGTTTCAAAGTAATACAAATTACTTAATTTACCTAATCCTATAAAAAACTAATCAAAAATATTTTAAAATAAAACATTCAAATAGTTTTCACTGCTTCATTTAGAATATGCAATTTAAATACACATTTAAAATATCAATCAGTCGCAAAAACATCGTTATTAAAATATTTCCAAATAAAGAACTGAAATAATATAAAACATTCCAATTTATAAACTATTATAATAATTGCCTTTTTATGTTTGCTTCGCCATATTTTTATATGTCATTTTCTTTCGAATCCTGTAATTGGAGAATCGAAAAAAAATTAAAATAACATGATGCACAATATAGTCTGTCTATTATATTTTGAAAATAAAACCTATGTTTATTTTATCTTTAACATAACAATTTGCCGAAGTTTATTTTTAAGCTTCAAATCTTCAAATCTATTTAGAGTTATTTCTTACGGTTATCCATCATTTTGATAGTTTGAGACCGGCTGTGAAAATAACATCCATTATTATAGCTTTAGGTATGAATACAAATATGGTTATAATTTTCGTGGGCTTAAATTGAGTTTTAAATGTTGGCAGTTACATTTCAAAAAGTTTGTTTTTGGCTTTTGTCCCAAATTATGTTTATTCAAATTCCTTATTGTTCATTTTTTTATTTGGTGAAATAGGAAATGAGTTTATAGCAAGGACCAAGGAATGAATATTAAAAGTGAAATAATATGTAAATTCAATTTTTACACACCAAATACAGTTTATAAGAATAGCATTTCAAAGTTTTCAGCGGCGTAGCATTTAAATGTATAAATGCAAAGAGTACATTTTTTAAGGGTAAATGCTCTACATGGGTGAAAGTCAAAAGCGGGGTTCCACAGGGTTCTGTTTTTGAGCTACTATTGTTTATTATTTTTATTGATGACATCACTAATAATAATCTTTCAAGTAAGATCATTATCTTTGCAGATTATTTAAAGATGGTGGGAACAGTCAATTGCAGGGAACAGATGACTTATGTCGATTGCTTAAATAAAAACGGAGTGATTACAACTCAATTATCGTAATTTCCATTATTTTGGCACACCACCTTTTTTAACATTTCTTATGTTTAAAACTTCTTAATGTCGCTCTGGTAGTTTAACGGATAAGGCTCTGGATTGGGGTACTGAAGGTGTGGGTTCCATTCCCGGTAAGACTTGATTGTCTCTAATTATCGATATTTATTGATAGTTGTTTATGAAGGCAGCTTTTTTGGGTAAGCATCTATTCATTTTTACCAATTGTACTCATTTTTGAGTTCATGTCTTTTCAAAATTAAACTTATGTATTTGAAGCCATTATAAGCATAGAATGTACTCGAAACTGAGTACTCTTTACTTATTTTCAAGTACCTATTTTTTTTACAGTGAATATTTTGTTCAATGAGCTGAAATTTCGCACTCAATGGAAATTTGAAATTTCTTTGTACGACCCTAATTAAACCGTTCATTTCAGAAACCAGTCAACACGTATTTTTTATTTGATTTTTTTCTTTACGATATCATATGGTTATTTTTTTTTACAATCCATCCAAATGTCATTCCATTTTTGGTATTATTTTTTCAGTGAATAGTTTGCGTTTAGTGCGAAAACCAGACAAGCGACTTTAGATAGCATGTTGAGCTTGAATGCAATAGATTTTTTTTACGGAATCGGAATCTCATAAAAACACATATTTTTGTGCACAATCTTGCCAACTGCCATTCCGTCAACTGAAAAATTGACTTTAAAAAATATGCGTTTCTACAGTAAAAACGTATTTTATTGCAGAATCGAGCTAATTGCAATATTTTAATTTTTGTTTTTAAAAAGAATGAATAAACATTATACTTTAATTATAGGCCGCATACACTTTTAGAAGATGTTAACTAATACTCTAAATATTTTCAAGCTAAAATCTACATTTATATCAAGGATAACACGTTTTCTTCTTTTTTTTTTTAAAGTACACTTAGCTGATTTTTGAAGTAAACGGTTCAATTGCAATATCGACGTGTTACTCTTCTTACCAACAATAAAACATTTATATATTTTTAATTTTCTGAAGAGGATCATAGAAATTTATTCCTGGTGTAAATATTAGCTGCATATGTTTGGGGTGTCAAACTAGAAGCTTTTAACTGACTAAAGCATCTGTCCGTTTTTAGATGCTAGGGCCATTTCAACTAGCTCTTAGGAACATAGGAGTAGCCCAGTTACAAAAGCAGCACTTTAGAAATTTTGGGTGAAACTCTAAAAACTTATTATTGCCAGCTTATAATAAAAGTAAATAAGTAGTAAATATTTAATAATAAAGAAGTAAATATCTCTTTTACGGATAAAATACACAACGGATCAACACATGTGGTATCAAAATAAAGAGAATATTCTGCAACAGTGACGAATCGTACGCTCATCTCATAAATACCAATGTTCAATTTAAAAAATGCGTTTAAAATAATTCATTCAAAGTGGTTTTTTTTAAACGAACCGTTCATTATGCTGCCATCTATGAATGAGCAGAAGCGTTAAACTTTTATGATTCATTATGACGTGCATGCTAGTTGTATTGGTAATAGAATAATATTTTTTTTTTGTAAAAATAAAGAAAATACAACAGTATTTTGTTAAAGTATATATATTCTCAGATTATCGAATAAGTTATAATCTAAATTTTAAATTTCCCACAACGTGTTTTGCAACTGAATGAAGGATTTTCACTAGTTTTTTTTAACGTTTTGGTTCAAGAAGCAAAACTCGTTATATTCACATTCCCGCCAATCACAGTTCTTGCACGTTCATGTTCACGTACGCTGGATATAGCTACTTTTGCTTCTGATGACTCCGATCCCCAGCTGCTCAGTTGGTAAGGCGTTCAGCTACTAATCAGAGGATTGGTGGTTCGAATCCGTGAAATGGACTTGACATAAAAAAGTAGTGATCTTGCGATCGGTGGGTTGCCAGCTTCGCTACAAAAATACTAGAAAGTATTCCAGAATATCCAACAAATTATACTGGCGTGTATACGGGACTGGTGCACGATAAATCTGATCGGGGTCCAAAGTCCCGACGTCTATTGAAGGCGTTGGGTGCCAGTTCAGGTGTTTCCTCGTCATCTGACCGTGGTTCTAAAATAACGAGGTGCGTGTATGAATGAATGAATGTGTGTGTGTTCACGGGTCTTTCCTTCGAGATTGATCCCGAACCGTCGCCAATAGCCCACTGTGAAGCTCTAGTGCGACGTTAATTAACAAACCAACCAACCTTCTGATGACTCCGTTTGAGTTTTTATTTGGAAAAATTATATTTGCTCCTTTATTATAAAATCGAAGCTAATGTTATAAAGAACCTGTTAATACAAAAATCTAATTTTTTAGAAATTTTGAAAATAACCTCTTTTGCGTATAGGCTATTTATAAATACATATATACGCCTAATGACCAAACAATTTAAGTTAATGTTCCAATAAAAAAAAGGAAGTTTTAAAATCTAAAATTCAACATTCCGAAATACTAAACATCTAAAATCTCATTTTTCGATTAAAAATTTAGTAACATACTTCTTAAAAAATTCGAAATTCAGAATAAATGTTTATCTTTTATGTATAAACATTAATTAAATATTATTTTAGGTTATAATAACAAATCTACAATAAATGAAAATATTAAATATGCAAAAAACATACCTTAATCTTTCACTATCAAATAAAGCTTAATTTTAAAATAAAATATGTTTAACGTAAATAAAAAAAGCCAGACTTTGCAATACAAAAGAAAGACTTAAGCCCAAATTCTTCTTTTATGAAGCCATCTTTATGAAAAAGCAAACATGTATTTTCTTTCTTAAATAATAGAGTATTTCCTATTTCATTACCTCAACCTTATTAAAAATTAATAACCTTTCTTCTATTTAATAATGTACTTTATTCATGGTCACAATTTCTTGCTAGTTCATTTTAATATACCTTTCGTTAAAAAAAAAATATTAAGGCTTTATCGTAAAAACTAAATATTCTAAAGAGTTAAATATTCAGCTAATTAAATTTCTCCTTTAAAGAAGCTATTGTCTTTTAAATAATTTATACGATATTAATCCCGAAACTTAATTAGAATTCCGCAAATATTTCAGAATAGTTTTCATTTACTTTAAATATTAAACTATTTTTAAACGTAATTACATTATTCAAATATACTCAAATCTATTAATTATCATATGCATTGTTTGGTTTTGATAACAAAAAATAAGTTCGAACTAAAATATAAATGTATAAAAAATAAATTTAAATAATTCTGTGCCACATACTCATTACGAAATTACGTACATCTACGTACCCGGGAACATAAAATTTGGTAGAGTTGTAAATTCTTGAAAATTCTTGCTGAAGCACCAGTTCTGCGCACAGGATTAAAATAACATAGAATTGCCATTCATTATTCTACTTCCCATATACCCAGAAGAATGAAATTGGCATAGTTTTTCTTTATACCATAACTAGAAACAGTAAGTAAGCTATTTGTGTACTTATGACAAAAATATTCATTCTGCGCAAGGTATTAAAATAACATTTATTTATCTATAAATGTAATATTTCTCATGTACACAGAAAGATGAAATTTGGCAAAAGTAAACTATTTTTGAGGTATTTAAGCTGGAATGGAAGCTATATTCGAACTTTTAGCTTCAATACTCGTGGTTATTTTATTAGATTAAACATTAAAACATTACATTTTTCCTGAATTATTAATACCAATAAGCCAGTCCTTGATTACTTAAATGGTAATAAAGTAATCACATGTATTAATATAACAGTTACACATAAATATATAAGATTATTAACATTAGGGTTACTATTTCTATTAAAGCTGGAGCGATCGTAAATAATAAGATTAACCATTGCGTTGTGACCTAACAATTAAATTATCCTGAATGTATTTTTTCCTGTAGATTGGATAGCATAAAATGCTGAACACCTCTAACTGAATTACTTTAGGAACGCTTAGACCAGACATGTCAATTTTACAAGTTTATTAAATATGCGTGTAAATAAGGTTGATACAGAATCACCAGACGTTCGGGACATCGAAAGGTGACAAATAGATAATCGAGTTAAGATTGTTTAAATTACAATTATTGAGTTGACATATCCTTAAAGTTAAGACTTCTGTGTGACATTTTCGTTGACTGATACTTCCGTCATAAAAGGAGACGGAACTCTCCAAATCGAGAGTGTCTATTTTGGATGTTGGTAGTAGAGAATATCTCTGAGGGGCAGAGTTTTGTGGGGGTGGAGGGTCTATCCCTTGGATTTACCAGTAACTGTCCGATTGGTCACTTTATATAGGGGTGTATCTTGTCAGCTTGAAGCCTCAAGCCGTCGATTGGAAGCTGATGAGAATAAAGGTTCACGTCATTAGTTTATGGCTACAAAGTCTCCCAAAAGTCTGGTCCTTTTGTTGAACCCTACATTCAACTAATTTATGATGGGGCTCAGAATATGAAACTCTGGGCCTAGAGTAGGGAACTTGCGGGGGAAAGTGGAGTGGCAGATATTGCCTCACCACATCACAGTTGATACCTTTGATTTAAAAGATCTTTTCACAAGTATATCCTTCTCACTCTCTTTGATCTTAAGGATGTTCCAATTGCTTTATATAATTGTCGTGGGGTAGATTGGTTAGTACATTTTTTTTGGATTGCGTTGTGTTATTTTTTTGTATCTTTATGAATAATGCCGTCTTGGAAAAAATACATACATACCAATAACGTTATTTTTAAAAACGGTGCTTTATTGACACATTAAAATTAAACCAATAAAAAACTTATGGTTGGGGGGTTATGTGTAATAATGTGCTACTGACTCACGTGTAACCGGTGGGGAGAGTTCCGTCTGAGGCGATTTAGCTGGTTGTTTGGGGTGTAGATGACCGGCTACCAGGGGCGTTACCATAAAATGTGGATTCTGACGTCTGGTGTCATGACATCAGGGACTAGTCGTTGTCCAGGGGCACGTCTGGTTCCGCAGCTCAGTGGCGTTGGTACGAAGTGGGAACTCTGCCGTCTGGTGTCATGGCATTCGGGACTTTTCCCGTTCGCAGTGGTGTTGATCTCCAGCGGCTCTGTTTCTTAGCATGGCATCAGGGACTTTTCCGGCTCGCAGTGGCGTTGGTCTCCAGCGGCTCTGCTTCTTAGCATGGCATCAGGGACTTTTCCCGTCTCCAGGGGTTCGTCTGGTTCCAAAGCTCAGTGGCGTTAGCATGCAGTGGGAACTCTGCCGTCTAGTGTCATGGCATTCGGGACTTTTCCTTCTCGGCGCATGAGCACGAGACTTGTTGGAGTAAATATTTGCTCGTCTTTCTTGGGCAATAGCAAAATCGTAAGTGATGTGGGAAACCTTGAATTTCCCACGGTGGTGTCTTGGGGTGGGGGTTGCAATTCGACATAAATTACTAAACCCACCACTTGGAATTCGCTCCGCCCTTCTTGGTCACCCCTGCTGGCCAATCCTGGCATGGTTGTAAAAAATGGCTCAGTGACGAAACTCTCCCACATTGTACCCCGTCATAAAACCGGCGACCGCCAGTCTAGCCATCTGACCAAATTGCACAAAGTACAAAATAGGTCAGATCCCTATATAAAAATTGCAACTTGTGACAGCACACTGTCACAATAATGACTACAATAGTGTTCTTAGTGTTTATTTTGATTTATAGATTAAGCTTATTAATTTTTCCTATCTTTAACAATTTTATTTACAATGGTGAACAAATTTATCTACAAATTAATGTTATTTTTCAGGGTTAAAATTTTTCTAGTATTTTGTCAAACCTATTTTTACATTGGTATTAAATAACTTTAATCTTCTTACTTTAACTTTTTATCGATATGTTGATGACCTCATTACATTTAATAACACTGATTTAACTAAAACCTGGCAAGATATTTACCTTTATACTTTCACCTTAAAAAAATACTGATAAATCCTCAAAATCTGCACAGTTCCTAGACTAAGATAACAATAACTTAAACAGTACATATCCATTATCTTTGATAAAAGAAAAGAACATGACTTCCACTTATTTCTTGGTAATCCAATCTTTCCAGTAAAGTATACCACAATAATATTACACATGTAAATCGTATAAAAAACATCTGTAACATGATTGAGAATCTTATTACAACCCTCGTAAAAACAATATTCCAAGAAATTTTATCTCTAAATACATAGATAAGCATATGCTTAAATACCTTTGATATTAATATTTTTCTTAGCTTTGGTTTTCCCCCGTGATTCCTCCCCCCCCCCTCCCTTTCGACGAATACTTAGAGCCTAATTTACCACTAGGCACGTCATGCTCAGGCCAAGGGCCCCCTGTCTTTAGAAACTGCAATTTTTATTTAATGACATTTAAATTTATGTAAAAGTTTCCCAATACTTTGAAAAATTCGCAATTATTGCTTCAATTTTTCATAACATTTCAGCATTTTTTCCAAAAAACATTATAATTTCTTGTTTTGGGTATGATAATGAACTTTTTCATTGATTTTTATTTTCTGTTCACACACACACACACACATATATATATATATATATATATATATATATATATTGTAGTCAGGAATCAGGAATATTAGTAGTCGGAATCAAGTTCTTCTTAAGCTTTTTTTACCACCCATCTTCATTTCTTTACGATATTCCATCTATGACACACACAAAAAAAATCTTCAGATTTCTTATAGCTAAATCTGTTTGAAAGACAAGATTCTTTCCTTACCAAATCCTCTTTTATACAATATTTTATTCGGAGAAAACCATACTTTCTTCCTCTTTTTTTTTGCGCCTAAAATCCCCCCTAAAAAATGTTTTTTTTTGCGAGATTGATTGATCAGCTATATGGAAAGATTCAGATGGCAAGAACCTTCCGATTTAGCTTCGAATTTCATTTTTGTTTCTTTTTCTATGACAGTTTAAAAGCTTTTTTAAATGTAGAATTCTATATTTTGAGTAGAAGTATATACGATGTGGATTTTTCAAAGAAGTAAATGGTAAGGACTCACTCCCATTGCAATTTAAGGTTTGAATCGGGAATACTTTATACGCGCGCCTGCTCTGTCTACTCCTTCTTGCGTCCTCGGTAAGCACTAAACCTATACACATTTGTCATAAGTTTAGATTTTTCGTCGCGATCCTAAAGCATGAGACTAACTTCCTTATTTGCAGTCGAATTTTTTCGGAGAGACTCGTCGATCGTTTAAACTCAAGTTTATTTATAATGTGAAAACTTCTAGGAATTCTTAAAATTAATTTTGGTTCAAAAATACGAGGCATCGTTCTCGGGTCTTTCCTTCGAGATAGGCCCCGAACCAATAGCCCACTATGCAGCTCTAGAGAGAGCTCAGCTCTTTTAGATCTGCAAAAGAACAAGTTAAAAAAAAATATCGATGTTTTTTAAACACAAGATCATGCTGCTGTCGTTTATTTTACAGAACAGGGAACCAAAAGAACGGGCCGTTATGTTGTCGCCTAAGCGGAGTGCAAAAGGATTAGAGAAAACAAGAAGTGTTTATGGGGGAGGGGTTGCGACTACCTACTGTTGGAATAAAATTTATAATAAATGCACCAGATCCAATCCGGATGATTGGATCTGGTGCATTCACTAAAAAAAAAGGTATCTAGGTATAATAAAAAAAGTATCTGGTCCCAATTGATCCGGATAATTAGAGTTCTACTGCAGTGGTTAAAACGAACATGTTGTTCCGCTTTTATCACGATTTCGATAGTCTGTAGATTATCTGAAATACAAGTTCAATAACGCCGGGAGTGGTCCGTACTAATTTATTAGTTTAAAAACTTCATTATCATTTTCTATATATTTTTATTGCTTCATTTTTTACGTTCTCAGCAGCGAAAGAATCCATATCGGAAAGTATATACAAAATCGTTTGAAATGTCAAAACACAGTTTAAAATGAATTTACTGCTCAAGTTTTTAGAAGTATTTTTCGCAAATGCATACGATGACCAAGAACTTGCTTGAAGTTTTGGAAAGTGTTTGGAAATCGATTTGAAGTTTCTAAAAGCTATTGGAAGCGAGTTTCAGCAGGTAACCTCCATCGAACTCTCTCGCCTGTAAACGAGTCTTAAAATTTTTCTTGAATTACTTTAGCCGTTGCCAAAATGGGTAAATTGTTCAAGAACGATGATGTGACATTAATGAAACTTGTGGAAAGTAAATCTTGTACATGAGATAACAACTGATTATATAAAAGTGAAATCGAAAACAAAAAGCGCGGAAAAGAAGTTTATGCATTTTAGAATAATTTACATAAAAAGATTAAAAAAAACAGCACCTTTATATACTATTACTAGTACTCATTATCAGTAGTGTAACTATTCTGATCGCCACTCCAACGCCAAAAAAATATTTCTAAATCCCATCTTACAAAATTAAACAGCCATTACTAGAAAGAACCGACAACGGCTCCGGTTTAGCCGGTGTGTCAAAGAATGATATTTGGCAAGAAACAAAAAAGAAATCTTCACTAACTCTGGTTTGGTCTGTGTGTGAAAAAACTCCCTGGATACTCTACTGTTTTCCTTTGTTTCAATCCCATTTCGTACATTTCTCATTTTTAAAACCATTTATTTATATTCCCATGACAACATTTTTGCGAGTAATGTTTATGGTTATACTACGTGTATTTTTTTTAATCAAGTTTCAGCATAGCAACGCAAAGCTAAAGAAAATAAAACAGTTTGCATGAGACGAGCAAAGACGGAACATGGCATCAACATTCTTTTTTAGTTTCACTCACCTTCCCCCCCCCCCCCCCCCCCGATCCAATATTTGACTTAAACTTTATAAATCATTTTGATTTTATCAAGTATACAGGGTGGTCGTACATCTTTGATATATATACATTATTTGGTTTGTATTGGCATAATAAAACATTTTTTCCAATCTTATTTGCTTCTATTCTAAAGAAGTCGCTTAGCTTTAGTAGCAACAAATAAACTATCGTAAAACCGGGTGAATAGAAACAGTTTTTCGTAAAGAGTTTTTGTGGCTTATAGCGTTACCCTACTAAACGCAATTTTTTTTTAAATACTTTTTAAACTCTGGCATTCGAAGATCACATCTATTCACCATTTTGGATTTAAAAATGGGGCACACTGTAACATCCGAAGCAGTTTATATGCACAGATGATAAAGTGTCTTCCCAGCTTCACTGAATAGAGGACCCTATTTAAAATAATTGTTTGCAATATACGGTTCTGGATTTTTGGCTCGACCTCTAACAAAATCATACATTTTAGAATCTGTCGGTATATATAATTTTTATTATTTTCCGTTAATTTATTATGAATTTGTAATTATATTTAGTAATTTTTTTGGGTGAATATACACTTTGCTCTATTTACCTAAGGTACCTAGTTTTAGGTGCTGAAAATTGTATACACTTAAAGTTCTCAATCAGTAATACTCTCTTGGTCTAACGTTGTTTTCGTCTTATTCAATATGATTTAGGAAAAAAAATTATTAATAAATAAATGAACCTTCAATTATCTTGTTCCTTCAAAGTTATTGTATTATTATATACTAATTATTACTTGTCAAAAGGTATTTTAATTGTTACAAACTTTAATATTTTGTAGGTACATATTATTTTTTTTTAATTGTAAGCTGTTTGACTTACTTTTTTTTTCTAGAATTTGTGCAAACATGAATTAAAACGTTTTTAGTGATTTCGTTCAAGTGATTTTTTACTATTATTTTTCTAAAGACTAATTGTATTTTTTTTTATAAATTTATTTATAAGTGACCCTGTATAATAAGCGTTTCTAGCGTTTGGGTAAAAAAAATAATTAAGGATATTAGAAGGTGATTTTGAAAATTATAACAAAAGGCCTTTATTTCGTAATATACTTATAGAACTATCTAGCTAACAAAAATACCAGCTCCCCGCAGGGGGTAAATTAAAATGATGCATCATAAAAATAAATAAGCTTATGCCTTTATTAAATGAATTAAAATGTCCTAAAAATAGCGGTTTTACTGATTATTCAATTTGTTATTTTTCGTGTGAAAAACTCGGGATTTATTTAAAATTTTATGAGAAGACAACCACCATGTCATAGTATCCTATCATTTAAAAAGCATATCAAAATAGATGCACAGACAAATACAACATTGTTCAAAACATTATACAACTAGACTGCGGCTCCTTCATCTATAAAGATAATTTATGCATCTCCAATGCTGGTCACAACCATAAACAAAACACCAAACGAACACGTGACTCCGGTGCAACGAATCAACACAGTCTAGTGCATGACCCCAAAAGCAACACTACAGGTGTTTGGCCTCGAGCCAAAATAACATGCACATCTTTCCAAAAGTCGCCAAATCCGAGAAAAATGCAAGAAAGTTGGAACAGAAACTCACCTGTTTCGAAGGCAAAAGAACTAAATCCAAAACTTCGATCCGTATTGCGGAGCACATGAAACCTACGGAGGTCACCGCGAATCCGTAAGAATGGATTTATCTTCGCTTGACATGGTCGATGCGCGAGGGGAAAAGCTCTACTACAGGCGAATATTGTTCTTCCCGTAGATTACTTGCTTATGCAGAAGGGTTGCCGCGTTTGAGGGAATAGCGCCAATATTGGCGGTTATTCGTGGCTTTGAATTAAATAGGTGATAAGTCAACGTATTAGAATCTATATTGTGAGAAAAATTGGACGCTATTTATATTGATCAATAAGAAATTCAATTAATCTTTTGGACTCAAGTGGTGAATCACAGTCACCAAAATAACGAACTGTTCTGTTGGTACCTGTTCTTAACCCTTTGCACTCCGATGTAGCCTCTCAGGCGCCAACATAACGGCCAGTTCTTTTGTCTCCCTGTTCTTTAAAATAAACGAGAACAGCATGATATTGTCTTTAGAACATCAATCTTTTTTTCAACTTGTTCTCTTGCAAATACAAAACAGATTAGGATATTTCCCCCTTTATGAGTATAAAAAAATCTGTGGGAAAGAACGTAAAGAGAGGAATAACTGTTCCATAGAAAGAACATAAATCGCAAAGTGTTCTTGGAGTGCAAAGGGTTAAAATTGAACGAGAACTGCATGTTCTTGAACATAAAAAAAGATTTTATTTCGTTGGTTTGATTTTTATTTAACTTTATTTAAAAGTATATCACTTGAGTATCGGCATTTTATTAACCTTTGCACTCGAGTCTCGCCTTTAGTAAAATAACGAGATTAACCTCACGAAAATAACGACGTGTTATTTGTTTTCCAATGTTCTTCAACTAAAAGAGAATAATATATTTTTTAGTTTAAAAAAGTTATTCTCTCGCATATTTTACCAAGCATGTTGGTGATCTAAAGCTTTCTGCAGATTAACCCTTTGCACTCCAAGAACACTTTGCGATTTGTGTTCTTTCTATGGAACAGTTATTCCTCTTTACGTTCTTTTCTACAGATTTTTTTTTATACTCAAAATCCTAGTCTGTTTTGTATTTGCAAAAGAACAAGTTGAAAAAAAGATTGATGTTCTACAGACAATATCCATCCTCTACGTAAAAAGAACACGCTAAAATAATGTCTCTTTAAAAGAACAAAAATGGGGGGGGGGGTGTAACTGTTCCTTAAAAAGAACGTAAATTTCAAACATGTTCTTCGAGTGCAAATGTTTAACCCTTTGCACTCCGCGAACATCTTTGACATTGCGTTCTTTCCACGGAACAGTTATTCCTCTTTCTGTTCTTTTACCTACATTTTTTTATGGTCATAGGGGGGGAGAAAATCGTAATATGTTTCGGATCTGCAAAAGAACAATTTTAAAAAAAATTGTTGTTTTTTAAGCACAAGATCACGCCGTTCTCGTTTATTTTAAAGAACATGGAACCCAAAGAACAAGTCGTTATGTTGGCGCCTGAGAGGCGACATCAGAGTGCAAAGAGTTAACACATTGATGGCTGTAAAAATTTATAAAATGATTATAAATAATAGTTTATTTTTAGGTTTAGTCTGCTAAGATAAAATATAATGTTTTTATTCTTATTTTAGTGCATTTTTTAAAAAGAAATTAACGTTTTTATGTGCAATCAGTAGTGGTTCAGTCAGAAAGGTTTTGGCATTCTTCACCAAACGAGCATAAGTTTGTTATTTCAAATAATATGATCAAGTCAACTCGCAGCAATATACAGAAGAATCACACAGGGTGCTGAACATACACGGAGAGCGTGACGTGCAGCAATAGACGATAGCTCAGATATAAGTCTGCTTTCCCAGTCACCACTGACACACATGGAGATCAATGTGCTGAAAATCCAGATTAATATTCCATTAGAAAACATTCGAATTTTCTTGTTTTAATGTTGGAATTGTCTACTAATAATTGGTATTGCGTTTATCGACAATTGGACAATTCTGTTTATTTTAAAGATATATTTTGTTGTTTGTTGTATTTTATCTCATGGATATAAATATTGTGGCTAGAAAGTTTCATGGCAATATTTAAATCTCAACTTTGTCATGCTACAAAACAATTTCTAAAAAAAATTATTATGTAAATGTGTATTGAGTTTTTCAAATGTATACAACTTTGAAAAATCTGTTTTCTATTTGTAAAATAAATTGCCAGATGCTTCTTAAAATTTTCCAAATAAATTAAAGGACTACATATGATGCTTGTTATACTAAACCACGTTAACTGAAAGCTAACTAAACAGGATTTAACATAACATGCATCATATCTGAAAGCAAATACAAAAAAAGTTAAATGGTATGCAAAATTAAATATTTTAATCAAAATGCTTCTTAAAAATTTCAAAATACACTAATGGACTACCTATTTGAAATAAAATGAAAATATTAAATGAATAACTTTATTAAACATCGTAAAAAGTAAATGGCTATACAAGATTAAATATTTTAATCTATGTGCTTCTTAAAATGTTTTAAATAACTAATGGACTACATATCTGAAATAAAATATAAATATTAAATCCATAATATTTTGAACATCGGGAAAAAAGTCAATTTCTATACAATATGATATACTTTAATCATCAAACATATATTAAATTTTTAACCAACTTTAGCGTGCCAACTAATATAAAAAGTAAATGGCTATACAAGATTGGCTATACAAGAAGAAAGGGGGCAAAAAGAATTCATTTCCAATGTTATCTATTATTTTTTTATGTATATTCATGATTTCTGTTCTAACTCAGATATTTGGATGTTTTTTATTGGAAGAATAAAGTGAAGTTCAAGTGAATAGGAGACAATTCACTTGAACCTTTTGTAACAAATTTCCGGTTATTCTGTATTTAATTATCCAAAATACTCAATTAACCAGACAGTTTTTTTTAAATATTGTTCAATTTCAACCTTTTTTTTTTGTTGTTAAATAGACAAATTTTCCTTGGCTAAAAAAATTTGGTTATCAGGTTTATATTTTTTTAAAAACATCGATTAACTGGAATTTTTTTACATTACCGATTTCTTAATATTTTTGTAGTTGGGTTGGATACCATACAACTTAATTTACCCGGTATTTATTAAACCGTATTATATCAAAATATACTATCCGGGGCATGGAAAAAGTGAGTAACAATTTGAGTTTCCTGGTGAATAATAACGGAGGGGGGGTTGGAAAAACCCCTTGATAAATTAAAAATTATGTAGGATGTGTCTATCAAGACGTCTTCAGGGTTAAAGGTGTGTACAGTCAAACTCAACCATGTATTCGGATGCAAATTTATAGGATATATCAGCTAGAACTTAGTGAATAGCTTAGTTTTTCTATTTAAGATATAATGAACCACTCTGCCAAATTTCATCTTCCTGGGTATACAAAAAAGTAGAAGATAGAGTGAGTGAATTACATTACAAACCCCGTGCTCAGAACGGGTATTTCAGCTAGAAGTTTGCGAATATTATTTCTTTAAGATATAAGGAACCACTCTGCCAAAAATCATCTTTCTGGGCATAGAGGAAGTATTATAATCAGTGAAGAGGGAATTTTTATTTTAACCCCGTGCACAGAACGGGTATTTCATATAGAAGTTCTCGAATAGCTTAGTTTTTCTACTTAAGGTATAGGAACCAAATGTGCCAAATTTTAGCTGCCGGGCAGTAGAAGAACGAGCGTAATATATTTCGTTACATTTTAAGTTATATTTTTTGCCGACATGTCACTTCTTATCGGGGCCCTATTTTAAAGACGCCACCCTTCAAAAACTATAAAAGGAAAAAATAAAATAATCTCTTTAAGAAAAGAAAAACCAGCTTTAAGGAAAAAAAAATTAAAAATTAAACATTATTTTTAATTTTACGAACAAATTTTAGAAAGTTAAGTATTTAATATTTTTTTACTTATTACAACTTTTTGAAGTTGGTACCAATTTCCAAAAACCATATCTAAATTTTTGCGCTGATTTAAAAAAAAATTGTAATAAGTATAAAATTAATATTTAATATTTTTTCTTCTATTTGTTCGTAAAATTAAAGATTACTTTTTACTTTTTATCCCTTTTTTCTTAAGGTCTGTATTCCTTTTTTTTAATAAAAAGATTATGTTATTAAACGTAAAGAGCGAATTTATAAATTAATTTTTTCTTTAAATATTCCCTGGGTTTATTCTTTATGTATTGATTCGTTACAAACATTTCTTTTCCCACCTGAATTTAGGAGAGTTCACTAAGTTGACAACCCACTCTGTTTGAGGCTGGCGAGTCCCGCTAATATTATTTGACCTAATCCAATTAGTAACGGCTTTCTTAGATTATCACGTTTGACAGGTATCTACAGTACACAACAATACACAACTTCCGGCATTCTCACAGTGGAACTAAAAGTGTGTTATCTTCTATTTTTACGAATCAGATGCTCAGTGACAGGATATTTACCATTGCGACCTTTGTTATTAGTATGGGCTTCCAAGAGAGTTTCTAATTCATTCGATTATGGAGCTACAAATTTCACCTCAACTTCACATCACATTAATTTAAGGGTTTGCCACAAATTTCACCTCATTCACAAATTTCACCTCTTTCACAAATTTCACCTCAACTTCACATCACATTAATTCAAGGGTTTGCCTGAAATTTTCGCATCGATTTGGATCCATAATGTTGTTTACAAGTTTACTATCTTGTACACAAGATACAAATCCTTAAAAAATAAAGATTAGTTGTGGTTTACTGTTTACATTAATCCTTCATTGCACGTGTTTCTTTCTTGCTGAAAACAAAATGGTGGTGTTCACGCCAAGTAATTTCCGGAGACAAAATATTTGAGTACTCATCTGAAAGATTTAATAAGAAGTAATTTCTTCTTTAAGGGGTGGGAAGGAAATGGGAGTGGTTTTTCGTAATCTCATGTAGACAGTGACCTTCCCCGTGTTTTGAAGGTCAAGTGTGCACATTTTTATCAAGCTCGGGATAAAACTGTAGATTTGAATAAAATAACAAACCCACAAATGCTCTTCTTTATAGAAAGAGAGATCGCATTGGCTCAATATTTTTAGTACACTTCGATCAAACGATTTTATTTGACAAGGTGAGAAATGTTTATGTACGTGGCATAATTTATTCTAATATGACGTCACTCTATTCTGACATATTCTGCGACTTGGCGGTCGAAAAGAAAACTACAGAGTGTAAAACTCAATAGTTCAAGGAAGTAAAGTGCCAGCTCTGGTGTTATCCTAAAAATGGTAAAAAAAAACACGAGACAGTGTTCTCGGGTCTTTCCTTCAGATTCGACCTTGAACCATCAACAATCGCCTCTAGTGCGATTTAGTTTCAGCTAAACGATCGCTGTTTTGTCATAAAAAAACAATGTTTTAACAGCAAAAACAGATATAAACTTTCTTAAATGCAAAAAAAAAAAAAACGTCGTGGTTCTTTATCATATATGTTACTATTTCAATTAAGATAAATATCTAATTCAAATAGAAATACGTATTAAAAAGAACATTAAAAAGTTATCGTTTTTGCCGTGACATGGTTGTATCTTATTATGTGATCATCAATATAAATCCACATCCACCTAAATCGTGTTCTGCTACGGTTCATTTGGAACAGATAATCACGATAGTTATCTAATAGTTTTTTTGTCAATTATGAACAAAAGCTATATTCGTTTCTAAAATTATACGGATCATTATATTCCCCAATAATATATTTTGTATGTATAAGTAGCCTTTATATAAAACGTTTATTATTAACCGACTGCATTGCGCGCTAACCAAAACTTTTAAATAAAACCGCCAGAAACTTTAAATTAAAACCGCCAAATCGCTCGCCTCGAAGAGAGGTTATCAACTCAACTGTTATATATATTTTTTTTATTTTTTTTTTATTTAAACTTTGTTTTTTGCACTTGAATTAAATTATATATTTTTAACCTGGGAAAGGTAGCAGTAGCGGTTTTCGTCAAATCGACGAAGGCTACAGCTTTCCAGGTTAAACTGCCTATCCAGGTTAAACTTCCTTTCCAAGTTAAACTTTTCCAGGTTTATAAATTATATAGGAAGTTTACCTTTTCCAGGTTAAGCTTATTAATAGATTATTCATTGGCAATGTAAAATACCTATCTAATAAATATCTTTCCACAAAGTGAACACGTAAATTTATAGAAAATATTTTTTTATGAAAAACAACTAAGTTAGGAACAAATTAGTTTAGTTATTCTATAACTAAGTGACAATTATTTAAAAGTTTATATTTTTATACCTAAATTCAAAATTCTCAAGTAAATTCCCTAAAACCAGTAAAATGTATCCTATCTGTACATTTAAGAATTAAACAAGCTGTGTATTAAACTAGGTATAATAAATTATAGTAAATAACTTCATTGCAAATCAAATGTCATTAAAATAACATACTTAAACATATTTTAGAAGATAAAGTGTTAAATTTTATGTTATTCAGAAAATCAATTAGTTCACAGTACGATCTAAAGATTTCCATTATACAAGAAATGATATGCAAACTAAGACATTTTCCTTTCTTATAATTAGGGCTAATGGGAAAATAGAGGCAATTAGATGTGAGATAAGTAATTAGATAGATAATTATAACAATTAGATTTGAGTTATTGTAATTAAGTGAACTATTAAGCAAATATTAAGGAAAAGTAAAGAAATTCATTATAAAATATGAACAGATGTCTTTTTTTGTTTGCATCAAACTGAATAATTGCATGCTGGCTGTGAATTTTTAAATATTTCTTGTAAAACTTCAAGCAATGTTTGGTATTTAGCCTCAATTGAATTCCACGGACCTGTAAACGTTTCATTTGTTTTCAAATCCGTCTAGATCCGTTAAAACGTTAAAAGATAAAAATAACTTTTCTAAAATTGTATGAGGAACAAATTAGTTTAGTTATTCTAATAATTTAAGTAAAATTATAATTGTATTAATGTAAAACACATTTGTGTGAAATATTCCCTATGACCCCCCCCCCCCCCCCCCTACCCCCCATCCCCGACAGACTTCACTCTAATTCAATTCCGTAATATAATTTATAATAAAAAAAATTATGCAAGCTATGTAAAAATCTGACTCGATTAATTATTTGCGTGCATCCGAATAGACTGTTGAGTTAGATGTTACACGCCTTAAACCCTGCGGCCTTCTCAATAGACACAGCCTTCCTAACTTTATTAACTTTTTAACTGTGACTGCAATAAAGAAAATGCTCAACAAGATACATATACCTTTATTTCTAATTCATAACTTTTGGATTTCAACTTGCTAGTCTCTTCTTAGACGTTGGAAATCTAATCAGATTGCTTTTTATCTTGATTTTACTCGTCCTATCAAAACTGGGGTGGTCACAACAAAAGCAATGTTATACAAACTATAAATTTATTATCTCCCTATTCTGCCCGGTTCTTCTTCTGAATATAATTATCTACATATATAATTATCTCACGCGGTGATCGAAAAGCGCTGTTTTTCTCTTCGTGAAGTGGCAACATCAGTTTATTTACAAAAGTCAGCTGCGTCCACTGGTTACTTTGACGAAGTGTCAGCGGAGCAGAGGGCAGGAGCCTCCTAGTATTTTTTTTAATAATTATACCACATACGGGGTCTTGGATGTGATGAGGTAAAGTAGACCGGGGCAAGTTTGGTACAGGGGCAGGTTTAGACAATGCTCATAGTTAGTTAGGAGAAGCATCACGGTCGCCATTATCGCTCACATCAGTCTGGTTTGGTTTATAACGTTGCACTAGAGCTACACATAGGGCTATTGGTGACCACACCAGTCTGGAGTCAGTTGTGTGAGTGTCAAGTGAACTGAACAACTTTTTAAGTTTTTTTCATTACTTAGGTACATTTTTACACTAATGTATTAGCCTTAAATAGTATTAGGAACAAGAAATTTTAATTTAAAAACAAGAAAAATAGTGCAATTTCTAATAAAAATGGTTACATTATTAAATTGATATGCAACGAAAATAATCATAGATATAAGTAGCTGTTTAAAATACAATTTTCTCTAGTATCTATCCATATATGAGAATCCGTCCAGAAAGTTTGAAAGAACAATTGGAATATATTAATGAATAATCATTCTTCACCAACTAAAAACAAAATGAAAACGGTACCGAAAAAGAGCCCATTTTCTCTCATTCTTTTTCTATGCGCACTTTTCGTTCTGGGTCATTTTTCCCCAAGTTTCGTTATTTTTTCTGGTAAATAAAGTGATCCTAAGGTGAAACTAATTATTTCTCTTCCTCGTTAAACTAGCGTAACGAGCTCCATTATCTTACTTTTAGGAGGTTTTTGCAGCCAAATATAAAATCCGCCAAATCGATAACCTGGCAGTGGAAACACGTCGCCAGTGGTAACCGGAGGTGATAAGCTTTCGTGAATGAAATCCGATCCCACAATTAACAAAGTTTTTTTTACAACGGAATTTCTTGTCGGCAACATCGTGTTCTTTTGTTTTACAAAGAGTTTATTGGAAATAAGCGTCAGTTTGGTTTTTAATTATCGAAACATAAATCATTGAAAAGTTCATGATGATAATGATAATTAATAAATATTATCATTCTATATCGTACAATTTTTGAAGTTTCTGCAAATTTTTACTTTATATCATCGTGCACACAGAAGGTCATTCGCACTTTATGAAATAGTTTTTTCATCTTAAATATTATGCGTAAAAGTCATATTCGGATTTTTGCATTTTAGGAAATTTTTGCCTACGACCTGTTGCAAAAGACCCAATTGGCATTCCTGTTGACCTAAAAGGGATTTTAATCAGTTCCATTCAGGGGTGCCCATCCCCCCCAAACCCAATGGCGCAAATCCCCCCCAAAAATTTTCTCTACCCTTCCCTCCCCAAGAGGTAGCCAAAGGGGGGGGGGAGGACCAGACCCGCCCCCCCCCCTGCGCGTAAACTTGTATTGTGTCCCCCCACATCTTATTTACATTATGTAAATTCACTCTCCATTTCAATCGCTAATTTTTCTTGTTTTTTTATTATTATTCAACATGTACCAGACCAGCAACTTTTAGAAACTACAATAATCTCCTGGTTGCATATCCGTTTTCAACAAACGCATTTATATAAGTAGGGTCACCATTTAGGGTGTGCCACAGGTGCCGCTGCTTTATGTGGGGCCCCGCGTTGACAAGGAAACAATTTCTTAAAAAAAATTAGAAAATCGGTTTTAACGTGAAACGTTTTTAAATCATTTGCATGGGAAATCGGGATAGAAATATCATGAAAAGGTGTCCATTTCGACACGTGACGAATAGCACACTACATAGATTTAGCTTCGTTTAATAGGAAATTGGAGCTCATGCGTATAAAATCATGATATAAACAAAACATATGAGACGTTTTTTTTTGGGGGGGGGGGGGGCGAGAGACCGCGGCGTCAGACGAAACAGCTTGTTTATCTTCCGTCTGTTGGCGACCAATCAATACAATCAGCTGTAATGACATGAGTTGACATAGGAGTTGATGAATTATAGTATAAAGTGACGGGCCTTGTTTTTGTAAAATTTTGTTAGACATGTATTTGAGATAAAGAGATCACAACGTGTTGAAAACAAATTTAAAACAAGAATCTTTTCATTTAAATTACAGTTTTTAATGCTTCTATTTGGTGCTAACTGAGGAAATTAACTATTTAAAAACTTTTATAGTAACATTGGTTAATCATATAGACTATTATATGTTAATTGTTTTATTTCAGGAAAAATATTTTCGTGATGATGTAAATTTATATTTTGCATTTAAACTCTAGAAGTCTTTGTGGCATTAGAAAATTTTATCAAAGATATTTTAAAAGTAAAAAATATATCTGTATTGAAAGTATTGTATTAATCAGAAAATAAAATTATCGAAAGTTAAATAAATAAAGTATAATTTTGGCCAGGCACGTAGGTATAGATTTTTCATGGGGGCGGGGAGGTTCAGTGACTGAGCAACGGATTTATTCTGGTACTTATTCCTCTCTCCTCCCTTGAGGGGGAGATCATTAACCTCCCCCCCCCCCCCCAAAAAAAAAGAAAAGAAAAAAAAACATCAACAAACTTCTCCCCTTATAATTTTTTTTCTTAAAAAATGTATGGTTAAAAAAAATATATATATAAGGTTTTAAAAATACCATTTCTAAATATAATTTAGAATAAATTAAAATTTATTTTTAAATTTTACATAATTTTATAAGCAGTTTTATAAGGGGCTGCGAAAATAAATAACAAAACTATTTTTTTTCTTTTCCCATCCCAGAAAATATTTTTGATCTTCCGGAAATATTGTCTAACTACAAACCTGTCTTGAGGTTGAACGAGTTGTGTCCCTTTTTGAACACTGGAAAGCAATTTAGCTCCCCCATTCTTATATTTGGATATTTTAAATATGACTATTAAATGCAAAAACTGCATTTTATCGAATTTTAAGAAACCTTATAAAATTAATCTTTAATTTAAAAATGCCGTAAAATATTTATCCACTTACCACTACAGTTTCTCAAACTCATTAAATACTTTTCATTAAGGTTTATTCTTTTTTACAATTTAAATAATTGTAACTTTGCTCCACATTTCAACAGTAAGTTCAGAAAAACTAAGCATTCTTGTTGACTGAAATATATTATCTGTTCTTTTGCTGTAACACCATTGAAGTTATTAAAACTTATTCGACCGGCCAAGACGAAATCCAAATACAGTAAAATAGTCTACACTTACTAGTAAACAAACGTATGGAATGGAAGTAATTAGTTTCTAGTGGAGTTGTATATAAAAATCGTAATTTATGTTATACGTGTTATTGAGATGAGCAGACAGTCTGCTTCATTGCAGTTTTTTTTTAAAAACGTATGCCTCATCACAAGCGGAAAAAATTTGTTGCAGCAATTGCTTAAATGTTTTGTAATGTAATCGTAATTTATGATATAAGGATATGAAATGAGATTCCAGGTTCTGAGTTTGTAGCACTCTTCATATTTATTATTATTTATACATTCTTGCAAATGGAAAATTTATTGCCTCACAGCGCTTTTTAATTTCAATCTCAGCACTGAAGTGTTTTCTGAATGCTTGAACCGGACAGCGATGAGTAAACGTGTACGTAATTTTTTTTCCAATGTCATTCAGCTTATGTGCCGAAGAGGCGTTTCTCGAATTCGCTGGAAATTCCAGTGATTGAAGACACATTATATAATGTATTATACTTATTAAATAAATTTTTTCCCAAAACATATCCCCCCTAAAACAGAATAATAATAAAAAAGCTATGTAAAAAAATCCCCCCCAAAAATTTTGATGGCGCACCTTGCGCCATGATCCCCCCCTGTGGGCACCCCTGATTCCATTTGTGCCAGGGTTGAAAAAGAAATGGAGGTAAACTTTCCTCCGAATTGCCGCCAATGCCTATGCCAACTCTACTTCTTTATTGTCCTTCGTTTTACAAGTACTATTATTATTCACCATTATAACAAAATCCTGTAACAATCATGAATCTGAAAACTTTTCTTTACTTTCGCAAAGTCATTTCATACGGATTTTGTCCTTCAATAACTGATATAAATGCTTATACTCAATCACTTAAATATAACTATGCTTGATCAAGTGCTTCCAAAATAAATCCTCTTTTTCCTCGTATTCTATTTACTTTCTACAAATAATCTTGTTCAAGAAATATATTTTAAAAAAAGGAGATACATTTTTGTAGGCACAAATTTTTTATATAAATACTTAAACACAAAATAATCATTTTGAGGAATTGAAGATACTTTTACACCGTCAATGCTTAAAGTTTCTAAAGACATGTATTTTTGAAAAGCTATTTTCAGATAGTCATTGGAAGGGTGATACATTTCAGTTGCAGTAATTGGTGATGCAATGTCACACAGTTATTCTTTATGAACTATATTCATACATTTAGGGCTCAAAATATTATGACCGTACCCATACCCCCCCCCCCCCCATATACTTCGATATGCACTACGCTGAAGTGTGCGGCGGATAGTGTGTTTAGAGATCCTAATAGAGGATCCTGAATCGGCTGTAATTTGCTACACTGTTCGCCTTCGATTTTCCCTTACAAACATGAACACTTCTTTCCGCTGTCAACCACAGTAGGCACGTTGAGATCCAGTGTTTTCTCTAACAGTCGTCTTAAAACACTTTCACTACAGCTTCTCTTGAACACTTCATAAATCCAACGTTTCTTGCTGATGCTCACCCCATGACTCTGAACACCTAGAATTATCCTACGTTTTAAGTCCGTCAAGTCGTGTTTTTTACTCTAACAAAACGGTTCTATTAACGTTGCAAGCAAGCACATTTCATTATTATATATATATATATATATATATATATATATATATATATATATATATATATATATATATATATATATATATATATATATATATATATATATATATATATATATATATATATATATATATATATATATATATATATATATATATATGAAATGAACCACAGGGTGGTCTCCCATTAGGTTATTTTGCAGTCGTGAAAATAAAATCATGGTTGGGCCGAGTAGTACATCACACAAAAACAAGTTTATTTACAGAGAGCTCAGAACCAGGACATATCTTTACAGGACGAAAGACAAAAACGAAGTGACATCACATAGGGATGATAACATGATGTTAAGAGGGAAATATTGAATTATCATCGCGTCAGAAACCCAGTCGTTGTTTGGGTGGGGCAATTCATTTAGGGAAAAAGGGTGCAGTTGAACTTAGAAGTCCCGAAGTGATGGGGAAGGAGAAAATATGTGCGTGGGTAGAAAACTTTGTCGATTCAGCAGAAATCATGAGAACGAATAGATTTTTTTTGGGAAAAAGAGAGTTTTAGGAACAAGAGGGAAAATGCACAAATTGTATTTAGTTATTTTAAGGGATAGACGTTACGGAATTTTAAGAGGTTTTACAAAGGGGTTCGGGATTTGAAAAGATAGTGGTTACAAGAATTTCCTTTCATATATATATATATATATATATATATATATATATATATATATATATATATATATATATATATATATATATATATATATATATATATATATATATATTATATATATATATATATATATATATATAATATATATATATATATATATATATATATATATATATATAATATATATATATATATATATATATATATATAATATATATATATATATATATATATATATATATATAATATATATATATATATATATATATATATATATATATATATATATATATATATATATATATATATATATATATATATATATATATATATATATATATATATATATATATATATATATATATATATATATATAATATATATATATATATATAATATATATATATATATAATATATATATATATATATATATAATATATATATATATATATATATATATATATAATATATATATATATATATATATATATATAATATATATATATATAATATATATAAATATATATAATATATATATATATAATATATATATATATATATATATATATGTATATATATATATATATATATATATATATATATATATATATATATATATATATATATATATATATATATATATATATATATATATATATATATATATATATATATATATATATATATATATATATATATATATATATATATATATATATATATATATATATTATATATATATATTATATATATTTATATATATTATATATATATATATATATTATATATATATATATATATATATATATATATATAATATATATATATATATATATATATATATATATATATATATATATATATATATATATATATATATATATATATATATATATATATATATATATATATACCTCCTGCAAAAACAGGAGGACATCGTATATCATTTACTTGAAAAGGTCAGATGGTTATAATATTTTTGTTGACATCTTATATACATCGATTCCCAAGAAACGAGCAGAGATCAAATGTTTTTAAAAAAAAATTCGCAAACTTCCGCACACAAATCTTAAAAAGGAAATCCAAAAATAGAACCTTTTCGCCCCCGAAATGTCATTCCATTTCTATTCCAGGTCATTTACAAAATAAATTTTCCCTCGTCTTCTCCTTTGCCTCCTAGAGCTATGATCGATTTGTGAGTGACAACACAACCAACGTTAAAAACGTTCCATTCCATTTGCTCTTTGCGTTCGTTCCATTTCGAGCAGAAGCCGTGTTGAGCGATACTAAATCGTCTGTTCAGCTTCCGTTCCCATCATCGTCTTAAGTTGCCCCACCCAAACAACGACTGGGTTTCTGACGCGATGATAATTCAATATTTCCCTCTTAACATCATGTTATCATCCCTATGTGAGGTTTTTAAAAAAAATACTTTTTTTTTTGCAAAAATATGTAATGCTAAGAATACTGTTCATGGTTTTTGCAACCCTTCCAAACGAAAACATTTTTTGGTACTTTAGAAAATGTCGCTCAGCATCACTAAATAAATACAGAACTTTTTTTATGCACATGTTTTAAATAAAAAACTACCATGAGTAGCAAGTTTGTTACAGCTTCATATTTTTTCATGCTGAAAAGTAGAAAGTTTTAGAAACAATTTTACAGCTACAGGACACATTATTTTTCAACTATTTACCAAACATGTAATTACACACTTTTTTTATAAGGATTTGTAGATAGAAAACAATATCTCACGTTAATTAATCGACATTTAAATATACAGAGTGGTCACAAATTGTTAGGAAATGGTCATCATTTGGACCCTAACTCCAATTTCTTTTTAATTAATTTTTGTAGCTTATCCAATTTGTCCCTAAAAATCTGTAATTTTATGATAACAAAAATCCCTAGATCAAATATAATTGTGAATTATAGGGAAATTTTTATTGACCATAACTCCATTTCATAGTGGTTTTTGGTAAAGGTCGTATAATTAAGTTTGAAGTTAGGGCTTTTTAAATGATGAGGGCAGTACACATAGTAAACCAATCTTTTTGCTATGTTTCAACTACTTTGTTTGTTGCTACTACATCTAGCTGTTTGAAATATAAGCGAAGTAGTTGGATAAAAGTAATGTTTTATTATGTCAATACAGGCTAACAATTTGTGATCACCCTGTACGATGTAAATGCAGTATTACATAAATGATCTTAAAGATTCTGTACTTCGATTATTCTATACTAATTGTGTACTTTAGCTATTACTATAGTATTTGGCTCATACACTTACTGGTGGGTTGTGAGTTTGAATATCGTCTTGCACAGTGTCGCGAACTCGTGATCAGATGGTTACCAGCTTCGTTCCTCGTCGCTCACAAAAATATCCGCTGTGTATATGTTGATTGGTTAAATTAAAGTCACACTGGAGCTGCACAGTCACACAGGCGACGTATTGGGGTCTGTCTCGAAGAAAAGACCCAGGAACACTGCCTTATATTTTTGTACCATGGTCAGATGATGAGAATAACACTTGAACTGGTACCCCACGCCACCTTACATAGGCGTAAGGATATTGAACCGCGACTGATTTAATGTGCAGCCGTCCCTTATACACAAATGAAGATAGGTTGAGATAAATGAAGAGGTTTGGTTTGGTTTAATTAACGTCGCACTAGAGCTGCACATTGGGCTATTGGCGACGGTTCGGGGCCTATCTCGAAGGAAAGACCCGGGAACGATGTCTCGTATTTTTGAACCATGGTCAGATGACGAGGACAACACCTGAGCTGGCACCCGACGCAACCTCAATAGGCGTCAGAACATTGAACCCCGATCAGATTTATCGTGCGCCAGTCCCGTATAATTTTTAGGATGTTTTTAGACAACTTTCTAGTATTTTAATAGCGAAGCTGTCAACACTCCGATCGCAAAGTTACTACATTTTTACTTTTCTTTGTCAAGCGTACTCAGTCAACTTCGAACTTACAATCCTCTGATTACTATTCGAAAGCCGTTATTCACTTGGGCAACTGGGACACCTAAATGGTTTTGGTTTGGTTTGGTTTGGTTTGGTTTGGTTTGGTTTGGTTTGGTTTGAATTAACGTCGCGCTAGAGCTGCACAGTGGGCTATTGGCGACGGTTCGGGGCCTATCTCGAAGGAAAGGCTCGGGAACACATTCACACACACACATTCATACATGCACCTCGTTATTTTTGAATCATGGTCAGATGACGAGGACAACACCTGAACTGGCACCCAACGCCTTCAATAGGCGTCAGGTCATTGGACCCCGATCAGATTTATCGTGCACCAGTCCCGTATACACGCCGTTAATGTCTGCGGATGTTCTGGACGACTTTTCTAGTAATTTTGTAGCAAAGCTGGCAACCCTCCGATCGCAAGATCACTACTTTTTTACTTTTCTACTTTTCTTTGTCAAGTCCATCACACGGGTTCGAACCACCAATCCTCGGATTAGTAGCTGAACGCCTTAACCGCTCGGCCACAGAGGCCCTCGTGACCAATAGGAATTACGATTTTGTCTTCCTCCGCCCCTTTCGGCCTTCAATTTGTAACGTAAAAAAAGCATGCGCCATACGCTTTCAATACAGTGGGCGCTGGACAGACTTCTAACCGTTAATTCAACCAACCAACAACCTAAACTGAGCCAAATGCTCCTCTTATGTAAACTAAAATAAAATAGTTTAATGATTTGCCACTAGATGGCGCAACGGGAGATAACGAAAAAAGAAGCAAATTCAATCTGTGCTGTGAAGCAGCTAGTTTTATTTTCACCCGGTCGTACTTTACGAGAGAGTAAACTTTGACTCTTCCCGAGTTTAAACCCAAACGCGTTTCGTAAAACAAAGTGGATGGCCTACCTGGAAAGACACATTCCGTTTCGGATGCAATTACTTTATTGGTCAATTTTATAAAAATCGATTTCAAAGATAAATTTGTTTTGTTTTAAAACGTTGTCAAGCGGATCTTTCCATACAGAAGGAAATTAATTTCTGGTAAGTCGGGTCTTAATTTTTCACATTTACATAATTTTAATTTATTTACTTGCAGTAAATAATATACTAGAATGTAAGGAAATGCTTTTTAATTATTAAGTTGTATGTGTGGAGTACGTGTAAATAGTTTATATTGAAAAGAATCAAAATATAAATGATACTAATAATTTACTAACTTTAAAAGTTTACTTAAGAGTTACAAAAATTGCAGGTTAATCTTACGATTTCGTTGAGTATGTTCTACTGTTTTATTTATAAAATATTTCAATTTTTTTTAAATTATAATGAAAGTGGTTATACCGATCCATGATGGTTTTTATTTATATTTAACCTCGGAATACAAATATGAGTAAATTTTACTAACTAAGTATACTTAGCAAAAATGTGTTATAAATTAAAAAAATATCCCTTGAAAAATTTAATAAATATCATTTATACAATCCTGAAAAAAAATTCATTATCTTTTGACTTTAATTTTAGGTTTTTTTTTTATTATTATTTTGTTAAGAAATTTTTGTATTGAAAAGGTTAATATTTAACTGGAATTAAGTTTGTTTCCATGCAAAAGTTGCATATTTGATCGAGTTAGAACTAATTACTCGCATAAGACTCTCATCACAGCAAATATACACTAATGAGTATATGTCTAGGCCCTTGCTAGCCTAGTCAAATAATCATTAGACAATGCCTTTGCTAGCCTAGTCAAGAGAGTGACAATAACATTTGTGGATTTGATCTTCGTATTGAGCAGCGAGTTCGTAATCAGAAGGTTGTGAGTATGATTCTCATTATCTTTCGTGTAGAGGGCGATTTCCATTGTTAAATTTGTCGTAGTCCAAATGTCTTCCGTCATCTGACAATGGTCCAAAAATACGAGGCATTATTCGCGTGTCTTTCCTTCGAGTCCCTGAACCGTCGCCAATAGCCCAATATGCAGCCCTAGTGCGACGTTATTTAACCCTAGATTACTACACATTCTTCATAGTGATGACGGCAGTTCGATAGATAGGGCAATCCAGCGGCTTCTTCTTTTATCTTTCTTTTATTTTTATAAACTGGTTATTTTTGTATTATAGTTATTATTTTTTTTTCGGCATTATGTATATTTAATAATTAAATAAATAATTGCAAATAAAATTTTGAAATAGTGTAGTCAAATGGACGAATGTGTTGTAAGTATGAAACGTTTTCTTGAGTATTGTAATCTTCGAACATGAATGGACTGTAGTAGAGCGAATATGACGTCATCATCGTGAAACCAACATCTCGGACCGAATGGCCTCAAACACGTGACTTATTTTAAAAATTAGGAATTAAAAAATACTCGCGATTGGCTGATGAATTGGGAAATGTGTAACAGTGGAAATTTATGAATAGAATGACGTAATTAACCACGTGTCTGAGGCCATACATGTTGGCCTCACTTTGATGTTAGCGAGATTATAACATTATGTTTTATCTACTATGAAGGATCCATGCTTGAAGGTTGTAATCTAGGTTTAACCAAACCAACTTTCCTGAACCGTTTCCAGTAGCCCATTCTATAGCTTTAGTGCGACATTAGTTCGACCAACTTGACCAACTATTTTGCTTCTAATCGGCTCGTATTAATACAATCACTGCTTCCCATATTTGACCATCCAAGTGACTTATCTATAATAGTAAAAGAAAATGTCTGTCAATAGATCGCAAAACACCTACTTCCACTGGGTATAACAGAATGAAAGTTTATATACCAGTATACTATTCATCCTCAAGACCTGAGGCTCGAATTTGTAAAATTACGCTGTTTTTTTTAACGGTTTTAACAATTTTATAAATATTGAGTAAAGAAGCATTTAAAAAAAATATTTCCTAGACCTAGAACATGTCTTTGTAGCTTAGTCGATAGCACGTAAGACTTTGAAACAGTAGGTCGCGGGTTCGAGTTCCGACGGAGGCCACTCCAACTTTATTTAACGTATTTGCTTTAGCGGGTGCCCCACCAATACTGTCCAAAGCGCTAGTTGTAAATGAGGTACAGAAGATAATTCTTTCATTGTGGTCAAATTTGAATACAATTCGCTTCTCTACCGTACACTGATAAAAGATGTTGGGAGCTTTAAGCTATTATGTTTATACACGCCATAATGTGTGTCGCTGTCGTCGCGGTTTTATATCACAATCGCGATATGACATCGTAACTCTTATCAAGTGGTTCTGAAATGACAGCTAAGCCATGGTTCGTGTCATAAAATTTAATAATACTAGGTAAAAATTAATCTTATCTGATTCTGATGTTGCTGGGTATAATAAAAAATATTTTTATGTCTTTAATATTTAGGGATATAAAGTTGGATAGTTTTTTTTATTGGTTTATTTGATGGTGTAATTCAAATAATGGGATGTCTCCAGACAATGGTGAACAGTTCGGCTATTGCATGGGTCCAAAGGGGC
Source organism: Troglohyphantes excavatus (assembly GCA_963932185.1). NCBI lineage: Eukaryota > Metazoa > Arthropoda > Arachnida > Araneae > Linyphiidae > Troglohyphantes > Troglohyphantes excavatus. Next base: position 56,618,872 of record OZ010668.1, on the reverse strand, counting down.
CCCCATCACTTTTTTAGACACTGGCCCATTAATAATGTAATATTTTTATACATAATTAAAGACGGAAAATTATTGAATTTTACTCAAATAAATTTTTTACAAGTCAAATAAACTTTTTTTCTATTGTCTACTCCTGATTTTTGAACTTTAACCATTATTGTCAATTACATTTTTTTGTTCATTCTTTTTCCTTTAATCTAATTTTCTTTTTATGATAACTTTTTTTTTAATATTTGGATAAATTCTCAGTCTTGTTTCTGTTTGCATGCTTACAAGAAAAGGTTTTTAATATTTCCAATGGTTTATACACTGCTTTCCGAAAGTTAAGCAGGCGGCAGTAAATTTGAGATGATTTAAAAAGTTCTACTTGGAGTAACTCAAATTTTTTTTTTATTTCTTAAAAAAATTCATATTTATATTTCTGAATTATATGACACCAAAAGTTTGTCTCTACCTCAATTAAACTTTTAATATTTACGTTTGAATAATATGACATCTACACTTTAAACAAGTTACCTTCAAACTTTAAAGTCCATTCTTTCCATCATGAGATTTTTTGAAAAAGAACACTAAATTGATTTCAGCTAAGGAATACTAGTTATATTTTTTTTTAAATATATTTGCTTTTAAAATACTTTTATTTGTATTCTGTAATTTTAATTTTTACTGCTATATATTTTTTTAATTATTTTATGTGTTTTTACATAGTTTGGAATTAATTTTTTTAATTCTTATTCATACATGATTTTACAAGGCTAATTTTATAATAAAAAAATTATGAGAAAATTATTATAATAATTTTATACATATGCATTTTTAAACTGATCAAATTTCCGCTTTATTTTATTTTTTTATCTTTTGCAAAACTTTTTAAAAATTCAAGTAGTAAGTGCATTATTAAATATTGCATAAATCCATACAAACAATTTAAACATTAAATAATATGTTAGGATATTAATTTTGCAGAACTTCTTTTAAAAGTTTGAAAATGCTTCTAATGATTTTCTGCAAAATATCTGTTGTAGAACAAACTTGCGTTTAGGAGAGCAGTGGTTCCCAAATGGTGGTCTGCGAACCCCCTGAGGGTCCACGGGTCTATATTAAGGGGTCCCCGAGCTCCCAAAGTAAAAATTATTTAAAGATATTTAAGGGTTATTCTTGGCTTATTTTGCATTTTTTTTTTAAAGCTAGATAAAAATAATTTGTTATTCTGATTTTTTTATTCCATTCATTTTTTTATATTAAAACAAAATGTAAACGTATACAGGTCCAGACTTCAGAAAGCGGAGTGACTTCCATGAGCATATGAAAATAGGGTCCTCAATTTTATTTTACTTTTAGCTAAGTGTCCGTGGCTTAATTCTAATCTAATTGGGAACCGCTACTTAGAGAATTATATAAGCGAAATGCCCATTGAAATTGTCTCAAGAAGGAAAAACAATTAATTCCGTGTGTAACTCAACTTTTTCAAAGTATACAGAACCGTTCAAAGACAGGATTAAAAATTACCTTATACAACATTAAAAGAAATGAAAAAGACATCTAAAAATAATTTCATTTTGTTTGAATGGTCCCGATATAGTGGTTTTAAAGAAAACTACGCACAGTTGAAGTGGAAGGTATTAACTATATTATTAACTATTTGGGGTGAAACCCTTTTTTTGTTCGGACAAACCAGCAACTCGAGACGATTTTCCGTATGTTTGATGTATTTCTTGCAGCTAACCAGCGCATCAAACCATCCTGGTTCGATCCTAGGCGATGGACTTAACAAAGAAAAGTAAAAAAAATAGTGATCTTGTGATCGGAGGGCCAGCTTCGCTACAAAGTACTAGGAAAGTCGTCCAGAACATCCGCAAAAATTAACGGCGTGTATACTGGTCTGGTGCACGATAAATCTGATCGGGGTCCAAAGTCACGTCGTCTATTGAAGGCGTTGGTTGCCAGTTCAGGTGTTTCCTCGTCATCTGACCATGGTTCTGAAATAACGAGGTGCATGTATGAATGTGTATGTGTTCCCGGATCTTTCTTTTTTTTTCGAAATAGTCGAAGAACTGTCGCCAATAGCCCACTGTGCAGCTGTAGTGCGACGTGAATTAACCAAACCAAACTAGTTATTTAACCAAACCTTCAAAACTATAAATGTTTTTTTTCTGTAGAAACCCTTCCGCTATATAGATTTCAATTAGTCGCGCACGCGTAATAAGAATTCCTAAAAAAGAATAACATGATGGATAGCAAAAAGGCTTAGAAAGGATGTCTCAGTAGAGAAGAAGGTACAATCTCCCCTTCATCATTCGAATGCGAAGGTTGAGTAAAATTAATGGATTTTCGAAACCCCTTTTTCTAAAAAGGGATAAAGAAAGACAAATTCTTTTCACAAGATCGAGAGTTATGCTCTCGTAACCCGTTGGGACACTCGCAAATTGGCCCCATTTCGTCGCAGAGATTCGTAAAAGGAACAAAAAAGTTCTTTTTTTTTTTTTAAAGAAGCGCGAGCTTTTATTGGGAATATGTATTGCTTCTCTCCTTCCAAATGCGCTGCTTAATCATTTTTCATGGAGCGGAATGAAAGAAGTATTTTTGCTGCGGAATGTTTTCAATTTTCGGTTTAAAAGTGCATTTAGGAAGACTCCGTGCATTGTGTATTTTGGAATGCAGTCTTCGGGACTTTGTCGCTCTTTTAAGTGGATTTTCGGTTGATGGATTCCTTTCTCTTCGGAATTTTAAATGAAACAAAGGAATGTGTGGAGTTTTTTTCTGAAGAGCTAATGGCTTAATGCATTGTTGGTCGGCTGTGAGTAAAATCGTGCATTCATGCATACCGGACTTGACCGACCAAGAGACACAAACAGCGCGATTTTAACAAGCTTTTGATTTTGTGACTGTAAGATGATATAATCACACCGTCATTTTTGCAACGGGTTTAACGCGTTTCATGGTGCCATGCTCTCGAGTGAAATAAATGTGTGTGCTACGTCACACCTCCCCTCCATCCAAATCCATGCCCCAAAAAATAAATTTTTGCAAATTTGATTCTCAAGACAAATTTAAATTTCTATCATGCACGCTTTTCTTTTAAAATATCGGATAAATTTGTTTCAAATTTGGTAGTTGTAAGACTCTAGACATCTAGACTCTAACAGAACCATTGATCCTAGGTTCTGCTAGAATCTAGATCAGTGGTTTCCAACCCGTGGTCCGAGTACCCCTGGTGGTCTGTGAGAGGGTCGGAAGTGGTCCATAGAGTTCTTGTCTAATCATCAAATAATTTCATATTTCTGAATGGTATTGTTTGATGTTTATTACGTTAATACAAAAATATAAATATTGAATTATTTTACTTAACATTGAAAATACTCGGTAATGAAGTATAGTATTTTGTTGGTAAAAAAAAATTTATGCCAACTTTGTAAGTCTGTTTATATATTTTATGAGGTTATTTTCAGTTTTTTTAGGAAGAATAAATAGTAAGTTTAATCATGTCATTGGCAGCTTTTAAAATTAGTTATTTTTAATTTGTTCCCTTCTTTTATACGCGTACTGTTGTATTTTTATTAAAAAGTATCGAATTTATCGAAACTAAAAGTATCGAAAATAATACAAGCTCAAATATCCCCCTTATTATTTGAATAATTACAAGTTATTTCACTAACATTAATTAATACTTTAAATAATTAAAATAATTTGAAGTTAATACAATTATAATTATTTTTTTATAAATTAATTAAAAAGAACTCGATAATTAATACATGAAATATATATAGTGTCGAAACAATGCTATCAGAATTTAATTTGTGCTATTAGAAAGCAGTGGTCCGCGCTTTATCTAACTTTTAATTTGGTGGTCCGCAGCCATCCAGTGTTTCAAATTCACACTGATTCAGACGATAACTAGCGTTTGATAAGTCTTATGCCCTATGTTAAACATTAATTAAGGGAATTAATTAGTATCGTATATGGTAAACTCCGTTAATTAAACTTTAAAAACACACAAGTTTGAATTTGAGTACTTAGCTGTACATCGGTAACAAATTTTAACATGTATTCAATACTTGTTAATTATGACTATTTTACACACACCTGCAGCTTACGAATCACTGTGAAGGTGAATGGTCTGATTTGGAAAGGGCACCCGAGGTCATTCAGAATTTCAACCAACCTGCAGATTCCGATGTTATCATTCGCACCTGTTTATGCAAATTGAGAAAAATTGCGATCGCATTATGAGTAGTTAGGTCTCATAAAAAAAAAACTCTTAAGAGCCAAACTGACAAACTAAATTGAATATTCATGTAAAAAAAGTACAGTTGTGCAGAAGGTAGTAATTTTTAATTTTATGAACTAGTTAAAAAAAATAGAATTAATCAATATTAATTTTATACTTATTTCAACGTTTTAAAATCGGCGCCAAAATTTAGGTATGTTTTTTTATAAATTGGAACTAACTTTAAAACTTTGTAATAAGTATAAAATTGGTATTAAGTCATTCAATTTTTTTCCAGCTTGTTCGTAAAATTGAAAATTATCATATACTTGTTAGATCATTTTTCTTAAAGTCGGTTTTCCTTTTTAATAAAGATTTTATTTTTCTCTCTTTTTTTTTAAAGGGACCCCCTGCTATTATTCCGCGGGAAGTGAAATTGTTACACACTTTTCTGTACCACGGATAGTATATTTTTCAATATCCGGTTTAATAAATGCCGGGTAAACGAAATTCATTGTTGGTCAACCTCCGTCCAACAATGAAAATATTTTGAAATCTGAGAAAATGTTTTTTTTAAAAAATCCGTTTAAACAATATTTCCGGATAAATAAAAGCCAGATAACCAATTATTTTTTGTAATTTTTGCCTAAGTGGATTTTTCTCTATACAACAAAAAATTCGAAATCGGACAATATTTGTATTTAAACGAACCGGATTACTGAAAATTTCGGATATTAAATGCCATAAAACTAGATTTTTTTTTACAAAGGATGCCCAATTGAAAAATCCCCTATCCAACTAAAAATATTTCAAATATCTGAAGTAAAGCAGAAATCTTGCTCGAACATACACAAAACAACAAAAAATACATAACAGTTGAATGGATAACCTCTCACCTTTGGCGCGCTTTCTAAAATTGGTTGGCGGGGTTTTAAATCGGCTAAAAATAATGGTGTACAGAAAGTCTTAAATATAAGTGAAGCAGTTGGACATAAATAATGTGCTATTACGCCAGTCTAGCTATACTCGGGGACAACCTAAGTTGAACCTGAAGCTATGATATGTATAAATGTTCAATTGTTTTAAGCTCAACTTAGGTTGTCCCCAAGTATAAATATGATACATCCAAACAATGAACATCTCCCAAGAGTTTGTGACCACCCTATATTTTTACTATTGATTGATTCTTGTTAATATTCAATATAGGATACATATACTTCGCACAAAGAAAATTTGATTTTATAATTGGAGTTCAAGATTTTATAATTGTGTGTCTCCGGGCCCCTCTTTAAAATGATTTTTAGAATTTTTTTTATGATTGTCAAAATCCTGTGGTTTTTTGTAAATTTCAAAATGTACTCCTTTTACCCGGGATTAGTAGACGGTGGATGGACGAATGGTGAAAGCGTCGGACCATTCAGGGCGCGGTTTCGGTTCTCAACAAGAGTCCAAGCTAGCTAGCCAGAATCGTACTTTTCGCCCACCAAAAATATTCTGCCGCATAACCTCCAGTGCACCTTAAACCCACCGTGGTCCAATGTCCTATTGAGGTTGCGTGAGCTTTCATCTCAGGTGTTGTCCTCATCATCTGAACGGGGGCATAGCTAGAGTTTATGATTGGAAAGGGGATGGGGGGGGGGGGTTATAGAAGCCTTAAAAGCGCCATGTCAAATAGGTTTTTACCAACCTTTTTAGAGTTTATTTACCAACTTTTTTTTAGAGGCTTCTAACTTGTCTGATAGCCCACTGTGCAGCTCTAGTACGACGTTATTTAATCAAACCCAAACCAAACTTGCCTGTTTTTTCACTCGTGGATGGGCTATTTTTGCAATAATTTCCCCAACAATTTTCATGCTTACGAGAACCGTAAGAACGCTTGAAAATTCCTGGTAAACGTGAAACGTATTAGTTTGATTTTAAAAAAATAGCCAAATGTTTCATAAATTTTCCAATTAGGTTTGTGATTTTGCCAAGTCTACAGAAAGTTACCAACATTGCACCCCCCCCCCCCTTCACCCCACCCTAGCAAGGGCCCTGCATCCGACTATTCTTAAATATTTAGAAGCAGTATCCCCGCTTTATTCCTTCATCATTGGAGACATTCATTGGAGACAGATCCGGATCCGTCGCCAATAGCTCACTGTACAGCTCTAGTACGGCGTTCATTCAAACAAACAAACCTGGAATTCGTATCGCTGTATGCTGCATCTGCTTGTAGCCAGACTATCTTGTTGGTAAATCACCCCCAAGGTTACCTGTGCTGGTCCATCGCTCAATCTACGATGAAAGAATCACGAGTCGAAAGAATCCGTGTTCCGACTCGTTTTTAGATCATTTTTCACTTTTTGGGTGTCTGGGAAATAAATTGCGCTTTAGATAATTCATTTTTTACACGCGGTATGTGTTTTTTCTTCCCGTAGTAATCCATTATCTAAAGCTTACCTGCAAAGGAAGCGCACTCAATTTGTACGCTATAGATATATGTTCAGTAAGAAGTGATACCATGTGCCAGAAAAAAAAATATGATTGCAAAATAATTTCGAAATCGCTTAAGTAGTATTGATCTGTTTCATACTAAGTATCGGGATGTATTCTAAGCAAAATTGAGGACTGCCCAATTGCTTAAAAATTTTAATTTCAAAATTGGGATTACAAGTTTAAAGTAAGCCATAAAATCGTCATCCACAATATTTATTTTTTCAAAAAATATTTTTATTTTTATAATAAATTTTTTCATTGAAAAGTATAACTTAATACCAAAAGATTTTTTTCAAATACGCTATAGATGGGATATAGCAATTCAGTTGCATTTTATTTTTTTCATTTTAGCACTGAGCTAAAATGAAAACTGGAAAATAGACTAAGCGTGCGCGCGCGATCACTTTACACCTTTCTTTCGCATGATGTTTGGTATAAAATGATGTTTTTGCGATTTGGCGATTTTTCATCTTTACTTTGGCAATTTCGAAATCTGAAGCTTGGCAGCTCTGAGTGGAATGCAATTAAAATAATCACCGGGCAGTTGCCGAGTGATTTTTTTTAGTCGCTCGGTTTTTGATTAAAATGTTGCAATGCAATTATCGCTCGTACGCAGCTAGCCTTAAAGTTTTGCCATACTTGCTCTTTTACTTACAAGAAGAAGAAAAAATTAATCGGTCAAATATTCAAGATTGACAGCGACACAACACAACTAGCGGTGCAAGAGTCAAGGTAGATTGCTTTATTTACTTGGTCTTCTGAGCAGTATTCATCCGCGTGACAACGGTAAAGTACATTTTCCCCAATGAGAGTCATATCTCCAGTTCTTATTTTAGCTCAGTTTATTTTATTAATATACCGACTTGTATAGTTCCCGACTGCCCATTTCGTATTTATCGATTGATCCTCTATCGATTATTGTAAGAGAACCAGACAACTCCAAGCAATGGTTATAGAGTTATAAAGGAAAAGGAACTGAACTAGCGTCTCTTACGATGCAAGAGGCTCCCAGTTGCCCAGTGGATAAAGGCGTTCGACTAGTGATCAGAGGATTGCAAGTTCGATCCCGACTGATGGACTTGACAAAGAAAAGTAAAATTGTAGTGATCTTGCGATCGCAGAATTGCCAGCTTCGCTACTAAAATACTAGGAAGTCATCTAAAAATATCCAACAAATTATACTGACGTGTATACGGGGCAGGTGCACGATAAATCTAATCGGGGTCCCACGTCATGACGCTTATTGAAGTTGCGTCGGGTGCCAGCTCAGATGTTGCCCTCGTCATCTGACAATTGTTCAAATATACGAGGCACCTTCCTCGTGTCTTTCCTTCAAGATAGGCTCCGAACCATCGCCAATACCCCACTGTTCAGCTCTTGTGCTACGTTAATTAACCAAACCAAACAACATAAGTAAAGCTCCAGGAGCTGTCCTGAAATTGTTCAGTAACTGAAGTATCTGATTCTTGCATCCACGTCTTCAATTTGGCAATAGCCCAATTGCGGCCGAAGGGAGCCGGGTTACCATATTCTCAAAGAAGAACACAATTGTTTATCGCCCAGACAAAAGGTTGCCATGGGCCGCAATTGGAACTTTCCGTTCAATTTTGCTCAAAATTGACATTTAAATGTTAAAAAAATTCAGTTCTTCTATTATTCTTTCAATACTATTTCGCACGAAAATTGTCTTTTCAGCCTATTTTTGGAAACAAAACAATTCGGGAGTTCCTCGAGGTGGAACATGTCGAGTGTTCCAAAAATAAATAGAACAGCGCCATTTCCAAAAATCCCATACCACCATCTCCCCCCAAAAAGGATATTCCTTTTCTCTGATCTGTCCACTACACCTGGCAACCCCCCTCCCTCCCTTCCCCAACTTCCCAAAAGATTACCGAGTGTTTGTGTTGTCTTACACCGACTGCCTGTCTCCTGTGTTTTCACAGCTTCAGCATCTCTCTTGCTGTCAGTCACGATTCCCCTCCTGCCACAGACGATTCGATGCTTAACGATGTTTTGTCGTCCATTTGTGGAATTAGTTGTCTGCTGGTAGAGACAACCAGGAGATTAAAATTAACGTCTAGGAAAACAAGCGAGCCTATTTGTGCATACAAGGGAATTCGGCTATTAAATATTATGTCTAACAAGGAAAGAAATTACTAAGGGTGAAAGTAAAGGAAATCTGACATTTAACAAAAAAAAAATTTAAGAGTTTAAATGTTTTACTAATGTTAACTAATGTAGGCCGCAACCTGCTAATTTAAAAAAAGCAACGAATATTAATTTAAATTTTTTTCAGAAGTTAAGTGTTGTTTCAAACTTCATGCAAAAATGTCCTATTGTGTGCTTTTCAATGTATAAGTTGTCTTGTTAGTATGAATCAACTTACCTAGAAAACAATTTGCTTTGTTCCTCATATAAAGAGTTTCCATTCTACACGAACGTAATAAACACACATGGCATTTTGCAGAAGCCTCTGTAATTTGCACCTATAAACCACGTGGTTTGAATGTACCAATGACATAGGCTTCTGCAAAATGTCACGCTCGTTTATTACGTTCGTGTAGAAAGGGTTTAAAGGAGATCCACTGAACTTTTGTTGTGATGAAAGCTATTTCTATAAATACAGATCCGCTCATTCAAATGAAGAAGCTTATTTGATTACAAACTATAAGGAATTACCATAAGGCAATACTGTAGCTTACTATATTTTTTGTTTTGATTCATGATAAGTAACGATGAATCTTTAAATTTTTAACCTAAGTTTTTACAGACTCTTGTATCACTCACTTAGAAAATTAAAAGCATCAATGCAGCATCACAAAGGTTCAATGAAGCAATTTTTAAAGCATCCAATTTCCCTTTTGACCATCAGCTTAATTAAGGCTAAAAATATTAACTTTATTAACAAAACAATTGTCAAATATTGACAAATTTTAACAATAATCACAATAACAACAAAAAATTGAATAATTAGTACTCTTTAATTGGAGTGACTCTTCAGTGTTATGTACAAGTTAATCTAAAAAAAATCTCTATATGTACATATTGCGCTCTATGCTTCCTATTCACGCATGTGATTTTAACATGGAAATCACCAGATCTAATTCTACAAGTTTGTAAATGGATGGTTTTAGTGCAAGGCCACCAGGAATAAAAAGGTTAAAAAAAATCATACAAAATCTTATAACTGCTGTTAATCATAGAAATTGTATGGTTCTATATTTTTTCCTGTGTCGATTTCATAAATGATTATCATTAAACGTACAAATTTTACTAATTTTGCCTAAGTATGCAACAAGCATTAAGACCTAAAAGATATTCGAGTTACTTTCTGAATGTATTATTTCTATAACTTCCTACGTCAAAAAAAAATCCGCTTCGTTAACACTTGGACTTATAATATCACCTCCAGAATTTCTTCAATTACAAAAAAAAGAAATTTGCAGATAAAATATAAGTTCAACTTAAATAGAATTACCCGAACATTAAAAAAAAGTCTTGTTCGGTGTAAAATGGCTGTACAATCAAGATTTTAGATCTATATTACATTTACTACTATTCTTAAATGGAACCCAAAAAAAAATCTCGATTTAATTGAGAAAAAAAAACGTAATTTTTATTGAACACTCAATTCAACAGACACCATATTTTCTTTTTGCAACAAAAAAAAACCCACTTACTTAACACCTGCGTCTTCTTGAAATTACCTCAAAAGTACAGAAAAAAAAAATAAACGATTCCTCGATAAAGACCTCCGAGATAAAAACCCCTAACATCGGCGGCTTTTCCAATGTTCCCTAGATAACGAAAGAATGTTCCAATCCAAAATGGCTGCCACTATCGTGATTTCTTACGGTCGCCATTATCCACGGACACGTGTGTACACCTCATCAGGTATTCTGGTCAGGGAGGTTCCATGTTCTATTTGCCGCTGTTGCTCGCTGACCTTGCCTTCCTATCAATCACTTTTGGGGAGATTATATCCAGATTATTTTTATTGCCATTTCCTTCCGATGGCTATAAAGGACTTCTCCTCGATATATTAATGACCAGTTCCTCAAACCGAAGACCTAATCCTCGCACAAAATGGACCGGTGTCGTAAGTTTCTATTGATAGGAAGGAGGGTTTTTTTTAAAGGATTTTTTTATATATATAAATCAATGCCCTCGAGAAGATCTTTCATAATTTAAGGCTCCACGGAGATAACTTTGTCTTCTTAAACCAACAGAGATAATTAGATTGTTATGTTATTTCAAAAGGTATGATACTACAAGCAAAACTTTGGTGGTCACTTCAAATACCCAATGTTTTCCCTTGAGTTCGAATAATTGTTTCAGCTCGACGGTTAAAATATTCGTAAAGCCTTAGGTTCGGCTTTGGTTCTGTACCAACCATCCCAATAGGGAACACGGCATCTACCACCATAATATTTACAGCTAAATTCTTATCTACACCCATGAGATACGCTTCACGAGTATTTGTCTTTCATTCCCCTGTCCGATTCACTGAGAGCGGGGTACTGTGGTAAACACTTCAAATACCCGATGCTTTATCTCGAGCAATTGTTTTAACTCGACGGTTAAGCCGCTATTAGTTAAGAAAACTAGGACTACAACTAATTGCACCATTAGTTCCCTCATCTAATAGCAGCCTTTCACACTTTTGAGCAACAACAAGTTGCCAGCGCATATGTCGACTCGGATGACAAGCCACAACTAATTTCTTAGTTGCGTCACTAGTTTAATAACGAACTTTAAAGTATCGATGTAGCAATCGTAACGCACCACACCAGATTCGATTCCTGGCCTCTGCCAATTGCGTAGTGCTATAAAACTCCTAGAGACGTGCATGAAAGGCTATTAACCCAGGCAAAATGGAAAATGTAGGCACCATTAAAGTGTATCTCAAATATTTTGTACTCAAAACTCCCTTTCCCTGCTTTCGGAAATCACGTGATTATCTAAGCCAATCCCTCAACTACAATCTAAACTCGTGCATTCGGCTCACTTCTTGTTTTTAAATAATTCCACATTTAGAAGTGAATTGAATTTCGTCGCCAAGTTGCTTTCTATACAGTGGTTTGGAGTGACGTCGTTTGTGAATAAAGCCGACGAGATATGCTTTATTCATCGGGAAGTAGCGGTTCAATCGGTAGCGTCTGACTATCTCCCCTGCGTGAAGTCGGCCTTAGAGGTCTTTAATATTAAAGAACACGATTCACGCATATAAAGATTCAATATCTTGTTACCTCGTCCCCGCGGATTCGGTGTGAATGCATTCCCTGCAACAATGTATAGAAACCAAATCCGTGGGGGGGAGTAGAGAAGCAGACACACACAAAGAAGCGCCAGTAGTAGAAATCAAAGGCAATTCTCATAAATTATTCATAGGAGTTTCTTTGTTGGCTTCGGCTTAAAAAGGAACTAAGCGAGGCGTAAATTGACACTTAACAAAGCCCCCGAAGATCTATGTTGGGCTTGCAGGGTATTTGCTAAGGGAAGCCAAATATCCTAGTATTGATATGCAATGAGTCAATGTGGGGTACCATCATTCGGGATGTTTAATTAAACGTCAAATAGCGTAAAATACTTTGTTGCAATTTGAAGGGATTTTTATTTACCGTGGTTAAGTGTTTGTTCAGTAGTAAATTACGTTTGTAGTTTTCAGGGTTAGACGATTTTAGGGATTTTTAATTTAACCCCTTCACTGCATACTTTTTTTTCTTTCTAATAAAATTGGTATGCACTCAAAATACTTTCCAATGACCTGAAAAAAAATCGATTACCAATTGGATGGATCCCTATAACCCTAAATGGGGTTTAGGTCTCGGGGGGCATAACAAAATTGAATAATGAAAGAAACAACACATTTGAATATCTAACTATACATAAAATCCAAATGGCGTAACACACAGCCAATAGAAACTATCCTTCATTCCAAGCAGGAGCATACTTCTCAACTCTCGACTCTGCTTTTGTTTTGGTACAGCGTTTCTAGTTATCGGCAATCTGATTTAGGCTCTGCCACACGTGCTTCAGAAACGTGGTTTTATCTCCTACTAATGCCCTTCTTAGTACAAAAAAACTTTCTTATGGATGCTAAATTACAACTGTAATCTTTTGTGTAATTCAAGTTGGCTTGCACAGCAAATGAAAAAAAAAAGTATCCTACTTTTAATTTTGAAGTTTCTAATAAGTAGTAAATAAAATAAGTAATGAAGTTTAAAATAGAAATAAATTCAACAAAACAAATATTATTATAATTTACACATCATTCCGCAAACTACCTTTTAAGAAAAGAAAATATATGTATTATAAAAATCTATTGTGATTTTCATAATACGTATACATATATTATAAGCATAGATATATTTCGTTATTCGTTTCGTATTTCGTTGTGATTCCCTACTTTTAGCGACCGTTACGCAGGTTTCAAAATGTTTGCGAAAGACCGTTTAAAGAAAAGACCACAAATTCTTTAAAAAAAATACATAACTTTCACAAGAAATATATATGTTTAGAATGTTTGTTTCTTATTTACTTTACGCGAAAAGTCCTTATTTGGTTAACGAATTACAAGTGTTATGGATTATATAGATACAGTGTGTAACAGAGACGAAACTACATTTATTATTTAAATCTTATAATTATTTATGATAAATCAAAGCTTCCACAATTTTTAGCCCCTGAAAATTAATTATTGTTTGATCAATTGAAAATGTGATTACCATGAATTAGATTAGATTGGTTATTTAATTTTATAAAATAAAATACCAAAACTGTTTTATTTCATTTCTTTTACATGAATAAAATTTTCTATTACTTGAAAAGGTAAGCTTTCGGTATTTATTAAAACATAAATTGATCCATCTATGTCGACCCCTATGTTTCTATTCGTACTGAATAAAAAAGTTATGACGCAAATACTTACTTGAAATTCTTTTAAAGTTTAAAACATTAAAATAATCAATTTACTGAAGCTTTTTTAATGGTAAAATTAGGAACTAAAAAAAAGTTCTTAATGGCATTTAACGTCCTTCAAGAATAACAACGTTGAAATCTCTTGAAAACTTATAGGTCTTTTACAAAGTGCAATGCTTCAGTGCCTGAGAATTTACAGTGAACTCTAACCTGAAACATAAATCCTTTTTAACTTCCCTTACGCCCCGATATTTTACGAGTGCATTTGCTGCAGTAACTCTTTAAGCTGCTGACTGGTAGCGTGCTTTCAGGAAAAATCTCCATTGTAATCTTTCCTCTTCATCGAATCCGATCGTAAAATAAAATTCATAGAAAAGCGTTAAAATAAAATTCACAGTATGTGGTAAACGACGCCATACTGAGTTGGTGCTTAAGAGTCATTTGAATGCGAGACACATCTGCTGTAGCACAAGCCACTTTGTTTTAAAGACCTAATGCACTTAAAGCTGTGTAAAGAATAACATTCATTGTTCTCTGCTTGTTGCGGAAGCAATGAAATGATCCTGTTTAATTTAGGAGAAGGCGCTTTTGAATTGTCATTAAATTAATTACGTGATCCGTGCTTATGTTCATATAATATTGAAAATATTTCAGACACAAGCATTCGAAGCATGTGTATCAGAAACGTAAAAGCTTCGATATTCTTCTCATTGATTGAAGTTTTATTTCTTTAATAAATTTGAAAATTGCTGTCTCTCATCTCTTGTTTATACGAAATTTAGAAGAACTTGATTACATCGCCTAGGCGTCAACATAGAAGCAGCGAATTATCATGGCAGTTGCATGAATGAGTAAAATACATAAGCAGTAGAGAGGTTACGAATTGTAAACGAAGAACAGATCTTGGATCCTGAAACACGCCGAAAATTTTCAAATATAAAACAATTTTCAATTTAATTAAATTTGATAGAAAGTTTGGGGTCGATTCTCAATTCAAAACATAATTGACGCATATTTCTTTTCTTGAGTTTTTTTTGTTTTTCTGCGGGAAAAAAAAGAATCTTTAAAAATTAATATAAATTCGTTTTTGTTTGTAACCCACAATTCAAAATTAAACAGAAATGTCTTGCCACTCATTTTTAAATATGTGTACATTATTTTTAACAGTCATCTTAACCACTTCTCTTAACAATTAACTCTGGATAACAAGTATTTGACATAGACAAGAACACGAATTATCTCGGGTTAATCAGTTAAGCGATCAATTGTTCCGTTATAACTTCTACTACCAGTTTCAAAAGGTAATTTTTGTAGGGGAATAATTTAAAATAACAAATTAAGCTATTCAGCAATTGTTTTATCAACAACATTTTTTTCTTTTCTAATAAAAATACATACAGAAATCTGAATTATAATTTCTGTTTCTCTAAATTTATTTAAAATAATTAATTTGACATTCCTTTAACAAAACGCTCCTATAGTTTATTTGTAGATAAATTTGCAATATTAAAGAATTTAAGTAGTACATGTAATTCATGCACTAAAAAAATTATATTTTAATCCTTTTGTGGTCGATAGATGATTCCTTGGTTTGATGCGCTAATTAGCTATAAGAAATTAACTAAATATACGAAAAATCAACTCTAGTTACTGGATCCTCCGAAAGAAAAAAAACCTCGACCGCAAATGTTTAATTTGTAATAGTTAGGGCTGTTTAATTTTTATTAGCTTTTTGTTATAGTAACTATAATGAATAGATATAACAACTATTTGCAACTATTCATTGGCGGCTAGTACAGGAGGCCGAAGGTTACGGGGGCCATAACTTTTTCCCGAGTCGATCCACAATAATTTAAAAATATGTTTATACATAATTTAAGGAAAGGAAAAGTTTCTAATTTTATCCAAATAAGTTTTTTTTCTAGTTCAATTAACTTTTTCTAATATTTTTACTTTGATTTTTATACGTTATCCATTACTATTAATTACATTTTTGATTCATTCTTCCAAATTTAATCTCCTATTAATGCTTTCAATTATTTGTTTGAATTCGGATTAATTCACAGTTTTTGTTTGCTTGTTCGCAAAAAAGTCTTTTCACATTTTTCCCATTTATTCATATTAACTATAGAATTACACTTGGTATATTAGAATTTTCTTTTAATTTGAGTCCGCTCACAAGCCACTACTGTAGTAGTTATTTAATTATAAAAAAAAAAACTTTATATGTAAGCTACAAAAACCTACAAAGGTAGCAATAAACATTTATTCTGGTGACAGAAAACGTGTCCGAATCAAAACATTCACAACATTCCAACGCCTTAAAAAAAAATAAGATACGTTTCCCCCATCTACGAGATCTTAATTTCCCGTATTCACTCGCCACATCCTCCTTGAAGACGGATCATTCTCAATCTCCCGGGTGGTTCTTTCAAAAGATTTTTTCAAAAGAAGGAAAGAACGATCCCTTCCCAGAACCCGCCCCACCTTTAAGGAAAGGTGAAGGGAAGAAAAAACAATGATTAATTCCACCTTAAAAACACTGACAGGCCTGAGTGAAAATCCATTAAGTAATGTTTACCCACTAGTCCCTCCCATCCCAACCAATCACGCGTCGAGTAATTTTTCTTCAAAATCCCCCACCCGCCTTTTTTCCCCCAAGATAAGATATCGATGATCAAATCGAAACTCTCGAGTTCTGACGTGGTCCCCCCAAACACCTTGAAGAGCGTCTCTAAGCACTTCTTCCCAAGAGCTGTCTCGCTGACTTCCAGGTGCTGTTGGTTGTGCTATCTTCGGTGACATGTTTCGCGTGTTGGTCTTCAGACGTGATTGACAGTAGCAGGGAAGGCGGAAATGATGAGGCAAGTCAGATTTAGAATGATGACCTTAGTAGGAATCTGACAATACACGGGGACAACCTAAATTGAACTTAAAACACGGGTAAAAAAATCTGTAAATTGGCGCAAATGCACAAATCTATGGCTTGGACTAACTACAAAACTATTCATCCCATGTATTTTTCTAAAAAAATGAAAAATAAGTGTGTTTCTGAGTCGTTATATGTATTACCTATATTGCTCTATGGCTGAAATCTGCGAACGTTAGCTAGTCCCGCCTAGTATAATCTGGCTCCGATTAATTGGCAGATGGGTAAAGCCCCTTTAGGCTTGTTCCAACGAATCAACAAACGAGTTTGAGCGAATTGACCAATGGGCTTATCTGAAACCTGTAAACAAAATGGCGTCACAGCGTCCTTTTAGCCGGAGCTGAATTGTAGTATATATAATGTTTTTGAAAATGTTCAAAATAGTTCTTGCATTTGCTGTGTATTTTCACATCACACTCTTGAGACCCAAATCCATTTATGGGGTAAAAGTGTCAATTTGGCTAGAAATCAATATCTTACAATATTTCAAGTAGCTTTAAATATTGTTTTCATGTCCTGGATGATATTTTGCGTGCATACTGAAAGGATAACTAACGTTACAAAATATCATGGTAATTAACTAACGTACGTTGCATGTGCCGTTTATTTTCAAAATCAGATAGATCACTTTTGATCAATTTTTGAAGAGAAACAAAAATAAAGTAGGTAAGAATTTTATTCTTTCTTTTACAAATTGGTATTGGGTATACGGAGCTAAAATTAGGTTAAGACCTGTGTCTGAGTATTACTTTAAGAGATAAAAAAATTCTTTCATATCTATCTGTTTTTGTAGCTGGTGTGTAGCCTACGCGCTTCATGGTCTATCTGCTTTTGAAACCGATTTCTTTACTTCTCTGGTTCTGCTACCAAAACACTACTTTCACACCGTAAAATGAATATAGCATCTACAAGCTTTTCAATGTTATGACCTCGCCTACTGATGGATCTAAAGAATAACTAAAAATAAATGACATAATCTGAAAATCGAAAAAAAATTATCTGGTTTTGAAAGTAGACGGCTCACATACTTTATTGTTAGTTTGCCGATAAATAAGATTATTAACTAAAAACACACAAAACGACATTATAATTAATTATTGCAGAACCTATAATTTTTGTTATTTTTACCTGTTTGAAACTACACAAAATAGGCCCAAAATTCTACACTTATATTCTATTTGTATCATCGTTCTTAGTCCAAAACGCGGGTTACAATCTCAAGCATTGTTAAATGTCTCAATAACAATTAAAAGAAGCAGCTAAACTCCGACAATACACTGCAACGTTCCGCGGAAAAAAAAACTACCATTCAGCCTCTGTGAATTATCCTCACACATTTCTCTCGAAGAGGTGGCAACGGTTACAACAAGGGGGCCCTAAGATTTAGTACTCTCCTCCAGCAGAAGCCCGCGATGAAGTCTTTAGTGACAGACGGATTCTTTCCGCCCGTTTAGAGTCCAAATATAAACGCCCAACAATTAGAGGGTTCGCAGTTATCGGGCCGCTTTGAACAAAAGAAACAACGACCCTTTAAAAAGGCCTATTTTGAGAACCTTTCCCTCACAATGGCGCCGATTTAGTGGTGAAGACAGAGAAGTTGATTTATGGTTTTTAAGGAAGGAATGGCACTTAAATGTGGTTTCACTTCGGCCTTACGACCGGGAGAATGATGGAAGGGTGTTTGTTCTAATAAGAGATCATTCACTGTTTTCACTCGGTGTAAAAGAAAGATCGTGGATTGGATTTCGATGATCTCGACTAAATCTGTATTTGATTTGGAATTCATTTGGAACGAATATAACCATAAGAAGATTCCATTGATAGAGGGAAAAGTTACGATCTTTCGGTTTTTTATAAATAACAAATTCTTAATTAGAAGATTGCAAGCTTAATTATAACGAAATACTTACTGCTAGATTGTAGCCCCGGAATCTATAAATAGCTGCCGTCAGATCTATTTTCAACCAAATAATGATTTGTGTGGGGAAAAAAATCTAAATGTAAAAGTACAAGATCGGCAATTTCTTTCCCTGCTATACGTCATTAAAATTCCAGTGAAATTGACTGAAAAAAGAATCGAAGCACGTTAAATCAGTCGTGATCCAACTCTATACTTTTTAGTATGAAGAATGTCATATGTCGTACATAGTTAAACCCCCTCCTCCTACCTGATTTTACTTGAAAAATTAAGAACAGTGATGTACGCGTCATAATCTATTTTAATGTGGCTTTATCACTAATCGCTAATTGACTAGGCTATGTAGTTTGTCGACTTGAAGCCAATTGAAGGTTTAAAAAGTGTACCCCATTTCTATTTCTACCTCTATATTTCGTTTATTGTTCCTGCTAAAATATGCCCAATTGTAGTGCTTTTTGGCTATTTTTTTTTTAATTTTCTATTAAAACCCATTTTGAATGCTTATTCTTTGAAATCTATTTTAATCAATAATAAGTGTATAAACATCAAAAAGAAAAACTATATTTTTGGCGATGTACAAATTGATTATATATGTAGAAAATTTAATATCTAAACATATTTAACTTTTCTACAACGGGTTGAGAAGAAAAATTACTTTTAAAAATTATTTGGATTAGAGTATGGCTGTTTACAGTATGGCTTCAACTTCCTTCATTGAAGGGGAACTGGTTATGAGCGTTCCAGAAGTTACAGTTAGAAGTTGAGGGGGCGGCGTCCCAAACAAAACACCCACTTTCTTGACATGTGCTGTGATTTGTTGGCTGAAAAGCAAAGTAAAGATGGTGAGATTTTTGGGGAATCAGAAAAATGTCCTCCAGTTGAAGATAATTTTGTTTAATCATCTTTTGGTGGCATTTTCAGGTTTGCGTCTTCTGAAACCCACCAAGCAATCAAAGATAAAAACATCATTTCTATGTCTTTATCCTTCTCTATTAATGACTATACTTGAAATTAAAAAAATCCCAATCTTCATCTCTATTTCAGCACAACACGATTAGTTGCCATTAGGAGCAAATATAAGACTTCTAAATGCAATATATACAACGATAATTCAAATCCTATTAAATCTAATCGCATAAAACTCAACTATTGATATAACGAATAAAAAATAACTTAATTAATTGAAACAATTTTAACTGTACTTGGAGCTTATAAAATCTAGTTGAAATTTGTGTATCACAAGATCCGTCTAACAAAAATGTTTGGATGTGATTTTTATAGATAGAATATTTCTTACCTTACTTTTATTCCTAGATAGATTATTCTTACCTTACTTTGACAATTTACATCGTTTTAAATGATGCTATAGTAAAAAGAACGTAACCTCCTGTTTGGAATACTCTGCGCAATCTTTTAAAATTTTCTTTATCTCTATCTTTTTGTCTAGTTTGCTGACAGGTTTGTATATTGTTTCTTCTGGCGCAGTTTGTTTTGGCAGAACTCTCTAAGGTTACTGAACTAAGCCAGACAGCGCTGAGACTAATTTTAAATATTTCTCAACCGAAAGGTCGCATAACTCACTGTGATTTATTTATTTGAATAATTTTTAAAGAATACTAGTGTCCTGTTTTCGCTTTTGAAAAAATTTTGCGTATTATCGCTGAAACCATGAGAAGGGGTTGCTTTAAAAAAAGCTTATTACCTAACTTCAAATTTTCGTATAAATTTTTACATTACTTAATCAGTAAAAACTTATTACAAAAATGTTTTTAATATATAAAAATAATAACTTAAACTGCAAAATTAAATAAAAAATTACAGTTTAATCCATCCATAGAAAATGGTTTTATCCTACCCCTATACAAGACTTTTAATTTATCAGTTACTGATAGCATTTTACCATAGGCGTAAAAGTTAAATTAACGTTCACTTCCATGTTAAAAATAATAAGTACGATCGTTACCGTGTATATTTTTTTAAGATTTTCATAACGAAATATGTGTAAATTTGAAGCAGAATAAATATGAAGAACTGAGTGGATGAACGCGTTAATTTACATTGTTGATAGAATATAGATTTCCTGGTGAAAGAACATGTTATGGCTGTAAGTGTACAACGTTCATTTATTCTTCTAAGTCTTAAAATAAGCCGGTTTTCAGTGGGAAAAGATGTTACCTACACGTTATCGCACTGTTATCTCATAAAATGTAAAACTATTTTTCTCTATTTCCACATCTTGAGTATGCTGTGCAGTTCTGGTCACCATATCTTAAAAAAGACATTGAATTGCTAGAGAAAATTCAGCACAGGGCTACTAAAATGGTTCAAGGGTCTTCAGGCATGAATTATGAAGATCGATTAAGAAATTTGAATATGTATACTCTGGAAGAAAGAAGGGTTAGGGGAGATTTGATTCAACTATTCAAATGTATCAAACAAGGAGATGTGGAGGGTTTAGGTTTTAATATGAGTGATAGAACGAGAGGTCATGGGTTTAAATTAAACAAATCCCATTTTAATCGGGAAGGGAGAAAACACTATTTCTATAATAGGGTAATTGACAAATGGAACAACTTGCCAGTGAATATTGTTAATTGTAAAGGAGTAACGGATTTTAAGAAGTTAGATAGGCATTGGGGGATAGTTAAGAGGTACTAGATGGACCAACCTTGTTGGGCCTTGAGCCTGTTGTTGGTCGTCAATATTTGTATTTGTACTAAATCAGTGGTACCTAGCCTTTAAGTGGCTACGGATCACATAGTTCAAATTACCCAATGCGCGGATCGCCTTTTTAAATTAACATAAAAATATTTAGATAGCAAATATAATTGTAATTCAGATCTATAATACATTTAATTCATATATTAAATAACTATACGTTTCAAGAAATTGACAAATTAAAAAAATCTAACTATTTAACTTGCATTTTTTCATTGGATACAGTAGCTTTTGAAATAAATTAAATCTTGCATATTTATTTAATTTCAAATAATGTTGTCTTTTCAAATTATAAAGTTAAAAAAAAATAGGAAAATAAGGTACCAATGCACAGTTTTTATTTATTCTTTCTTAAAAAAATTGTTTTTCCCTCATGGGATTGTTTTGGCATAAAAAAAGAAATTCTTAAACAATGTCAAATATTTTTTAGAAAAAAAAACATCTTTACTAGACAAAAGTTACAGGGACCACTTAAGACCTTCCATTTTTTGACAATACTTTCAGCTTTGGTGGTGAAAGGTCAACAAATGCTCAAACCGGTAATGAAAGTAACGAATTCTATTCATTCATTAAAATTCCATCCATTTCTTTTGATTAGCTCTGTATTCATGAGATATCAAAAATACTAATAGAAACAACACTCAAGTCGTCTGATGCTTAAGAAACTGGTTTGGGATTTCCAAATTCTTTTTTATATGATAATTTTGTCCGTTAATTTAGAAAGAAGTTCTCTTTAGATAATGCATATCAAACATTATTATTCTACTGGTTGGCGTAAATCAATTCAGGAATTCTTGTAGAGAATAGTTTTTTTTCTATTATAATAATAATAATAATAATAAGTATATTCAGATATCCCTAATTGCAAGTTCAAACGTTATCAACTTGGATTGCAACTTGTATCCTGTTCAAAGGAAAGATAAGAAGATGTCTTTGAATTCGAATTGTTTTTTCCCGTTCTTAATTTTTCCGTGACAATCAAAATCGTTTGATACTGGTACAAATTGGACGGGAAATAAAAGTGGCTTTTGACATATGCCCTTGTAAACTTACCATATATACAAGTGTGTGACTTCTTTAAAAATGGTGCTAATTAACGGAAAAATTGTGGGAATTTCCTATAAAAAAATCTGATTAATTCATGTTCCTTGTTTTTTAGTCTGAGTTTATGTATTCAAGTATTTTTTTTATATAGTTCAGAGGTGTTTTTTTTTTTTTGTGTTTATTTTGATTGCTGGATTTCATCTGAAAATCCTACGTTTTGATTTTGGATCCCTTAATTTGTTTCTTTGGTTATCCGGGTTTTTTTTACGTGAAAATTTTGTAAATATATTTGACAAATAGGATAATTAACTGTGATGATATAAAACTGAAATGTTATTGTAAATAGAAGCTGTGCGTTAAAATTTTATATATTATCTGTTTTGCCCACCCGTTAAGGCACATATAATTTTTTTAATGACTGGTGGCTCAATTCTGCATTCTATTGTTCCGAGGTCCCGCACGCTACCGACTAAGCTTGAATGGCACGTCATAGAATGGACTATTTTTTTGTAAATATTTTTTAGAGACGTTTCTTTATGTAATATTTGTAATATCGCTAAAATCATTTTAAAACTAAATGGAATTTTTACAAATGTGAGCCTCAGGTGCACCTCATCATTCAGGTTCACATCTTGAGGGTGAATAGTAATTATATATAAATTTTCAGCCTTTTATACGCAGAGGAAGTAGGTGTTTTGCAATCCACAGACACTTTCTTATATTATTACATCGTAGCACTAAACTAGATAACACCATAGGAAGAGTAAGGTATTGCATGCAGTTACATATATATCTTGTATGTAATAACATGCAATAGCTTACTCTTCCTATGGTGTTATCTATTTGTAGCACTAGAACGAGGTTATATAGAAGTGAACGTGGAATTAACCCATTTCATTCATTATAATTAGAAAGCAGCTAAATTCAGCAGCACTAAATATACTAACCTCTTATTTTAAAATTATATTTTTTCCAATAGGAATGCTCTTACGGAATTGATTAATTCTAAATAGTTTGATTATTTTGTTTCTTAAAATTCTTATAAAAAAAAAAGTTCGCTGCCATAGAATTGGGTGAAATAAAGCAGTTTTCAATTTAACTTATTCCCTCACGCTGTACAAATGTCAGAGAGAGAAGCAGATTAATTGCCAATCTGGTTGACGTAGTTCACTTTCCTCTACACGATGGTAGATCATATATTCCCTTAGGCCAGGGGTCGGCAACCTATTGAAGCGGAAGAGCCAAAAGTTACAATTTACGAAATTTCCCAGTATTTAAAGAGCCACTAAATTTTTTCGTTTCAATATAATAGTATTTGCTTATATATATGAAAGAAAATTCCCAGTAACCACCCTCTTTACAAATCCCGAACCCCTTTGTAAAACCCATCTTAATATTCCGTAACATCTATCCCTTAAAATAACTAATTACAATTTGGGCCTTTTCCCTTTTATTCATAACTCTTTTTCCCTTGTTTTTGTGTGAAGTACTACTCGGCCCGACCACGAATTAATATTTACGACTGCAAACTAACCTAATGGTATGACCACCCTGTGGTTCATTTCACATATTTGATTTTTGATTTAAAATAAACGGCTTTAAATACGGAAAATATTTATTCATATAAAAACAGAAATATAGATAGTTATATCAATGATGGCCTTGGCTTTGCATGCCTTTTGAAAGTTTGATTAAATCTGGCTAATAACTTGTTGTTTTTAGTTTTAAGCACGACTGTAGGTTTTTATTTTTTAGTTGACTTCTAACTTTATTTTTTATTATATTCATGCAAGAGAACGCTGGCTCGCACGAACATGTCGACCAGAAGATCGTCAGCACAATTTCTTTTAGAGCTGTCCACTTGTGCTGCGCGATGTGCATGCATTTCTGGACCTACAACTCTTCCAACTTGCTCTTGAGTTCTGCGAACTTGCCACTCCACAAGTCTTTGGTTTTCAAATCTAGCAATTGCATTTGGAGCGATCCAGCATCAATTCCAAATGGCTCAATGTCGATCTCACTTGTATTTGTGTTGAGAGGATTTACTATGAACGCGACGAGAGTACTTTGTTTGTTTTGAATTGCTCGAATCTCAGCGAATCCATCCTCCACGTTTTTTAAAGCTATGCTGAAATAATTCGTGTCAATAGTTGCATTGGTCTCATCGCGATATTGCTTCAGATTTTAAATATGAAGTAATTTATTTTCTCCATGTCTTCAACAAAAAGAAGTATAATTTTTTTTCGAAACAAACTACTTCTTCAAGCAAGGCGTAGGCTGGGTTGCCCTTTCCTTGCAGTTTTAGATTTAGTTCATTTAGTTTCATTGTGGTATCTACCATAAAGTTGAATTTTTGTAGCTATTTGTCTTCTTCCAAGTAACTAAAAATATATTTTCTTATTTTTTAAGGGTTTTGATAATAAATTATTAACTTTTTTCGTATGGAACTGGAGAGCCGCAACTTTACATCAAAAGAGCCGCATGCGGCTCGCGAGCCGCTGGTTGCCGACCCCTGCCTTAGGCTGATCCTCTCTGAAGTTATGGGTTTTACAGATGTCGGTTTTTTAGGTTGCAACTCCGTCATACCAATTTTAAAGACTTATTCACATCACAAAATATATCTATAGCACTTTTATTACTAGGTTTAAAGGCACTCAAAAACCAAATTCGAGTAATGCAGAATTTTTATAAATTATTATACACATTTGCAACAGAATTTTGGGACTCGGGCATTCAAATCGATTAAAGCTGTTTACACTCGATCTTTTGCCAAGGGGAGGGGGGGCGAGATGCTTTAAATAAAATAGAAATGTTGCTCAAACTTTTTTTAAATTAAAAACAAGCAAGTAGGAGACAAGTGCTAAAACTCTTGAGCAGCGCTGTCGCACAGCTCGACAGGAAGTTCGATTCGGGTTGATTGTCGTAGGTCGCAGGCGCCGCACATTGAAGACGAGCGCCAATTTGAAGAGATTCACGCCAATCTGCACACGAGTCGAGGCGAATCTTTTAATTGCTGCTCCTCGTCGGGCGTGGGAAGGGGACGACAAAGACAGCGATCGGATGACATCTTCACCTTCGGAATAGCTTTCGGCTGCCTCTCTTGCAGACATCGCTTCCGTCGATAAGATGCATGAAAGTTTGTTAAATATTTAAAATTAAATTTATAAGAGTTTTTCCCGATTTCTGTTCTAGAACAACCACTTTCACTATGTTGTTTTCCCTAAACCTTTTATTGGATACCAGCAAAAATGCAATTTCATGGCATTATTTTTATTAAAACGACACACAGTAGAAATAAATAAGATTATGTATTATTTTAATTAAAAACTACCTAATAAAAGTTGTTTTTTAGTTTTCCTGTGAAAATTTCTGGGGGTTTCAGGAACGGTCTTGGAGAAGAAAATAAATTGAATAATATAATAAAAAGATGTATTAAAAATGATAAATTAGAGAATGTCTTAGTTCCCTTTTAACATATTTACTAAAATGAATTGGAAAACCTTCTTGTGAACTGGTATTTTAAGATTTCCAGGTTTCATGACGTCTTTGGTCTGGTGCGAGTGAAGAGTGAATTGCTCACATAATATAATATATTTATTGTGGAAAATGTTATTTTGTTTTGAAAATAGTTAGTAAAACAGCAGTCATTTAACTCGGACTACAAAGTATCTTGGACTTGATTTTGCATATTCTAGACCAGTCAAAACTGCAGCAAAAACGAACATTTTTTTTTTTTGACACTATTAGAATGTGTCAGTAGTTTTCTCGACAATTAATTACAACGGTCGCTTAGCAAACAAAAATCGACGCCGAAAACTTCTCTCAGAATTCAACAGGAGTAATTTAAGAATTTCTGCTATTAAATTTGACGGAAAATTCAGATAATTGTCAATTTTCCGAAGACAATTACCTTGAAGTGAGAATTCGTCAATTCAAGGTTATATATTGAACAAGTTGATCCAAAAGTAACAGAAAAAGTAAAATTTCAATAATTTTAAATATATAGACTATGACACTGCAGTTTTCACATAAATGCATAGAAATATATCGGATGTTTTATTTATCAAACTATTGGATTTTTACTTTTTCTGTTACTTTTGGATCAACCTGCATTCGCTTCCAAACTTTTCCGGTGGAAATTGCCTTTTGAGTAAGCTTACTGACAAGTATTTTCAGACGCTACCTAGCTGTCAGACAGCGAATGAAACTCACTCGTATACCAGCCTCAATAAAAATAGTTTTGGAGAGATGCACACAATAGGAAGAGGCGTCCAAAACTGCATCTTCATTTGGAAAAGTCACCTACGCCATTTTCTTTTCTCCATTATCTTCCATCTGAGAACAGTAATTACAGCGAACGCTACAGAAAACCTGTCATTTTCTAAAATTATAAACCAGGGGACGTAAATAATTGCGTTTTTATATTATAAAGAAGCTGTTGGGTTCCTAAATGGCAGTTAGTTCCAACGCGTTTGACCTCCGATCTCGTCTTATTCCACACGTGTCCCGTAAATGACCTTAATGATGACTTCAGTTGCAGAAGATTAAAAAAAAATCTATTCTCTTTTGGAACTTTTTAGGGTGTTGTCCGTTTTTTTTTTCAGAAGAAATAGTAGCCACTTAAAATGTCATTATGGCACTGGAAAATTGAAGAAGGTCCATTATAAAAATGTTCTATATTTTTTTTATTTTATTTTTGTGTCATAGCAAGCACACATAAGGTTTATGCCTTTTTGAAAGATTAGCTTGTTTGTGGGGTAGAATAATTCATAGGGTTTAGTGCATTTTTTTCCCCTTTTGGAATTTTGTTTTTATTGCATTGAATTAAACGTTCAGCACGTCGAAACGGGTCGTTCTCTATATATTCTGTGAGTGTCCGTTTCGTATAAAACATTTCAAGAAATGGCCATTGGTGTATTAGTTTAGATGCATTGCACAGCTACTGACTACTTCTGACATTTAATGTTATTTATTTCTGTATTATTACTCGAAAAAATTTAGTATAAATAAGCTAGTTTTGTTTTATACATTTAAAAGTTTTTTTATACTCTGGAAAATATTTATTTTTGAAAAGAAGCGTTTATATATAATTGCTAAAACTAGCTTTCACGCTTGCACAATTTTATCCCCTTTTAATTCAAGGGATTTTAAATATTTTGTAGAACTAAGATTGATTTAACCGATTGACGAACTATTAAAAACCAACGCTTTGTACTGGGGAAAGTGTTAGAAAAATATTTTAGTAATTTTAAAAATGTTTATTGCAGTATTTATAATTTCATTAAATCTGTTTAATTATGTTATTTTGCATTGTGTGTTTGTACATAAATTTAGCAGTTTTATTTTAAGGTAGGATGAGGGGAGGCCCCAAATGTGTTTTCGCCCTGGGCCCCTAAGCTTCAGTGGCGGCCCGTGGTCAAAAATGTTAGTGCAGCCGAAATCATGTGACTTCCCCCCCCCCCCCCCCCCCAATGATCGGTCAATGATGTCGTCATAAAATCGCGTTGTTTTCGTAAGGTCGTCAATTATTAGTTTATATACTTCTTTGAATATGTCATTCGTTCCGTTATTATGCATTTTTTTTTATTATTTCTTGTACACTACAATCCCTGTATGATGAATCGGAATAGAAAAGTTTCAATTAATTTTTTAGTTTATGAATATCACATATCGTTGGATAAGAGTTATCAAAAGCCATTTCTGGGATATTTATCGAAAAATCCTCAAACTTTGAGGAATCGGCGAGACAAAAAAATATAGACATTCGCTATCTTTAAATCTTACGTCAAATTCCATTATTATGGTAACAAAAATTTCAAAATATAACATTTTAAATTTCTTAAACACATCTTTGTGAATTCGGAAGTCATCTTGTATTTTGAAAACAATTTCTGTTTTCGAATTCGCAATTTCAAAAAAACGTTTGAACGTTACGGTTTTGTCTTACTATGTTCTGAGTTACCTTGACTTGCTGAAAACAATAATTTATATCTAAAGATTTTTTTTGAAGAATGTCATATAAAACATTTGTTTGTTGAAATATAAAATCAAAAATTAAAGATAAAAGTGTGAATCCAAAATCATTAAAATAATTCAGAAATCCATTTGCTTGTCGAATTGAAGTTTCATCCAAATTTGATCAGATAAAATGTTTTCGAAAATTTCTTTGAAGCCATCCCATTCATCAGTGACAACTTTTAAAATTTTACTGTGAGAATGCCATCGATTGTCAGTGCTAGTTGGTATTTTCCGTGCAATTATTGAATTTAGTACATATGTTCTCTTTGCTGAATGATGAAAAAATGAAGGAATACCACTTAAGTTTGCAAAAAAAATCCGACACTCTGAAATATTATTTACACTTTCATCAGGCAAAGCGGTCTGGAGATGCTAGTAAAATACTCGGTCCCCTCCCCACACGTCCCGCCGATTCAAACCCAGGAGCCAATCAATTCACAGAATTCCCAACTACAGCTCGAGTTGAAAAAATCCTTTTGAGCTGCGTTTGTGACGTCACAGCCTCATTTTAGCGTGAAGGGGAAGTCATACCACGTGAGGTTGTCATGGCAACGATGCAGCCGATTTCTGACTTCGCTTTTTGGCTGCAATTTTTGTTGACTGAATTTTTTTTCCCTTCTGAATTGTGCATTACGGCAAAAAGGTTCGCTATTTATTGGAGATTTTGTTTACTACCGTAGAAATTTCATTTTCAATTCTAATCTTCATTTAAGAAAATTAGTAAAATATGATATGATGAATTTAGGTGCAGCCCGGCTGTACTTGCTGTAGTGGGCGAGCCGCCACTGCTAAGCTTGTAATTCGGTCCCTGCGCATGTCACGCTTCCAACATTTTCTGGCGACCACACAGGCTAGACAATGAGTAGGATAAAACATACGGAGGATTGGTAAGATACAATAGACCTACAGGCAAAAAAAAATTCTGTTTAGAACATAAAAAAAATTATTTATTTTTATTCTAAATGAATGTAACAGAAATTAGAAAAACAAAATCCGAAACTTTCTACTTTTGATCCAAATTTTTTTTAATCTGGCAGTGGAACAAATTCAGGAAAGAGAAAAAATTATCTTGACTTATTCCTTTCACAAAAGAACGCGATATAAATGTCGCAATTCAAATCAGCGATTTCTTTAGAGTATTCATAAAACTTGCCACCCTCCCACCCCTTAAAAAAAAATTCGTTCCGAATAGCAAACAATGAGAAACGTCCTTCTTCGAAGAAACCCTTCGCTTTTAAAAAGAAAATTAAATATATTAGAATAAATTTTTTGTATTTTATAAAGAACCGGATTTCTAACGCTCCCTGAACGACGTGTGAATGGAGAAAGCCGTCCTCGTTGAGGGGGGGATATATGCCGCAAATGAAGTGTGACAGGAAATGTTAACGCTGATTTCTCCTCGTACTTTCTTCTTTTTGAAATGGTGTGAACTGGATTCGCGAATTCTATTCATATTTTTTAAAAGAAAATGTATTTTTTCAAGTAGAATAAGATTTTTCCATTTATTTAACAATAACTTGCGAAATGATCGCAGTTTCTATTTCTCTTGTTAAAAATGGTGTGTATTAAAAAGTACCAATTCATTTCAAGCTATTCACCAAATATCAGCCAATGAATCATTAGTAAGATATTTGAAAGAGGAAATGTTATATTTAATTTTAATTTGAGAAAACATACCTAAAATATATTAAGGAATTCGAACCTCAAGCAGGAAGTCCGAATTCTCGTTCATGACGATTGTTTTGGCCTTGAGAGATTACGCGTCTTGTTATGGACCACTTGGTCTCTGGTTCGAATCCAACTCGGTGAAAGGCGTCGGTATATCGTTTATTCGATTTCAGTTAAAGATACGCAATTTTTCCGTTTCAATTGCCCACTTTGTTATAAAACAAATGGAAATCGTTAGGACTGCAATACTAAAATAATCAAAATCGAATTTTCCGAACGTTGCAATTTATGCCAATAGCATAGCCGAAACTTACAAAAAAAAATTATAAGAGTTTAATTCCCTTCTTTCATTGTTTTATATTTGATTACATATAACAGCACGTTATCAATATATGAATGAATAATAATTAGATTTTTATCAAATATGTATCTTAAATTCTCAATTTCAAATTACGTTCAAAATTACGAAGCAATGTTCCCGGGTATTTCCTTCTCGATAGAACCCGAACCGCCGCCAACATCCATTTATGTATAGCTCTAATGCGACGTTGATCCAACCAACCAAGCTACCAACAAAATAACTCCTGAATTATTTTGTCCTGTTTATTAACAAAGTGAAATATCACATTGTCTAGATGGGTGGTCTACCAGCACATAGTTGCATATAAATAACATATTGGTCTCAGTTTTTTACTGGTATTTTGACTGCCTCTATCAGTCTCCATGAAATGTTAAAGCATTGTTCATGACAGCGGGCACAAAGCAGGCCCGCTGTCGAATGCCAACACTTGGCGATGTTGAGCTGAACTGCGCCACTGCTTTTCATCAAATCACCCCCTGTCCCTCCTGCTTCGATAAGTAGAACGATAGCATCCCTCGCCAAACTTAATAGAGGGGTGCATTATCTTAATTCCGGCTATTTGTGAAGTGTGCGAGCACTTGTTTTGGTGAGAGGTTGGCGGGGTTAATTGATTTGCGACTTCTTTTTCTCCCCTCAAGAGGATGCTTCAGACTTATTGGCTTCATGTTGATACACTCAGATGATGGGACAGTTAAACGCTTCTTTTCTTTTCATTTCATTATATGAAATGTAGAGTAATGGTGCGTGGTTTTAGGGTCACAATTACGATTCCTTGTTGTGTTTCTGTCACATTTTCTGTGCACGTGTATCCAAAAAAGTTTTCCTTAAACTTTGGTTTGTGTATCTAAACCGCATTAACCAATGAAAATAGAAATTAGCTCATAGGCATTAGTTCTTACATATTGGGCCGTGGAAGCCAACTGATCACACGGTACCACATTCGGGATTGGACTGTCTTGAGTTCGATTTTCGATAAGTACAACCGAAATGGGTGGGCTGGCGCACGTTAAATCTGCCATGTTTCAAATGTCCTCATGATGCTCATAATGAGGATTTTCTCGTCCTCTGAATATGGTTTAAAAGTACAACTGCTAAAATGACGTTTCACATAAAACCCTTTGATCGGTGCTCCGACACAATCACACAGTTTTTTTTTCTTAAAACTAGATGTGAACTAGATATCATATTATTAGAATTTTATTTTTGTATTTTTAAAAGCGATTTATTTTTATTTTTAGCTTCGAGGTGATGAGCCACTCGGAAAGTTTGACTTACCAATGGACACTCTTTTGCTTTTTGAGCCTTTTCAATAACCAAGTAAGTGAATTTCGCGTTGTTTAATTTATTTTAATGCACCTTCCATTTACATGATTTTTAAATCTTGTCACTGATAACGTTTTGTTTTAAAAATAGGTTTCCTTAATATATTCAGTGATTATCGTTAATTTGAGAAAAATTATGTAATAGGATGTAACATTATTTTTTCTTTAAAAAATATGAAATTTTTATGTTTATGGGAAATCTGAAAAATTATTTAATTTTTAATTCATTTAGCTTACAATGAGAAAAGTGGTTAAACATTCGATATTTTTTGCAAATCAATGAATGGAGTGAATTAAATGTTTCCTTATCAACGCGGCTCACGTTTTACAGCACGATGGTAAGTCATTTATCCCTGTAGACTGATTCCTAATAGAGTTATGGGGCTTTGAAAAATCAACACATTTTATGTCGTGCAGATTTCTGGCAATGACCGTTGTACCCAGACCGATTTTAACCCTCGAATACTAACCATGTTTGTTTACTAATGTAAGATCAATGGGAGAATACGTAAAATGTTCTTATGGTTTAGTTATTCTACAGTTAAAGCCGTATTTATGTAAAAATTATCTTTTATAATCGAAAAAAAAATCCTCAAATTAGCTGGCTAATATTTACTTTTGCAAGCTTGATTACCAAGATGTGGTAGTAAAAATATATGGCGATTATCTTTATTGTAAAATTCTCTAAATTAGTTTTAGTAAATAATTTTATGAACATTTTTAAACAAAGCGGTTTTTTTAGTTCTCGAAATACAGAAAAAAGTGGATAATGTAATAATTACTATTATCTAAATTTCGAAAACCCAAATGCAAGAAATACTTTCAAATTGAGATAAACATTTAATGAACAATTGACTCAGTTAATTTTGTATCAAATATTCCAGATGTTAGTATGGAGTCGGGAATCTTCGCCTGACCATCAGTTCCTGAGGCACAAGTACGTCACGAGATCGAGGTCGGAGTGGTCGCAGTGGTCATCTTGTAGCCGGACATGTGGCGGAGGCGTCCGGCAGCGCACAAGGGTGTGTGTGGCAAGGTAAGGATTTCAAACTCTAATACAAATTGTTCGTTTCGAATAGGTATTTACGTTAATAATACCAGTAGGAATGACGAGTACTTGCATTTGAATAACATTGGCGGTGAGACTAAATATTAATCTGTAGGGCTCCCTGCACATAGAATAATATTAAGGAATGAGGCTGAACATCCACGACACGCATGGAAAACTGCATTGCTTTTGAAGGCT
The DNA here is from genome assembly GCA_963932185.1 of Troglohyphantes excavatus. Taxonomy (NCBI): domain Eukaryota; kingdom Metazoa; phylum Arthropoda; class Arachnida; order Araneae; family Linyphiidae; genus Troglohyphantes; species Troglohyphantes excavatus. Next base: position 56,586,042 of record OZ010668.1, on the reverse strand, counting down.
TTAAATGCGCTGTTAAAATAGCTATTATTTCCACGAGGCAGTTAAGCTAGGACCTAGAACTCTCAAATAAACTCCACACTATGCAGTCATCAGTCAAAAGTTTAAACTCCCTTTGTCTGAAAAATAGGTGAAAAGAAGTTATTTTAACTAGACTACCAATAGGATATACATTCACGCATATTTATCTTTTATTTGATAATCAACAATCAAAATGCGTCGATAATACACATTCAACAGTTTTTTTACGTCCTCACCGAATTGCATAACATAGATTATTGTTCTTTGGACCAGACGTGACGATTCATACTGTGTCAAGCCATTCTATACATCCTAGCATTTTTTTAACTTTTTAATCGCCATTGGTTTATTGTAATGTAACATTAAGTACTTTTTTCTACTTTTAACCCTTTGCACTCAGCGAACACTTTGCGATTTGTATTCTTTCTATGGAACAGTTATTCCCTCTTTACTTTCTTTTCCGCAGAATTTTTTTATACTCATAAAGGGGAAAAAAATCCTAATCTGTTTTGTATTTGCAAGAGAACAAGTTGCAAAAAAGATTGATGTTCTAAACACAATATCCTGCTGTTCTCGTTTATTTTAAAGAACAGGGAAACAAAAGAACGGGTCGTTATGTTGGCGCCTTCGGAGTGTAAAGGGTTTTAGTATAAAGAATTAAAAAATAAATTTATTTCACTATAAATTTTGCACAAACATAATTTTGTGTTTGGCGCAGTGTGGCCAATAATATCCCTGTAGTAACTAATGCCAACAATCTGTAGGTTTAGTGAAGTTTAGCTGTTATTGATCACAAGAAAGTCGCGTTGCGTGTGTAATCTATTAAATAGTCTATCAATTATCATTTATTTCGTTTCTTGATTGAACTAACGTCTTATTAGCTCCATGGCTATTGTAACGGGCAGTCGAGAAACTCATTTGAAAAGTCTTACATCAGACATGAGTAATCATTAAATCATTAATTAATCCAATTTGTTAAATTTAGTAAGAGTCGTGTCACCTTTTATGGAGACAGTCACTTGTGTACTTTTTTTTAGAAATTTGTTCTTGGAAATGTTTGTATATAAACTCAAACACACGTTTTTATTGTATTGTAGCAAATCACTTTCCGCTCAAAGAATTCCCAGAAACGCATCCAATAGGACTTTCTCACCCTTATTCTGCCCTCATAATTTAAAAGTCCCTAACTCCAAATCTAATTTTACGCCTTTTATCAGAAAACACCTCAAACTGGAGTTAGGGTCGATATAAAATTTCGCTATAATTCGCCATTATATTTAATTTAGGGCTTTTTAATGTCATAAAAAACTGTATTAAGAAAGCGGTGAAGCTGAAAAAAATGAATTTAAAAAAATTGGAGTTAGGACTTTTTAAATTAGGAGGGCAGTATTGTAGTGAACTCGCTTGTGTTCCTATTGCCCGTTTCAAGGGTGAACTCGTCTAATGTATACTGATGCGAGATTGTCACCTCTCTAAAAATCAACATTCAATGAGTTGTGCATTGAACACGCTTGCAGTTGCATCTGTTTTGTTCTCTTTCCCGAATTAAACATTTTAACAGCTTCAAATTGATGTAAGCATTATTTTAATGCAAAAAAAAGAATACTTTTTAAAAACAAAACAAAACAAAATTCAGACCGCTCAATTCTCATTATTTTGAGGTTAATAGTTATGCTTTTTGGTGTGCTATGTTTACTGTTGTTTTCGCTGTACGGAGTTTTTAAATAGAAAAAACTTCGAAGAATATTTGAATCGGGGAGAAGACGAACAGTACTAAAAGTCCAATAAAGTCTACTAGACTAGTACTACTCTTCTTCTCGATGATTCATTTTAGGTGTAAAATGCTCGAAAGAGTCGGGATTTTCTTGAATATTTCCAAATGTAATGTGATTCGGTATTTAAAATATATAATAAATTGTTAATACTTTTAGAAGATGTTTATTCTGTCGCACTTCGGAGAAAATATCTGCTTAAACAACTAATAATAACTCTAAACGACTAATTACATATCATTAGAAATTAATAGTAATTTGTAAAAGAAAAACTCCGCATTAATAGCTTCAACTTTAAAAGTAAACCAATGGCTGTGGAACAAATTCTATATTTAGACGATTGTGACACTTCTAATATATCACAGAATTTCACTTGTGACTTCAGTATTTCTCGAGTTGGCGAAAATCTAAGAAATTAGAGTTTCTAATTCGCATTAAATGAGGCATTTTGAAAACTGTTCAAATACCATGCAGTATACTGCGCCTAGGACATAATCAAGCCTGCAGTTAAATGCTCTATAAGCACTTAAAACTCTTCCAAACGATTATGCGTCGCATTTAGTAAAAGTTAGTCTATAATCGGCCAGATGGTGGCCGAGGCGATAGAGTAGAAGACTTATTACTTGGTCGGTTAAATTAACACCCCACACGCCGCTTTAACATTAAAATAAAATTTAAATTAACGTCGTCGGGTCCCCTGAAACGAGATGCAGAATGTTCTATGTTAGTTACTCTAATTTTCCTCACAACAACACCACACGTCGAGTTTTAGATACCTGTAATTCCAGCAAAAGATTGTGGAAATTGGTCTGATGTACATTAAATCTGCCTTGGTTGTTGGGTTTGCTCCAGATGTCTATTTTATAGTTCTAAACGGAATGCCAAATTTCTAAACCAGTTGAAATTAGGAATACAAAAACATTCATATAGAAACCTTGGAAGAAATATTTTTTTTAAATAGCCATTTCTTTTATACTACTGTACACGGCATTTCCCGGGATTGCGCAGAGTGTTAGCCGATTTCTTCACAGTGGCGCCGTCTGGCAGTTTTAGTAAGTATTTATGTGTGAAGAGGTGGGAAAAGATGATGAAGGTGGTTTATCGAAATCTCATTTAGACAGTGACCTTCTTGTTTTGAAATCAACTGTACAAAATTTCTTCAAGCTCGGAAAACTGCAGATTGTACAAAAACACACAGAATCTCTTCTTTATATATATAAATAATTTGTGTAAATATGTGTACTAAATACTACATGGTTTTTTCTAACTCAAAACCTAGTTGAAAACAAGTATTTTCTACTTGGATGTGAATATACGATTATTGAGTTTCTATTCTATTTTTAAAACAAATTTAGTGTCGTAAGTAAAAATAATATGAAATAAAAGAATCCTTTTAAATGTTTTGTATAATTTTTAAGAACTTGTATTGAAACATGTATTGAATGTTCATAGGATGCTTGGATATCGAGCTTCCAGTGGCGGATGTTCTGGAGAAACTACTGAACATGAACTATGTTCAAGACATGCAAGTTATTTTTAACATTTTTATATAATTATTTGGTTAAATTCATTTTGTTTCAATTAATGTAACACTAGACCTATTGCTTTAAAAAAGAGTATTGTTGGCATATTCGTGATCCTTCTGAAGAAAAAACTGAAACGTCTCGTAATTTTTAACCAATCAGCTGACAAAAAAAACACCCGAGATAACACACTTTAATTCGAAATCACGTTCAACATAGGCCTGAGGTGTCCTAAACGATAAAGTACCGTACTCATAATCGGCAGGTTGTGGGTTCGAATCTCATCTCGTGCGTACACACGTAATCGGAGGATTGCGAGTGTCATTCCTCATATTCCGACTAAATATTCGCAATGTAAAAGGGTACACGTTCTTATTCTTAATTCAGGTGTGTGAGGTTCCAGACTCGGGTGTTGTTCTCGTCATTTGACCATGTTTCAAAACTACAAGGAGTGCTCCCAGATCCTTTCCAAACCGTCGCCAGTAATGCAACGTTAATTCAAACAACCGCGATGACAATTAAAATCACGAAACAATAAGGTTTCTACAAAGAAGGCTACGAGAAGACCTAAAGAGCAAAAAAAGTCAACATAAAACTTTCATCAGAACTATGAAATTGAAGGTTTTACACAGATTTTGGAAGAACTATTAAAGTATTTTGTTTCATATTCATTCATAAAACCTGCAACAACAAAAAATTTTAATATTTAAGTATTAAAATAATTAAAGGGAAATGCAGATTTTTTAAAAGATTTTATGCAGAAAAATCAAAACTTCAAAAGAAATGCAGTTTTGTTTGTTAAAAATTCCTTTACAAAACCTACTATTTTAAAAATGGTTTTAAGCTGACTTTAGTTATGTAACATTTCGATATTAATATATTTAATTTGATACTAAGAGTTTATAAATGTACACCAAAGGTTCAAGGATATCGAAATATCTTTTCGTGTATGGGAAATGGTTAACCAACGTTTGGCAAATTTATAAAAATTCAAAATTTCGATATTTGTCAAATCTACGAGGTTTTTTCTAAAGTAATATCGGAACTGATTTTTAATTTAAAATACATTTTTATTATTAATAACTTTTCATACAAGGTTTTAAAAAAAAAATTTAAATTATAAAAAGCATGTTTTTTTATTTGATGTATAATCAGAAATTCAAATAGATAAAAAAGAAACTACTATAATGTGAGTATACCGATCCTTTTGAATCGATATACTGTGATCTATATACTCGGAGTTGACTATTGGTACCGATATAAAATATGGTACCAAACGAGTTTAATAACATCTATGCGAAAACTTTCCTGCGCATAGAAGATCATAGCAAGAAAGACAGTTTTACAGATTGGATGCCTGCTGAAAAACAGGTGCAAGGAATGTTGTTAGAAAATTTCTTTCGGAATTTAAAAGAAAGTTTAAATGATACGAGTTTCAAATGAATACATTTAAAGAGTGCAGGGGAAAAACGACGAGGGTCCACATTTTTATTTTAATCAGAAGCTCAATGCCTAATATTACTTACAGAGCTGTACTGTCATTATAGCAAATTGTGAAACGGAGAGAACGACGAGTGTGTATCTATGAAACATGAAACTTTTGATTTTTCAAAAAATAAACCGTCATCTTTCTTTTCCTGGACTCTGCATAGATATTTTTGTATTGGATAGAAAATTGAATACATGAGCCGTCTAGTTTCTAAATCAGATAGATCCTGAACCAGAAAGAACTGAAGTGTATTATTTATGGAAGAATTTGATCTTATTTTTTTTTTACAAATTGGTATTAGATATACACCTGTCTTAACCAAAATTTTAACTCTGTATAAATGTTACTTTGAGAGAGAGAGAAAAAAATCTTTTGGATATATCTGGTTTTACAACCAAGCTATGGGATGTAGCTCGACTACTGCTTTACGATCTTTGCGCAATAGCCCACGCGCATCTTGATCTATCTGGTTTTGAAACTTGATTTATTTACTTATCTGATTATGCAACCAACCACTTCTTTCACAAAATGAATGGCATGTAGCTGCTGTAGAAAGTTATAACTTCTCCTACTATGATAAATCTGTGAAAACTAAAAAAAAAATTACATAATCCAAAAATTGAAGGAAAAAAATCTTCCTGATTTTGAAACTAGACGGCTCATACAAGTATTGATGTCATATAAGGTAACTTCCATCGGTGTTTGTGTTGCTAGGCTGTTGGTGGATGTAGTTTTAGTTAGCATAAGATTATTCTTTTAGGAATGAAGTTATAATCTATCCGATTAAATATTGAAATTTTACAAAACAATACTTATTAAAACACGCATGATTTTTATGAGCGAGATACAAGTAAAATCAATTTACTTCCTCCAAGTCGAATTTTGCCTGGAGAGATTCGTCCATCGTTTACACTCGGTCAAATTATAATATCACTTATAGAAATCCCTTCCATCATCAACGTTCTGAGATTTAAAAACTTCCCTGTGTATACAAGCCTTTATACAATTCAGTACGTTTATCAAAAATAGTGAAAAAGTTTAAAAATATAATCTATAAGAAATCTTCGAATATTTATAATTAGATTAAAACATTGCATGCTGCATATATAAATTTTCTTAATTCGTATTTAAAGAGCACCAAGTTGGAAAAAAAACTATTAAAAACACATTACTCCTCTTTCCTAACATTTTGAAGTTTGCTTCAATTGAATGTGTGCGGTCAGTTTAAAATTTAGAATAACTATTAGATTGTAGAAATTTTCTTCTAAATATCATCTTTAAATTCAATAAAAACATAAAGTAAACCTCTCCAAACTTTATGTCAATTCATTACATTTCAATTTATGCATTATTACATTCTAAAATTAATATTTAACTTGTATACAGAAAACAATCTTACTTTCTTAGGTCTGTTCAGATTCAGAAGGTTTTTTAGACTTCCAGTGCTCACAGAAAAATGGACAAACGATTTTGGGTAAAAGAAAAGATGATTGGATTCCTTACCGTTACAGTAAGTATTGAAGTACTCCAAAATATAGTTAAAGTCAAACAATTTCTTAAGTTGTCAGTTTGGTATTAAATTAATAAATTAGCATGAAATTTACCACTTTTTTGTTAACCCTTTTGACTCTATTAATGATTCTCGGTCACTAAAATAACTACCTGTTCTTTCGTTCCCTGTTCTTCAAACTGTACGAGAACTGCATGTTCTTGAGTTCTTTGTTCTTTTTTCATTAGCTTGTTCCCCCTCAGGGGGCTCACATCTTGTGAGTACGGGCTTGGCAACCCCGAGGTACCCTAGCTAGGCCTTAGCTTTTTTCGTTCTTTCCTTTTTAGCGAAGGCCCTAGCAAGTGCACGATTTTTGGTTGTTGTATTTTGTTCTAGCGTTCATTTTTTCCTTCTGTTTATGATTGTTGGGTTTTCCTTATTTATATTTCAGTATTGTTTCGTGGGTTCAATTTAGTTGTTTCATTTATTGTATTGGTTCCGAAATTGCATTTCTTTGTATTTTATACTTGTCGTTTAATTTTTTAAAGAAGTTTGGCTTAAAATAATATTGGTTTAATTAACCTAGTGTTTGGCGCAGTTTGGCCATATTTGGCTCTTGTGCCATTAAACCTCATACAACCAACCAACTTGTTCTTTAATCCATTTAAAAGTATGACATGATTTGGGTATCAACAGTTTATTACTCATACATACCTTACTATACCACATATACTATACAAATACAATATTGAGTCTTTTCAAAGAATAAATATTATTTAGTTGCAATTTGGACTACTGCCAAAACCTATTTAGTCACAGGTAGTTTTTCAAAAGTATTATTTAAAATGCAAAGAATTAGTAATGCATATACTTCCATAATACGTTAATTAATTTTAGAGAATTTGCTTTGTTTTGTCTCAGTTACAAAGCAAAATTCTTGCAATGCTTCCATAAAACTTCCAAAATAAGAAGATTACATGAAAGAATGTTACAACAAACATTTTATCCTCCTAACGTCTTAAGAAAACAATGTTATTAAATATGTGCATATGTAAAGGTGTAAGGTAATCCAAGTAATAATACAAGGTTTCAAAGCTCTGTTTATAATTTAAGAAAAAATAATTGAAAATTCAGCAACGCAACGAAATTTTTAGCAAAGCTAGAAAAATAGTTTTAAAACTAATTAATAACATAATTATGATAAAATAAATGTATGTGTACACTAAAATTAAACTAATTTTTTAAATAATCAGTTGGATTTACTCTGCCGTGCTAAAACCCTTTCTAACAAAACAGGTTGGAAAATTTGAGATTTAATATGCGACTTTAATCGCTTTTTTATGCCGTTTTTTTACAACGGCGGCGCCATGTTATTCAACTAGAACTACTTCAGGTAGTCCGGACCGGCTGATTTGCCGGATTGATCGGATTGAACTAGTATTGAACATGACAAATAATATACCAGTGCAATATTCGATTTGTCGATTTTAATGTTTGTATATGTAATACACTTTTTCACGTAGGTCTATATTTATCGGTGCCGGAGAGGTTGTTTGTGTTTTCTTTATATTTAACTTCAGCATTATAGTTGTTCTCAATTATCATCTCTATCAGAATAAATTTTATCGTTTCGTGTATTTCTGTTATTGCGAAATTGAGTAAATTAATCGAGAACGATGTTGTGACATCAAAATATCAAAATGCATGGGCAATAAGTTTATGCATTTTATTAAAACATTTCAAGAAAACACAAAGACGGCATGTTAATGTTATTGCTAGTACTTTTTAGCAGTAGCGTAACGAATTTGATCATCACCTCAACCCTTAAAAAATATTTTAAGCCCATTGTTATAAAATTTGGGGGAGAGGGGGGGGGCAATCAATTCAGTGTCTAACGTCAGGCGCGGCCGCTGCGGAAGAAATGTGTGAGAACATGTTCCCCAGCTTTACGATTTTCTTTTAGTTAGACATGTGTTCCCATCTGTTTCAGGAACGAACCCGTGCGAGTTGCAGTGCTGGCCCAAAGACCGGTCCCTCGTGTACAGCTTCGGGAAGGTTGTGGACGGAACCCAGTGCCCGGCATCTGACCCAAAAGACCCGGCTGTCTGCGTCAACGGTAGGTGCACGGTACGTACTTGGATTGACGGTTCCTGTCTTGAATGACGGGCAGGATCGGTCTTTAATAAAGCATGAAAATTACACACAGTTTAACCACTGCCGTTTAACAATGCCGGGGTCGTACTTCCAGTCACAATGCGACTTTTCAATTAGATTGAGCCGGCCAGACTCAGCGTGAGGCCTCCAGTGGATAAAGGCGTTCAGCTAGTAATCGGAGGATTGCGAGTTCGAGCCCGACTACATGATGGACTTGACAAATAAAAGTAATAATTTATTGACATTGCAAACGGAGCGTTGCCAGCTTCTCTACTAAAGTACTAGAAAGTCGTCTAAAAATATCCAACAAATTATACTAGTGTCTATTCGAGACTAGAATGCACGATAAGTCTGATCGGGGTCCAATGTCCTGACGCCTATTGAGGTTACGTCGGGTGCCAGCTCGGGTGTTGTCCTCGTCATCTGACCATGGTTCAAAAACATGAGCGTCGTTCCCGTGTCTTTTCTTACGAGATAGGCCCTGAACCGTCGCCAATAGTCCACTGTGCAGCTCTAGTGCGACGTTAATTAACTAAACCAAACCCCATGTGATATTAGAAACATGGGCGCCAACTCAAATTTCGAAACTGCTAATATGAATAAAAATCACAAAATTTTAAAAGTAAAGTTAAATATATTAACCCTACAAGAGTTCGCATCATCTTTGTTGTTGTTCAAAGACAGAGCGTTGAGCTTCTTAGGCCCCGAACCGTCGCCAATAGCCCACTGTGCAGCTCTAGTGCGACGTTAATTAACCAAAACAACAAAAAAATCACGACTCGGGGCCGACCACTGCAGGATAGAGCTACGAAAAATAATTTGATTTGGAACAATAACTCATAAAAACGTAGTTGGGTTTCAATAAAAAAACCTCATAAAATCTTCATTTTGAATCATTATGCAATAACTAACCAAAACTAATATTCGGAATCTAAAAACGCTTGGAATGTATTTTGTGATTCGCAACAAAAATATTTTAATATTATAAAACATCTCCAGATGTTAAGTTAACCGATCATTAACCCTTTGCACTCGACGAACGTGTTCGATATTTACGTTCTTTCTATGGAACAGTTACACCCCGTTCCTGTTCTTTTTAAAGAGGTAATCTTTTTGCATTTAACCCTTTGCACTCCAAGAACTCTTTGCGTTTTCCGTTCTTTTTACGGAACAGTTATTCATCCTTATGTTCTTTACCCTGGAATTTGTTATGCTTATAGAAAAAAGAAACAATCTGTTTTGGATCTGCAAAAGAACGAGTTGATAAAATATCGATGTTTTTTAAACACAAGATCATGCTGTTCTCGTTTATTTTAAAGAACAGGGAACCAAAAGAACGAGTCGTTATGCTGTCGCCTGAGCGGCGCCAACGGAGTGCAAAGGGTTAAAGATGTATTGTTTTTGCGTTTAAGGAGGAAAATAAAATAAAAAATTGTGCTTGAAACTGAATGTTAATCTCAGTGCACCAAAAGTATATTTCGTGGTTTATGCCATTTGTCAAATGCTAAAAAAAAAACAGGGGTTGTGTGAGGAATTTCAATATGAAGAAAGTTTTAGATCGCCAACATATTTAGTGTTTCTAAAGGACGAAAATAATTTCTATTAAAATTTGTAAGAGAAAAAATTTTTAACTCAAGAATATGTTCCCTTTCATTTTGAAGAACAGATAAAAAAAAAACACGTCGTTAATTTGGTGATTTAAAGACGACACTCGAGTCAAGGATTAGTTACCTAGTTCACGCTTTGTCACAATATGCTTCTCACCTAGACAAAAGTTGCGAACTTTAAACTGGCGATGCATTTTTTTAACTGGAAGCATAATTACAATTTGATAATTACAAATTTTAACTTTTATAAAGTAAAATACTTTTTATGGATGTTTCATTTTTTTTCTGCAGCTAGTGGACTGTGCGGGTCATGTAGGACTACAAAGCCGTCGCGATAAATGCGGTGTTTGTCAAGGGGACAATTCTACGTGTGTGAGGTATCACAACACATTCTTCGGACGACCCAGGTATAAGCTCAGAGCAGGTGCAAGGAAAGGTAAGTTGACCAAAGAAAGATACAATGTTATACATGTTGGTCACAATTAGTTGGGTGGTGGTCATTGGTTGGCTATACTTTTATTACTTTATTTGTTGCTTCTAAAGCCAAGCGACTTGTTTAAAATATAAGCGAAGTAGTTGAGTAAAAAAATGTTTTATTATACCAATACTAATGCGATTCAGCCAAACAATGACCATCGCCTATCGATTTATGTCCACCCTGCGTGAAAAATATTCGAAATTCAAAGTCAAATCTTGACTTTAAATTCCGAAAGGAAAATTTGTAGCGCAGGCTTATCATAAGAGTTAATCAATTTAAAAAAAAACATACCTAAAATTCAGTAAATACTAACTTTAACCGTCAAGGAGACCGCCCATCTTCACTTAAGGGTTAGTGATTATTAACTTCCTAAATATGAAACTTGTAAATATCATTTGTAGATTATTTTTAAAAGATACTATTTATTTGTATTGTTAGCAGTTCTTAGTATGGCACAAAATATTATTAGTAATCACATTATATTAGTAGGACAACAAACGAGCAATTTTAATAAGGTACGGTATTTTCAAACCATTATAAATCTGTGTTTTATGCGCATTTACCCTTTACACACCAGATACTTTGCTCTGTATACACCCGTAATACATAGGAGTGGAACGTCATGTGTGTGCTGAAGGGGTTAATATAGTACTTACAACAACTTTGCAACCATTTTTCCCATGTGATAATCAAAATAGGACTACCATGGACGTAAAATTCAAATTTCGAAACCGCTAACATGAATAAAAACCGTAAATTTCTAGAAATAAAGTTAAATATATTAACCCTGCCGGAGTGCGCATTAGCTTATTGTTGTTCAAAGACAGAGCATTGAGGACTCGGTGCGATCCTTTCAGAGTAAGCACACGGACGTAATAAACGCGCGTTAGCTTTTGCAAAAAGCCTTTATGATTGGTGCATTCAAACCACGTGATTTGTATTTGCGAATTACAGAGGCTGTTGCGAAATGTAACACACGATTATTGGGTCCCTGTAGAATGGACCTTGAAATGGTTTGGTTAACGTCGCACAAGAGCTGCACAGTGGGCTATTGACAACGGTTCGGGGCCTATCTCGAAGGAAAGACCCGGGAACGATGCCTCGTATTTTTTAACCATGGGCCTTGAAATGGAAACAAGCGGTCTTTACCAAACGTGATAGCTGAAGAAAGTTAAAAATACAACCATTTCCTAAAGTTAAATCCTCGTATTCGATCTTGTGATTGCTTCTCTAATCTTTTAAAAATCTGGAGTTTGCACAATGTTTATTTTCTAATTATTCATTTCGATTTTTTTTTATAGATCATGAATACGATTATATTTCAATATTCAGTATTCCAGCTGGTGCGATGCATATTACTGTATCAGAAAACAGCGACACCAATTTCCTTGGTAGGTAATATTTCCTATCAGTGTAAGGCTTATCGATTGTTACTCGTAGGTGGTGTGCATACATTTAATCTTATTTGGTTATAGTTTTAGTGGATCATATGGGAAACTATCTGATTAATGGAAATAGACTAGTGCAGCCTCCTGGTCGCTTAGTTGTGCATGGTTCTGAGTTTATATACAACAGGACTGAAGATGGCCATGAAATTATTTCATCAGTGGGCCCATCGAGATTCATTTTAAAAGTAATGGTAAGTAATTAGTTATATATATACTGTCTTCTACTAAGGAGAATAATATTAAATGACGTGAAGTTTCCTATAACTCCAGGCCTATGACCTATTACCGTACACAGTAAGGTTAGCCGCGTCTATCAGGTGGCTCTGAAATCACCCGTCCCACTTTCCCCTTGAACCTATGCACCGTATGGAAGGGGAAATAAGTCAAATTTCGGTAATACTCTGGCCTGTTTAACCGCTGTAACTTCAATTGCTGTACCGCTGTAAAGTTCAATTGCGGAATAGTGAACTTCGACAGGTTAAAAGGCCAGTTTAAGATGAACAAATTGATGCTAAAAAATATGAACTTATGTCAAGTGTGAAGAGATCAAGAGCTTACCAAAAAGGCAAAAAGGAACAGGCGCGCGCGCTCAGTAAGAAAGAAATTAATATTATTAGCAAATAAAAGCGAGAGAAGATTAGAAAATGTCTGCGTGCAACAAATCAATATTTTTGAGAAAACTGTTTAATATTACCTTATCTATAAAAAAAAGTTTTAAAATGTCGATAAGTTGAAACTGAGAATTTTTAGTACTGTTAAGTTGAGAATTTGGAATCGTTTGGTTTGGTTAAAAAACGTCGCACTAGAATTGCACATTCAGATATTGGCGACGATTTGGGGCCTATCTCAAAGGAAATACCCGGGAATAATACCTCGTATTTTTAACCATGGTCAGATAATGGACATCACATGGGCTGGCACCCGACGCTGTTAAGTTGAGAATTTCGAATTGTTCAAGTTGTGAATTTCGAATCGTTCAAATTGGGAAATTTCAATCGTTAAGTTGGGAAATTTCTTGCAGTGAGGACTGTATCTGTCGTATTTTTTTTATTATCTGTAACTAAAGAAGCAAAACAATGGAATATGATGGACCAAACGTTAATAGGTTTGTTGACGGTAAGAATCCTTTTCTGCGAATCGCATTCCAACCATAACAGTTTCAAAATATTATTCTATTGAATCGATGATGATCAGTTCAGCTTTACAACATTCAGATTAGATTTTTAAGGTTTATTTTGCCACTTTTTTTTAATATTTCGAAAATTACTAAAATAAAACTAATCATAAAGGGAAAACCAAGGTAGTTAGTTAATGGGGATTTGGCCTATTTTCAAGGAACTAGTTTAAATAACTCGTTTCACTTCAAAAAGCGGTTTCGAACAACAACAACAACAACAAAAATGTAGAAAGGGTCTTGGGAAAACTTTATTCAGAAAATCAAAGAAAACAATCGCAGAAAAGATTTCAAAATCATTTACTCTACGAACTAATTTAACTGCGAATGAAAATATGAACGACATGGGCATGATTAATAAAAAAAAAATTAGAAATATTTAAGTCCCATTTTCTATACCTTAAAAATTAATCGAAGTGTGGCAGACCGGCCCACTTGGGGGATGATTCACTGTGCTGAGAGGCCCCATTTGGGTTTGGAATGTGGCATCTTCCACTTGAGAGGTTTCGGTTCGGATTTCGAACAGAGAGAGCACTAGGCCGCCATTGAGTATGGTTGGATAAAATTCAGCTCCTCCACAAAAAGTATTGTTTGGGAATGTAAATAAAAACTAGTTAAGTTTTTAATAAGATGTCTCTTCTCCTTGAGTCTTCCGAACTACAGGAAATGCATCGAACCTGGTAGGTTTGCATTTGCATTTACAAAATTATGGCGCCCGAACAGGGACTCGAGGAAAAAGAGACAATGGAATCTCTCAAACAAAGACGCACAGCCGTGCGAGGTTCATTCACAAAGGCCGTTAAGCTCTTACGTGAGCTTATAACGGAAATGGCTGAAGCCGTGAATGTCCAAATAGCTTTGAAACAGCTAGAAGAAAAAGCCAAAAAACTCTTTGCCCTAGACGTTGTGTTCCAGGAACTCCTGCAGGATCAGGAAGAGGGATGCAGCCAAGAAGACTTCAATAAAGAATTCTATGCTGCCGAAGTATATGAAGAGATGCTTATAGCTTGCCGTGTCCGAGCTACAATACATCTAAAAGCACTGACGATCTCGTCGAGGGATGGAGATCGCGTTCGAATCCGAGGAGATTCATTCCCGGCCGCGGTTGTGACCCACTCAGCCGATTTCATCCCCCCCGACCCAGTGCGGCGAATGCCGGAAAGGCTTGTGTATGATGCAAGTTGTAAACAGAAGGGATTATCGTCTCCGAATCAATGTTTGGAAAAAGTGCCAAACCTTCTACTTAGTGCATCTGATAGTGTAAACTCGGGTAAGTCAATAACTTATCGTCATACAAATGTTTGTTTTGGTGTAAAATGCTCACCATTTCAATTAAGTGCCACCATAAATCATCATTTGAATCTAGTGCCCCGTGATCTTTCTCCAACTGCCAATCATCTAAGTGTTGATGATTGTATCCCAAGTTTATGTGACTTGGGGATCGCTGGAATTCGTCCATTCTCTTCGATGGACACTTCTACAGCTGTTAGAAACAGTTTTCGGAGTACGATGACCGAGTGGTGCACATTAGTGATAAATCGAATTAAATACATTCTTTCAGTGACTGATCCTCCTCAGTTGTGGCATAATATACCAGGTGTATAAAAAGCTGCCAACCTCATGTCTCGTGGTTGTTCAACTGAAAAGTTGAAACAATTAAAATGGTGGGAGGGTCCATCTTGGCTCTGAAAGTCAGAATCCAAGTGGCCTTCTAGTGTAGATATTCTATATGAAGAGATAAGTAGTTCCGAGTAACTAAAAAGTGTTAACTGTACATAATGATGTAGTGAAACAAATTGTATTATGAATATGTCTCTTCTTATTTAGAAATTTAAGACTCTTTGTATCTCACAACAAACTCTTAACGCTGGTAACGTGCCAAAGTGGTCGAACTGTGAATGCACCAGATCGTTTAAGCTATTAAGAATGAAACTTAAGAGAATTTAATATTTAGAATATTTTTTTCAATTTATACTTTTTTTTGCATTTAAATTTATATGTATATATATTTTAGCATTAATTAGTAAGCATTCTTTTAGTTAGCAAATAATTCATTGTTTTTGTTTTCAATGAACTATGTGTGTATTTGTATATATTTGTGTATCCTTTTTGTATATTTGACTTTGCTTTTGTGGGGAGAGCTGTGGTTAGTAAAATTTGAGTTTATAAGTTTAAACTCAAAGGTGGGAGAATGTGGCAGACCGGCCCACTTGGGGGATGATTCACTGTGCTGAGAGGCCCCATTTGGGTTTGGAATGTGGCATCTTCCACTTGAGAGGTTTCGGTTCGGATTTCGAACAGAGAGAGCACTAGGCCGCCATTGAGAATGGTCGGAAAAAAGACAGCTCCTCCACAAAAAGTATTGTTTGGGAATGAAAATAAAACTAGTTAAGTTTTTTAATAAGATGTCTCTTCTCCTTGAGTCTTCCGAACTACAGGAAATGCATCGAACCTGGTAGGTTTGCATTTGCATTTACAAAACGAAGTGTTAAACTTATTTTCCGGTTTTACGTTCCCACTTTCAGTAAATATTTTTGAGAAATTTTAATCTATTCTTGATCGGTGTTTCTCATGTTATATGTCCAACGTTGGTCAGCCTTTATGGTATCCAGGGGACCGTACGGCCATACAATAAACAGGATGGAATAGACAGGAACCTACGGGCCAGACAGTTTTAATTCGGGATATAACTTATAAAAGCGGTTTTTTTTTATTATTCTTTAAAATGAAACGAAACATCGGATAAAAAAAATTTAATGTTTTGGGGAAATTTTGAAAAATTAAAAATTGAATTTCATGTAAAACTTTTCTTGTATGATTGGATATTGCCCTTTCATAATTGTGCATTTATCTTCGAGCATGAATAGGCTGTAGTAGAGCGAATATGACGTCATAATCGTGAAACCAACATCTCAGACCGAATGTCCTCAGACACGTGACTTCTTTTCAAAATTATGAATTAAAAAATACTCGCGATTGGCTGATGAATTGGGAAATGTGTAACAGTGAAAATTTATGCATGGAATAACATAATTAACCACGTGTCTGAGTCCATGCATGTTGGCCTCACTTTGATGTTAGCGAGATTATAACATGTTTTCTCTACTATGAAGGATCCATGCTCGTATTTATCCCTTTGATTATGTAATATTTCAGGTAATGGGATCCGGTGATATCCCAACTGTCCACTACGAATACTGGATCTCAACTGTCAGGGTCGTCGTCCAAACACGACCCCAACATTTATTACATACCACCAAAACTCCATCCAAACAGCCATTTCACAACTCCGTCGAGACGTCTTCTGCAGAGACGAAAACTTCACCTCTCACCAAGCTCCACAGTTACAAGTCGTTCTACCACAGGAACGAAATATTAAAATCGGTTCCCTCTTGGAGCATCAAGCGACACAAGAGCCTCAAACAGAGCTCGAACAAGCCGTTTGCAAACGCGGATTCGAGATCTGGAAAATGGCGGAATGGAACAAACGACCGTTTACGCCATCTTGAAACTTTTAATAGGAACGGTCACAGGACAACTATTCCGCCGCCAACAAAGGCGGTCAATTATGTGATTCAGCGATACGATGCGTTTGGAAGACCCAACGGTACTTCGGCTTTCACAAGGTATAGCCGTGTAGTAACTAATTACGAAGACAGAAATAGAACATTTAAAGAAGTAGAAACAACTCCAGGTATTAAACAAGAGGAGGATAATGAAAGAAAAATAGTGCCGAGAAAGATCAAGTCTAAACCGGAAAGTAAGTATAAAGCTTGTAATATAATATTTTTTTAAATATTAAAGTGCATAATTATTAGAAAATTTAAATTTTTAATAAAAAGTCTTAACCCTTTGTACTCCAATATTGACAAACAGAAGAACTTGTCGTTACTTTAACCCTTTGCACTCCGGAACATCTTTGACATTGCGTTCTTTCCACGGAACAGTTATTCCTCTTTCTGGTTTTTTACCCACAATTTTTTATGCTCATAGAGGGGAGAAAATCGTAATATGTTTCGGATCTGCGAGAGAATAATTTGAAAAAAAATCGATGTTTTTTAAACACAAGATCACGCCGTTCTCGTTTATTTTAAAGAACAGGGAACCAAAAGAACAAGTCGTTATGTTGGCGCCTGAGAGGCGACATCGGAGTGCAAAGGGTTAAAACCTAAGAAGTAACATTGAACTGCAAAGGACTAAAAAGTTCTTCAAATCGAATATATTTTTTTGTAATACTTTCAGAAGTTGATAAAGGACTTGTAAAGAGAAAGAGAAAATCGGATCAAGGTAAGAATGATTTTAATATAAACTAAAAATGATTATCTTAATCATGTATTTATAAATATTTTTTTATTAAATTAATTTTATCAACCTAAAAACTCCGAAAGTTGAAATTTAAATCAATTACAGTTCCCAAATAATTAAATACCGGATGTCAGGACTTTTTTTTACGTTGTCCGAAGTATTTTCCTATAAAATGAAAAAAAATATCTAAAAAGGAGAATTAACACAAGATTTATGATTGACTTAAAACATATGAATACATACAAACTGATCTAATTAATAACTTCCTTATTTGAAAATCCGTTAAAAATAAATTTAGATGCTACATAACTCTTGTATTGATGAATTTGTTTAATCATATGTAAATTTGTTTTTAGGACAATGCTTTCCGTGTTTAAGGAATAAACAACAGACAAAAAACTTTTGCAAAAGCGATTTTGGTTAGTATATGCTTTTACTTTAGATCTTACTATGTTATGGGATTTTTTACTTTATTTTTTAACTTTTTATATTTTCTCCGGTATATATGGAAAGGTATCAAAATAATATTAACCACTACAAAAATATTTCACGCAATTGAATTTTTTCCCCGTCTTTTTATCCTCTACATTTGCAGGGGCGGCGAACACGTAATCATAAAGCGAGTTCGATCCCCATCGTCCAACTGAAGATCGCAATATAGAAGTTCCAGCTCGGGTTCTGTCCTCGTCATATGATTATGGTTTAAAATAACGAGGCTGTTTTCCAGGGTCTTTCTTTCCTTCCGGATATAACCCAAACCGTTCCAATAGCCCATCGTGTAACTCTAGTGAGACGTTAATTCAACCAACTATCAGTGACTTTAGAGAAATTAGAGGAGAAAAGTTTCAACACATGATGTTTAACCCGGCAGAGGCCGCGCTCCTCAATGCAAGGTTAATCCAATTGGAAAGATTCTTACTGGAATAACATCACTTACTATTAGGGACCTTCACTTATTACGGCTGAGAGGCTCGCTAGAATTAACAAATGATCTATTCGACCAGATGATTTCACTCGTAAAGAGAAAAGGGTGACCAGATATTCGAGTTGTTTCTTGTTTATGTTCTTTAATGTTATTATACCGCCCGGGAAAGAGGATGGGGGGGGGGGGGGAAGAGAATTACCCCGAGTGAAAAGATTTATGAAAATTAGACAACTTTCTACTGTGTAATATGTAAATATATACATTAGTGATCGTTTCTTATAATACTCTAGTCCACTGGTTTCCAACCTTTAGATGACAACGGACCACAGATTCGAAAATTTGGCAAGTCGCGGACCCCCACCTTCTAATAACATTAAACAAATACTCGAGTACTATAATATAATGTAGGTTTTTATATATATATTTTATTAAACATGTACTCATTTTGTAAATAAATTTATAAATTAAAAATCTACAGTTTTTAATGTAATGTCTTAACAATTATAAACTCATTTCCGATCAATTGCTATAATAATCAAAGAATGATACAATTTTATTTCTTTTCTGATATTTTGATTTTCAATTTATATATTTTTAGTTTGAAAGGGAATACTTTTCATGTAACACCCGTTTTTTAAAAAGCAAAATGAAAATCTTTATGGAATTGAACAATAGCTCCACGGACCACGAGTTGAGAATCACTGCTCTAGTCGAATTTGAGCTGGTTCTTGCCAGAGTTTAAGGAAAAACCCAAAAACGGATCAAATCGCGATGCTTGGCGCAATAAGTGATAGCCAACTGAAAAAAAAAAATATTATCCCTTAATTTATATACCCTGATTTCGTCCCATCTCCAATTCAATTGGCCTTGGACTGGGCATCTCAGGCACAGCGCGACCGCTGCAGTGTTAATATAAAAATAATTTTTAAAAAAAATACATTTGGCGGGTTCACTAGCTACTTTCTGGCGAGTAAAGTAGTCGACGAAACAACTAGCGCACAAGTGGCGATTACACAATAATTTTAAAACGCAAAAGATAATAAGTTTTCCAGCACAAGTTGCTAGTAACCTCACCCAGTCAAATTGATCCTTAATGAAAGGACGTACAGCCGCGGCAAAAAAAAAAAAAACGAACCACCGATGATTATTTCGTTAGTTTTTATAGTAAAGCTAAACTTAATATACCATTTTGTAGGGAATAAAGTCTACTACACAATGATATACAAAAAATTTGCATAGGGGACTATCTTCATATTAAAATCCGCACCAACTTTAAAATTTCCAATAGCAACACCCAATTTTGATTCAATATTTAGAATCTAAGACAAAATTTATCGTTGAATATCAATTTACAAGTCATTTGGTTAAGTATTTTTTTAATTATGAATATCGAAAGTTTAGAACTCGTAACGTTAAATGAATTTCTTAAACTTTTAATCATATCTTTTGAAATAATAATTTTTTTAAGCTGATATTTTTATCTGTGTTACTTCTAAACGACCCAAATAAAATACACTAACTTTCATTACTTATATGTATATTTTTAATTTTATTTAAATTAGGATATTAATATACATAAAATTTATGAATAGCAACCATGCTATATTTTGATAGTGATGGATTTAGAAAAACGCTTTATATGCATGTCTAAAATTTCCCTCTTTGTAGTTTATTTGCTATATTAAAATGTGCATAAAATGATCATTTCAGGGGTCATACACGAATTTAAAATCTGCAGAACTTAACAGAAATCTTCACAAATTTTGGAAATTAAAAGCGCTGTGATCGCGTCGGCATAAAATTCTAAATTCTTATATAAAGGCGAGGGGTATACGGGAGTGGGGAATGAATGACAACGGGAAAAGAATAACCACGGCTAACGCCAAAACATTTTCTATTAGCGTCCTTCATTTCGTAGTCCAACTAATAGTTTGTTCAATGTGGAGATAGCCCCTCAAATAAGATCGATACATATTGTCTAATATCTCTGCATATAAATGTAGGAAATTAACGCAAATTTATATTTAGATTATTTTGAGGGCGGGGAACATTTCTGCGCTATCAAAAGTAGGTGTTGCTATTGAAAATTTTATAGTTGGTGCGAATTTTCGAGTATGAAGATAGTCCCTTATACAAATTTTTTGTATATCAATGTATAGTAGACTTTATTCCATACAAAATGGTATATTAAGTTTAGCTCTACTATAAAAACTAACGAAATAATCATTGGCGGTCTGTTTTTTTTTCCTCCGGCTGTACGTTCTATCATTCATGTTGTTGAATTACAACTTAATTTCCCTTGCTAAATTGAGAAATTCCCCTTTTCCTACAGTCATCCGTGCAATAGTGCTTGCATTCGAATCCCACCACCGAAGCGTGCGCTTCGAGTTCGAAGTGATCCGCTCCTACAAGAACAAAGTCCCCATGCTGTCCAGGGAGTACGTGTGGACGCCGGACTCCTGCCAGTGTCCGAAGCTCCGTGTGGGGAAGGAGTACATCCTGATGGGACATTCCGGCACCCTCGGGGGCAGGAGGGAGAGCCAGCTCATCGTGGACAGGGACTCCTTCGTGAGGCAGTACTCGCAGAAGCGCGCGAGGACCATGCTGAGATTGGTGAGGGACCAGCATACTGTGTGCAAGAAGTACTGATGTATTTTTCTTAGGGTTGGATGCAAGATCTGGGAGTATTTGTTAGTGGCAAGGAGTAATTTATTATGACCTTAGAGGTGAGTGAATGGTATATCGAATGCTAAGTTTCGAAAGCGGAATAGATTAGAAACAGGGGAGTGCAACTTAATACAGATCGTCTTGTTGAAGAAGGATTATGAATTAAGCTTTTGCATTGTGGAATGCAATATTCCATTGACATGCAGAGAATATTGAACACAGAGTTCTTAAACTGTGTCAACATCTCATGAGATTTGACAGTAGGCGACGAAACAGGCTCGTCATCATAGGCATGACTTGTGTCAGCTGCCAAAGGGGAGTTAATATTTTACTTTTGAGTCGGTTAATTTTTTTTAACTCATAAATCACTTGAATTTTAAAAAAAATGCCATTCCGATTTTGTTTCAAAGAGAAATATGATATAGGAATAATTTAGATTGAAAAATCCTCAGGAAACATGATGAAAGTCCACATTTGTTGAATTCTAAATATCAACGCCTTGTGTTTTACTACAAGACTATACTGTCATTATACAAAGGCTTTAAACGGAAAGAACGATGATGGTCTTTCAAAAATAAAAGTTACATTTTCCAAATTCTGTGAATGCGAGTCTGAGACAAAGAAGCTTTGTTTTTAGCTTCGTTTCAACTGCACACCTGATGGACCGTCCATGTTCTTTACCAAGACTCTTTAATTAAATTATTTTATTTTAATGTACATGTAGGACTCCTTATCTTGCGGTCCGACGGATGTACACACAATGAGCTAAAATAATAATAAACACTGGAGCGAGTACTCCCATTAAGCGACATGTACTTTACAGTTCCGCGCGGACGTCACAGAAAGATGTAAAACTGTTTTTTTCGGTTCCTGTTGCCTTCTTTTTCTTGTTAGTAAGTAAGTATGTTAAAACATTTAATGTAAAACATTGTATTTTTGAAAGCCATAAATGCATTTTTAAATCTAAGCAAACCTATGAGGACGGATTATTTTTTTTACCTTCGCTCAAAAAGGTGTAAAGTAGTTGTGCATGCTTAATCTTTGCTCCACGTCTATTATTTTAGCTCAGTATATACTTTTGAACATTTTTCATTTGAAAGTTGTTAGTATAAATAACTTAAGAATTCTGAACCGTAACAGTATTTACACCTTTAGTTCTTCTCCAAACTATAAAACGTTGTGTTTTTTTAGTTTATATCGTAAAACAAAGTTGCTTTTACAATAGAAAATGTTACATTCCAAATCAAAATTGTTTAGCGAAAAATTCGTTTTTAGGAGGGGATGTGATTTTATTAAAATAATTTTAAATATACCTTTAGAATTTGTAAGTATTTTTGACAATATTTAAACCAATGTCTTAAACATCGTACTTGGTGTTAAGATCCCTATGTAGTTTTTTTAATTGCTTGAAATAGATTACTCTCCAGAAATATCGAGTAATTTTTTTAAATAAAATGTTTAATGATAGTTACACATGAGTAAATGCCAAATTTCAAATTGGATCAAAACATTTAGGAAAAAAAATTATACTTTAAAAACTGTCAATTTTTTTATTATTATTATTTACTGTAGAATTCTCCTGGAAGATGTAAAATATTGTTTGGAATTAAACCAAACAGTTTTAAAAAAATCTTTCTTAAAATTTTAACATAAGTAGAAATATTATGAAGTGTATATATTTTTTCTTCTAATGTATATATTATTTCAATTGAAATAAAATAGAAGCAACGTTCTTTTGAATAATAAATTAAACAAATGAAATTCATAATTTATTTATTTCTTTCAAAGATATTCTTAACACTTTTTATGAAAAGCAAAGCAGCAATCACAAATTCTTTTGATTATTTTATGTACAAAATTATGCATTGTTAGTCATACAATTCTCTAATCTACATATTTTGTATATTTTCATTTACTGTATCTGGCATGGCAGGATTGAATATCAAATTCACATGTGGCAATATAAAAGTTGTGCCAAATAAAATCTTTTACCACTTAGTTCTTGTTTTTACTACAAACAAATATAAATACATAGTAGCAAATATTTACTATTTACACATATAAAAGAGAGAAAATAGTTAAACTCGAAGAAAAACGCTGCTGAAAGCCATACTCAGAAATATATATGTTTTATAAATTGTACAAAATTCGACATAAATGTATTATACAAAGTTGAAAAGTATTTTATAAAATTGTGCTATTAATAAGTAAAAGCTTATGACAAATCTCGGAAAATTAATATTTAAATACAGCTACTATTGCACAAACATTTAATATACTGCAACAGCCTATATTTAAGCATGAATACTCAGTTATGTTTCAAAAAAGCCCACACAGCCATATCCAAATACTAGCACCACATAAATATGAAATTAACGATCCTTTAAATCTTTGGTAGTAACAATATTTTGATATAAACAAATACAATCACCTATAACTTAACCCTACTTACCATTTTCTAGATTCATTGATAAAGATATACAAAAGTTTCATTTATTAATATTTTTCATAAATGAAAAATATACACACATTAAAGCAATGTATAAAAGTATTTTCTTAAAAATAGAACCATATATCTTAAATCGAATAAAGTGCCCATAAGGAAAAAGCAATTTTTTAAATAAACCTCTGATGTAGATGCAAAATTTACAGTATAAAATATCAAAAATAATTTTGAAAAAAAAGATATTTACACTCAAGACATGAAGTATTGAATGCAAGCAAAGTTAAGGTTAAATTTTATCTTATCATTCAATGAAATGTATTCAAAGCCTGAATCTAAAATATGCCTCAAACTGTTTTTAATACGAAAATCCAATCTAACAAGAAATAAGCTGCCCAACAAATAAGCAACATAATACAGAATAAAGTGATTTAATTTCTTTTATGGGTCATATCCTGTTCGTTGTTTTCTAGCGTTGCATTAGATTCTTCAATTTATATAAAAAAAAATATGTTTTTAACCTATAACATTAAGCTGGAATTTTAAAGCCAGTTTGAAAATATCAAGATTTTAAAATTTTCTTTAAAAGCATGTACAGGAAAAACTAAAATCGTAATGCAATGAACACCAATAAACTATTTTGGTTTTCCATACAATGTGTCAAACCTTATATAAGAAGGCACTTAATATATACTTAGGTCATAGATATTTTCTAAACAGTACCTTTCTGTGTGTTTATCATAGAAAAGCTTAGTTTGATTATTTTGTTTATATATATAAAATCAGCAGCACAAAAAGCCAAATTACTGGGTATAAAAAAATATATACAATAGCAGAGACTATGTCATGAATACGTTTAGGCACTTCAGTCATAAAATTATAAATATTCTCAGACTCTGTATATGCGAAATAGACATACACTTTAAATAAAAGTTTCAGCAGATTTCTTTCTAAATAAAGAATATTTTCTTTAAAAAGCAAATAGAAAAGTATCAAAGTGCCAACTTTGTAGCACTTTTTCAAAATATACATGTTTTGTAAAATAGTTAAGATTTTAAACAGCAATTTCGAAATAATGTGCTTTTTTATGAACATTAAACAGTACTTTTTTCAAAAGTCATTTTTTTTAAGGAAAATAATAAATCAACTTGTCAATTCTTACACAACTAAAATCAAATAGCATAATTTAAACTTTTCATACAACTCCATTAAAACAAGTGCATTAGAAAAGATATAGACAATACACTCATTAAATTAACTTACTGGAATTTAAGCAAAATTGCTTTCAAGTCAAAGATATATAGAAAGAAATTAAGAAAATATCTCACTGGTATGCCTACAGAATCTCTAAAGAAATTATTCAAGTCTTTAAAAAAAAGGCTTAGGAACGAACACAATAACTTTTTACACACACAAAATAAGCTTCATGACACAAAAAACACTGGATAAACCATATCAAAAGTTTTACAATGCACAGCATATATTTCAATACAATCACATTTAATTCTATAACAATAAAAATTAAGCACGTTTGACCAAAACGAAAATCAAACGTTAAAAAACAAATGTAAATTTATAGCCAGTCCATAATTAGTTTACATAAGGAACTCTAAACACCAGGCAAGCATGTTAAAAAAAAGTTTAATATTCACTCATACAAATTTTTAAAAGCTTTATGTAAATAAAATTCCCAAGAAAGCACCTCTGTTAAATTAAACAACACCAAATTATAATTACATATAATAATTTGGTATTTGCAAGCACTTATTGCGATGGTTTAAAAAAAATTACAATCTTCCTCCAGCCCCTTAACAGTTAATTTTTAACAATAATAATTAACAAACACCTTCATTAATTTCGCCAAGACTTTTGGCTGCTTTAAAATGCAATAAAAAAATATAATTCAAAATTTGCAATGTCCATTTTAAAAAAAAATTTAAAAGCCTTTGCAAATTTAGAATCTTTAAGGTCCTCTAGGACAAAAATAAGGAAAATTAAGTACTGTAAACCAGGTACTTACGAACGTTAAAAATCAATAACATAAAAAATCCCAAAGACATAAAACAAATCTTCAGTAAAATGCACATCGCATAAAGCTAAAATCAATAGCTTTGTGCACAAATGTGTAAAATGCCACAATAAAAAAAAAGTAGTGTTAAACGCATAGTTTATATGAAATATGTACAATTCCAATGCATGGATAACGTAGACTGTGATACAAGTTGAATTTTACTCATGGAACCTCTTGAATAAACAAGGCATGAATTAAATATAACTCAGCGAATGTATTAAGAGCTCATTTAAATCCTCGTTTGGTAATCTATATTATACCTAGATATGGTGTGTGTAAATTTTAATTGGCAGAAATACCTAATGATTGTAGTTTTCTATTCCTCCTAATAACACTGCAAACTTACAAATGGCTGCCATGGGATATTAGGGAATTGTCGCTTACCACATTTGTGCACGAAGATGTTGATATGTTCATTTTTTAACAGGAAAGCAGCTGCTCCTTTTAGGTGCGCTTACCATTCAAACCCATTAAGCAAAATATGGACAAACCTAAAAGGACAACTAGGCTAGTGTTGGAGTGTTTTACCCCGAGATCATGCCTAAGACCTTTTCCCAGACATATTCATCTTATCTAGTTGGTGAAGAGTTTCTATGCAGTCTTCCCATCTCCATCTCCTTGCCTCTTCCCGATCTGCTGCGGTTGAGGCGTCCAGGGCACAGCTCTGGGGCAAAGAGGCTCAGCAAGTAAATGCCGATGCAAGTCCAGGAGGAAGCCATTTTCACCCACACGGATGCCCAGTTGCGTTCGAAGGTCAGGAGGTTTGCCTGTTCCGGTCTGGAAAATAAGCACCAGGAAAACTGTTAGGTTTTCTCGATTGGCTATTTCTACCAGAAACAACCAAGACAATTGACAAACTTCCAAATAAGCAACTTTTAATATAAAATTCAGAATTTAGAATAAAAATTGTAGTTTACTAGAAATTTCATTGTTTTAAAAATTGCAAAGATTTGCCTTAAGTATTTCATTTGTTGTTATTATGTAACGTAACATATATTTCAAACCATTTATTTTAAAAATTAATTCAATATAATCAGCAACATTTTGTTATTAGATGCAACACATTGAATTCACACTTACCTGAACCAATGAGTTAACTGCATCATAATGTACAGCGAAGCTAAAAAGAACATCACATGGAAGAAAGCGTAACTGTACAGCACTCCATCCGTTTCGTTCCGAACCACTTTCTGTCCATAGTTCTCCTCTACATGGTTGGAATCTGTAAAATATGACCATACAAATGAAATTTCAGACATCTAATTGCTACTGTTAAAGCCGGTACCTCTATTACGTCATATTGCATGAGATTATGACGTAATAGAGATACCCTCATTGTAACACCAATGTCAATACGTCAATGTAACATCAAAGACCTCTGTGGGCTAATTATTGTAACGAGAAAAAGAATCATGACTGTGGAATGGTGAAGACATTCCACAATACTTAATAAACCGCAAATCTTCATATAGTATCCTTCCTTTTAAACAATCAAAGCACAAAAATTGCAGCCCTATACTCTATCGCAGAAACAACTACAACTATTCAAATAAGATACAATAAATGTAAAATAGCACATATAGATATGTTCAAATATAATTTTGAGTAGTATAATATGTTCTTGCACTATTGTAACGCTCTCTATTTATAACTGCTATATATTTAACAAGGCTTCTCACCATAAAAACCCAAATAACCTGACCAAAAACCCGTTTTAAACTAATTTGACTATGTAGTGCTTTCATACTAATTTTATATTTTGAAAAAAAAATAGTCTTATGAATAAAATTTAAAAATTTTAAGCAATATTAAAAGAATTGTTGAGTATTAATTTAAAAAAAAATAAGGATGCTAACTTTTGAAAATACAGATTATTGTTTTTAAAAATTATTTTATTTAAGTAGCATAGCAATTGAGAAGAAATCAAAGCTATTTGTAGGATTTGGCAATCATATTTTATTAAAAATTAATTATACAATTATACTTTTGCCGCAGAAAACTTTGGCTGTATATGTAACAAAGTCTTGTCAATCTTGAATAATTTTTAATTGTCACGTTTTTGTATTTTAAACTTGCATATTTTCTTAATTACCCCATAAGCCTCCAAATTTGAAATATCATTAAAAACAAACTGGTTAATTATTCCATTTAAAAGTATAATTTACCTCTCTGTGATGAAGATTTATCACAACAGGTACAACAATCCTAGAAATAAAAAAAAAACAGTATAAGGCACAAATAAAAAAAAGACATTTAATGACAAACTTCTCAAACATACACACTGCAATAAGAGCAATAAAAACTAAAAGTACTAAAGCTCAATGCTGGGTTTACAAATTTAACATATATTTTTAAAACTTCAAAATTATTTTAATTTAATATTAGCATAATTAATATTTAATATTCAAACGATTTACAAATAGCAGTAATTTTTTTTAATTATATAACTCAATACATAAAACTAATTTCACACACAAATTAAAATATAATACTTAACAGTATTACTTTCTTAAAGAGTTTGTTAAAACTTTTAATGCGATTAAAAGTTATAAAACTTAACAATTATTAAAATTAAATGTACTTATATATGACAGTTTCTTACGGTGGGATCTGGAGCTCTGATACCAAGCTTGTAAGAAAAATGAGATGTACGTAATCTGTAAAACACAATTTTAAAATCTGAATAGTTAATCCACTTGATATTTAAATTATTTTTTTTGCTTAAATACAAAAACAACTGAGATTAAAAATTTTAAACTTAACACAATTAGCAGCTATGTGAAATATGAAACTAAAAATGTTATTTCCCTGTTAATTTGAATTATATTTACTACATATTTTTTTGCATGATTTACATATTAATTATTTTTATGGAAATATATTTTTAAATAAAATATTGTAACATAAAATGTCTTTACGAATTTAAAAATTGTGTGTATTACTAGAAATACTTTGGATCACCTACAAAAAAATTATAGGTCCTCCGCTCAGGTAAATACTAAGAAGATTTTAGCAAGTTGTAAATGTAGCAGTAAAAATATGAAACACCCATTAAATGTATTATTTTTTAAAGCAAATTCAATTCAGAAAATACAAAAAGTTATATTAATTTAATTTTTGTTTCTGGACACTTAACAAATAGTTCTGAAATGTAAAAAAAATATTTAAAAAATTATTTTTATAAAAAAATATAATAGTAAATACAATTTATTTAATAAAAGCTAAACTTACGTGGAACTTAAAACCATTAAAAATGTGATGACGACACCCCCATATGAAATGATTTCCTTGTTTGAAAAGATTGATACATCGGATGGGCCGCAAAACTCTTCCTCATCCAAATATCGTTCAATTTGAGTACCAACACCAGTACCTGTAACATACGTGTTTTAAGTCATTTATGGACACATTACGTTTTACACAATTAATTTTTAATTCATCTGCTAAATACACAACTGAATAAATTTAATGTTTTAATCAAAGATGCAATTATAAAATAAGGTAGACAATAGTTATTGTCCAAACTCTCTACTTTTACTCACAAAAAGCTAGACATGACTGAGTTTCAAAAACAATACATGTTTTCTTTCTCACTGGAGGTAATAACAAAACATACATGCCTACAAGCCAAAATAAATGTTCATCTTACATGGTATCTTATACTGCATTTCTATGTGGAATTTTAAAAAAACCTATTCAGATAATTTAAAATTAGACTATTAAAACAATATTTGCATAAGAAAATAGCTAACCAGCTAAAGTTGGTTCACTTGATAATGCAGACCAAGTAAGATACACTACATAGGCAGATATTACAGATGATTGCAGAAGGCCAGCTCTTGAATCGCCTGTATCTAAAAAAGAATTTCAATCAATAAATTATAATTTTTAAATATAAAAACATAACTGGACAACAAAAATGTACCGAAACCATGAATTAACTACTTGTAAAGTATCTTTTATTTTCTGCCTCATTCAAATATTTAATTCAGTATTAAATATTTTCCCATCGTCGTCTTCTTTCCCATCCTTTTCTTTTGTCTCTACATGAACACAATCCAGTCAACATGCTATCACAATTCTCAAAACCTTTGATTTGTTCCTTAATATTTAACTATGTAACATACTAAACAAACAAAACATTACTTTTCAAACCACAACACTCTCTTGTCAACAAATAAAATAACATGTTAAAACGATCTGCATAACTGCAAAGCCGTCTTTAAAAATTAATTTTACTGCTAAACAAACTACACTTTTATAATTTAACGTTATTATAATTTACATTCTTTCAATATGGAATATATTTATGCAATTATTTTAACCAACAGTTAATCTCCAACTCTTCTGCATCATATAAAATGTAATGTTTCTATGTTCTCACTACTCATTAAATACAGATAGCAGATATAAAAAAAACAGTTACAAGTTACAATATGAAAAAAAAAGTTTGTTTTAGAACATTATTGACTTATACCATAATTTCCCATATCACAAAGGTTTGGACTCTGTAACTAATAAAACAGTTATTTTCCTCTAACATGAAAGCAATTGTCAGCCATGATAAAATGACTAATGTCACTAAAATGATGATTACATACATAAAAAAGAAAAATATTAAGTATAAATTTTAATTTCCAACAACAGGAAAAATGACACAAAAAAATATTTAATAATTTTTTTTTTAAAGGAAAGGAAAGAAAAGTCAGTGTCGCATTTGAAGCACAGATCTTAAGAAGAATCTTGCATCTCAAAATCTGGGCATTGTGGGGCAACGATACGAAAATATTCTCAACCAAGTTGCCCATTTAAGAGTTTAGATGTGGCTACTGATAAGTCAATAAATCAGTCAAATGCATATAATTAATGAGCATACATAATGACAGATACTACTAAAATTTTAACTCACTCTTCTCAACGCAAGGCATGATGGAGACGAAGGAACAAATGAGACAGAGCCCTCCATTCACACCAATGAATATTTTGTTAGAAGAGCAACCATCAGCTCTGGTGTAATTCTGTGCAATCATCACAATTCCTATCACAACAGCTGTGTAAATAACCATAGCACAGAAAACCATTGCTGAAAATCAAAAAAACAATTTAAAACCACAAAAATATGTGCAAACTTTTATATTGGTATATGCACTATATAATAGTTGTACTGATATTTCGTTTATGAGGTTTGGACTTTTAAACCGATTAAGAATTTATATAAATGATATAGCTAAATTAAGACATTTTTCATGTAACAGCCAGTTGGGAGACGACTTTTCTATATTTAACTACAATTGAAGACATGGGTGTAATAACCAGACAGGTCCAGTTTCCAAAATTGTTAAGGAAGGACGAAAACGCTGTACATTTCTTGCATCGTATGATACAAAAGTACAGCTCATTTTCTTTTATATTTCTATATCCATTACTTAAAGCTATCTGGTTCTTGCACCAATCGATAGAGGATATTTTTTCTTTATAGGAATAAGTGAAGAAGTGTAAATCAAAAAAAAAATGGAGCTGTCTGGTTCTTGCACCCACATCTTCTACTTTTTTAATAAATGAATTAATATTAGAAAATTAAAAGTAATCTTAAAAAATAATCAATTCATAAACTTTTTAATGGATTTTATATAAATTAATATTAATAAATTTTAATACTGAGATTTGTATTATTGCCAAGGCTGCTGGTGTAAGCATGCCACAAAAAAGCGGTCGGCAGTTTTACAAAAATCCATCAGTTTTTCAAAAGGACCTAATCTAAATTACAATTTTAATTATGTACATACAGAATGTTTTAATTAAAAAAATACCTGTTTATATATAATAGTTTGTTTCAAAAATACACTACACAAATAAACTAATATACAATAAATAGAAATAACATAAAAGTAAGCTTACATTGACTTTTTTTTAATATATTGTTGGGAATTAATGTAATATTAATTGTAAAATTTTAAAATACAGACATTTTAGGTATAAAATCCATAAAAATATATACTGACATAAATTTCCTATGTTGGATTTTGTTTTACAAAAAACAATAAAAGTCGGCTTTTATTAAGAAAGGCTGGTCTTTTATAATAAAAGCCAGTGGCTTATTTTTAAAATAAGATAGCTTTTTTGCAATCCTGATTATTGCATTATATGTTTGCTTTAGTTCGAATTTTTTTTTTACCAATACAGCTTTAAAAGTATTTTGCAGAGATCTACTAACTAATATCTTAATGGACTGTGCACCAGTTTTTAAGCCGTGTTTCATGAAACTTCTAACAACTTAGTTAAAATCCAAAAAGTATAATTTGTTGTTTTTTAGTTTACATTTAAAAAACAAGTAATGTTTTAAAAGACAACTTAAGATATAGTGAATAAAAGGATTATATTATATTACCAACAAACCAGCAATTGCTACCACCATCTGATACCCTCTTTAACCTAGAATTAGAAGAAAATATAGCAGACGTTTCAAGCTATAACTAATTAAGATACATACACAATTTCACAAAATGATCTGCTATTTAAAAGTATAGGAATCAGATTTAGTAGAAGGAAATGTTACAAAACATTGGGAATAATTAATAAAATACTTCATTTGGTTATAAAAATAATAATTACCAGTTATCTGTCCATGCATGTGCAAAATCAACAATGAGCATTAGTTGTATGATGATGAAAATAGAAGCTCCGCCCATTGCAATGTACATCCAAACTTGTGTGGGGAAAATAATCATCAATGCCATTTTTGTTCAAGAAACTTTAGTACAAAAAGACAAATTCGGCAATTTAATGTTACTATGGACGCATATTAATAAAGGCTACTTACCATGACCAAAACTGTTGACATAGTCTGATGGAATGAGAAAAACTCCAGCACAAATTAAGCACAATGAAAGAAACTTCCAACCCCACATTCTAAAATGAAACATCAAGCAGTGTTAATATGATAGAATGCAAATTTTAGTATTCTTTGATCTATACAACAGAGTGGCGGCTCGTGCACTACAGCAAGTAGTTATACTTGTTAATAGTTATATAGTTACTGCACCTAATTATATTAGTGTATTTTAAAACTAAAATTATATATTTTACTAATTTTCTTAATGAAGATAAAATTTAAACAGTAAGTAAAAAAAAATTCCGATAAATAGCAAACCTGTTGCCGTAATGCACAAATTCAGGAGGGGAAAAAATTCCATTCAATCAAAACTGCAGCGAAACAGCGAATTTCGAAATAGACTGCATCATTGCCATGGCAACCTTACGTAGTACGACTTCCCCTACACACTGAAATGGAGGATATGACGACATAAATGCAGCCAAAAAGGATTTTCGTGCCTGAATCAGCGGGGCGGGGTGGGACGAGAATTTCGAAGAATTACTCCATATGGAAACAGTTTTCGAAAAGTTTACATATGTGTTGTTGTTTCTTTACTTAAATAAATATTATAATTGACCAATTCGCAAGTTTAAAAGAAAGGAGGATTGTTTTAATTTTCACAAATTAAGTAAGTGTTTTCTATTTTTTTTTTCATGTTATCTTTTATAAAAGTTGAAAGGAAACTTTGATTTGTGTTTGAGTAATAAATTTTTTTAAATGTCCGTTCATGTATGGTTGTGGAGGGGGGGGGAGGAGTTACATGGTTTCGGCTGCACTAACATTTTCGACCACGGGCCGCCACTACTATACAATACACTTTACAAATGTTTATGAATTGGTTAAACCAAATTACAAAATACACTACATAAAATTATTCCACCAAATATTTAATTACTTGATTTCATATTTACTATATTTTCATCTGCTTCTTTATTCTAAAAATTGAGGTCAAAAGTACTTAAATAATTCATGGATGAATAGTTAAACCAACTTTCCTAAAAATGTCAAGTTAAAATGTCAAATTAATTTTAAAAAATGATTGCAGAAATATAAAGGAGACATGTGCTGTTAGCAAACTTAAAGACAAAACAACATTTTTAAAAAAAACTATCTTGTTTTTTAATGCTGCAATGTCCCATGCATCACCACCAAATTGCACTGTTTAAAGACTTAGTGGTAAACCTTCAAAAGCATTCTGCTTTCCAAGTACATGTAGCTTTAGACCTACACCAGAAAACGTTTCACTCAAATTCGAACCTAAATCCACAACTTTTCTTTTCAACTTCATCTTGTTTTGTTCAAAACTACTACAATTTCTCTCACACTTGGAAGTCAAAAAGTTTTTACATAGTATTTAATTTGGTGTGGGTACAATGCCCTGCACTCGATGAACTTTTTTGATATTTATGTCCTTTGTGGAACATTACATCCCGGTTTTTTTTCTTTTTAACCCACTGACACTCACACGATTGCAATTGTAAAACTATTTTCATTGCTTGGAACTTGAAATGGGCATGCTATTTTATATTATGTAATTTTTTTTTAATTAACTGGAAAGCTATATTACGTCAATACTTTAAATTAAAAAAATATTGAAAAAATGGTGAATTTTTATGACAAGGTTCCCACTCAAAATTCAGATTACAATTCCCTGACTTTTCCAGGTTTTCCAAAAGGTGTTAAAAAAATTCCAGAAGCAAAAATATGAGAAATTACTGAATTTTTTAAAGAGAAATGTTGAGAACCGTAAAAAGGAAGTGCTAACTTATCAAAGTATTAAAAAAACAGAGAAATTATCATTTTTACAAATTTAAATTTTTGTAACGAAAAGAACATTTCATCGGTGGTGAGGAAAGGAATTTAGTAAGGCATCTTCATCTAAAAATTTTTTGTAAAATTCCCTGACTTTTCCAGAAAACTTGAGAAATTGTTCATTTTCCATGACAATTCCCCGACTTTTTAGGTTGTTTTCATTTTCCCTGACAATTACAGGTTTTCCCTGTTTTCCAGGTGCGTGGGAATCCCATTATGAATTTAAAAATTGGCTGCATATTGCTAGAAAGACGGAGATCACTGGACATAACACCCTTGAACGTCAGAGGGTTAAGGAGGTATTCTTTAGCTGGTTCTTTTTACATTTAGGGTGGATAATTATAAAAATAGAAATTATGCATGACCATAAATATTAATATCAGTATACCAAACATATATTTAGTGGTTTATGGTGTTTCGGCCAAAAGGTTTATTTTATTGCTTAAGAAAAAAATACAGGGGTTGTAAGAAATTTCAATCTGAAGAAAGTTTTAGATCACCAACATACTTTGTGCTTCTAGATGACCAACATAATTTCTATTAAAGTTTGTGAGAAAATAACTTTTTAAACTCAAGAATGTGATGTTCTCTTTCATTTTGCAGAACAGAGGTGTTATGTTAACAGAGACATGTTATTTTAGTGACTTAAAGGTGACACTCAAGTGCAAAAAATAAAAAATAAGTTGATATATCCAAGAAAGTGATGTCCCACTAATGGAATTAGATAAAGAACAAGCTGGCGAAAGAAAAAAGTATTTTATATTCAAGAACATAAAGTTCTCATTTAATTTTAAGAACAGGGGAAAAAGAACAGGGTGTTATTTTGGTGGACAAAGTAGCTGCTTGAGTGTAAATGGTTAAAAATACTCATAAAAAAGACATTTTTCTAACTTTTAAACCCTTTTTAAAACTATGTAGATTTAACTGATTTTGTGTTGTTTTTTTTTTTCAATTATTGCACCTAGTAGAAAAATTGGTTAAATGCATTTAAATTAATGACTATGAAAGTAATTTACTAACCCATTATGTAGACCAGATCTGCAGCTCTCACTGGTTGATATCCCAATAGTTAAGATGGCCATTACCATGAAGAATGCGGCCATGGCAAAAGAAACTCGATAAACGGCCATGTATCCCACAAGTAGATCGCAGTTCTCTCCTGCATTCAGAGTGATGCATGTGATGTTGTACTGGGGAAACTAGGGATTTTTTATTAAGCTTATTAACGATATTTATAGAGAGAAAATACATTTGTGTAAAGTGATTATAACAAAATATAAGACATTTTTTAATTGTTTAAAATTTAATTTAAATTTTAAGGTTGCAGAACTAATTTTAAAAGAAAATAGATATGGATGTAAAAGTATATAATGTGGAAATGGTTACTTTATATAGCTTTAAATTTGAGCTATTGCAGAAATATTAAAATACAAATGCAACATTAAAAATATATGCAATAAAAATACATATTTCAGGTATTTTCATTGTGCATTTTTAACATTGCATTTGTATTTTAATATTCTTAATGCAATGTTCTATAAGACAAGTTTTTATCTTATTGTAGAAATAGTTTCAATTTATATCCATTTTTTTTTCATATAAGCAAAACACATTTATTACTCTTCTATGAATATTTTATAATAAATGTATATTGATATTATACTGTTACTTCTAGTTGCATGTTATTTAGTAGACGTAAAGTCAACGCAAGTCCCAATTACATTGGTTTACTAAAAAAATAAATCATTGAGAACAATTTTGAATTTTAAAAATTTATGTTTGGAAATAATTTAACCCTTTACATTCCAAAAACATCTTTAAAATTCCAGATCTTCCAACAGAACACTTACTATTCCTCTTTCTGTTCTTTTCCCAAGAATTTTTTATGCTCATAGAGACAAAGCATCAATCTGTTTAAGATCTGCCAGAGAACAAGTTGAAAAAAAGAGATAGATGTTTTTAAAACACAAGATCATGCTGTTCTCGTTTATTTTAAAGAACAGTGATTCAAAAGAAATGGCCGTTATGCCGTCGCTCGAGAAGACACAGCAACGTGCAAGGATTAAAGTTGCTAATAAATACAACTCAACATTTAAACCAAAGAAAATTGCCAAAGTTTAAAAAATTTAAAACCTACAAACTAAGGATGAACCGGATAGTGTTTTTGCTCGACTACGGATATCCGACACACATTTCCCCCAAGATACAGGATATCCGAACGGGATTTTGCCAGATATCAGGCAGATTTTTTACAAAAAGATCTTCTCTTAACAGTTCTTTAATAAACTGTTCATATTCCTACTGATTTTGAAACAGTCAGAGCTGTACTGTATGATGCGTTTGAAAATGTACAGCCTGTCTCATCTTCTCCTCGTGTGGTTCTTACTTATAGGTCAGTGGTCTTTGGGGAACATTTAAAAATATAAGTATGTGCCAATGCCAAGGTAGAGAGAGGGGCTATGTAGGGGCCATTGCTCATACTATAGTTTTTGAGTATCGCAGACCAGTTCTGAGAATATGAAAGCAAAGCATTGTGGGATGCATCACACACTCCTTACCCACCCGAATATCTAGAGAAAAATTCAAAGGAGAATCTGCAGAAGGAAAATACTTAAAGCAAGAACGTAAGATAATTGATAGCCACAAAAAACATCTGCAACATTTTATTAATTCAGATATCTGGCATGATAATCAGGTAATCAGCACTTTGCTTTCGGAAATCGAATAATTATTAGATAGTTAAAAATCAGCCGGATACTGGTAAGGTGTTTTATTAATAGTAATTATTGTTAACATGTGCAATTACTTAGCAAAATGAAAAATTATTTTCTTAAATTAGAAAAAAAGTTTTAAAATTAATAAATTAAACTCAATCAAAATCTTACATTTTCTATTATACGGTCTTGGACCTCTTGCGTTAACATGACACACATTAGAAGGGTTCCCAAGAGCAGAAACAATGTGTACATGAGACGAGTAGATGTGGATTCCTTGATGCCTGGCAAGAAGCCGCAGCAGAGACGACATGCTCGGCAACCCCAGCAGCAGCTAACCTAAAGGTGAATTATTGTAATATAATTAGTGTATGAGAATTATCTTTACAACTTTGATATGCAATATAATCAATGCCACGTTATGTTGCTTGTACATACAACCACAACACATAAAGTTTGACTTATATGCATTTTTTTTACAACGTCACAAGAGGTGCAGACAACCTTTGAAGTTCTGATTGTAGGAAGAGGCTGTGAAAGTGTCCCTGAATACTGGGAAATAGCAGCACATTACGACGATAACAACAAGAGACTATTAAGAAAGCAGTCGGTAGCCATGCATCCTCCGGCAAAACCTCAGTCCGCTGAAGGGTTAATTGGTGAATTAATGGTTTTGGAATAGTGCATTGAATGGTGTGTTAATGATTTTGGACAAAATCTGTATACAAATAAAGCTTGATGTGCAGCTATTATATGTACAAACAGCATTCTACTTTTTTTAGGTTTTATTGCGCATCGAAGTTGTAAAGATAATGTCATACACTACACACTGTATTATAATGTAAAAACTTTCAGCAAAAAATCTGAGTATTATGATTTACAAACTATAATGTCATTAAAAATAACTATAAAAGAGATTTAACAAATTATAAATATACTGTCAGTTGGTTGAATTATAGTTGTGTTAGTAGAGCTACAAATTTAACTATAGGAAAGATCTTGAAACACTGACTCTTAACTTTGAACCAGTCACATAACAAGGACTACACGTAAGCTGTCAACCCATTCTCCAAACCATGAAAAAATAGGGGATATTAGATCCTTGACAACTTTAACATGCATGAACACCTTTTTAAAACCAGCGAATGATTGAAATCAAAATACTCCAAGTAGAACATTGCTATTCTTCCCGTAA
Source organism: Troglohyphantes excavatus (assembly GCA_963932185.1). NCBI lineage: Eukaryota > Metazoa > Arthropoda > Arachnida > Araneae > Linyphiidae > Troglohyphantes > Troglohyphantes excavatus. The sequence goes on along the minus strand of OZ010668.1, from coordinate 56,547,884 downwards.
CAAGGATCAGACCCATAACCCTCTTGATTACAATTTCAGTACACTTCCGACAGCACACTTGCGTATGCTGAACTGCACCTCATTAAAAATCGAAGCGAAGCCCATTTATAGAAAAGTATAATTTATATTAATGGTTCAAAAACTGGCTGTTTTATCAACTTAAACATATCGCCCCTATAAAACACGCCAAATGTCCCATACTATATCTGTACCTTGATTTATATTGAACATGATTAATAGCTGAATTGTATTTTTCTGTGAAACAAGTTCTGTAATTTTAGTGTTTACTTTTGATTCAATTTCAGCTGTCAACTTTACTTTTTTCTTAGTGAACAGTTTCTTATGTTTTCATGACAAAAAAAATGGCAATTTCTTTCTTGGAAACTACAAATATCACCAAGGAAACACAAAGCCAATGAAGTCTAAACTTCCAAGTTGTTTTTTAGGTTAATCTGTCTTATACGGTCGCCCTTGGCGACTTTTCTGAAAATTCAATATTCACAACGATAAAACCTTGCTTGGCGACAAAAACCGGTTTGGTTGCCAATCAAAGAATTCCTCCATTTTCTCTCTGCATCGCTTGTGGCCCCGGGTTGCCAGATTTGGCGAAAAATTAGGGCGACAGTGAAAGACAGATTAACCGTTTTTTGGAGTGCCATCAGATATTTCCTTTCATGACACATACCCAAATGGTAGTAAGATTTGCAATTATTGACTTCTTATCATTTTGCTTGATTTCTAAATAAATGTATGCGTTCATTCAGAATTCAAATAATTAAGTTTTTTTTTGTTTTTTTAATTCTTTGTTCTTATTTTTAACACTTCCAATGTGACTTCTCTAAAATAGAGAAGAAAAAAATTAAACTTAATATATAATCGATTAGTAACTTATCATAGAATCAACAGAGGCAATTTATTGGGATTTAAAAGCGAATGATCCTTAAAAAATATTAACATTTATAAAAATACTAAAAGATAACTATCGAAAGTTCAATCAAAAACAAATACTTTCTGTTTCTAGTTAGTTTAAAACGATAGTTAAAAAAAAAACATACCTGACCCTCACAACTTCCACCCATCTTTGATTTTAGTTGTTCCGAAAATTACATTTATTAAATAAAGCACAATAACTCATAAATAAAATTTGAATACCAGCCGAGCGAATCAAAACAAAACATAGCAATGAAAAACAATGAGTTCGTGAGTTTTGATGCCAGCTTCATATTCCTAAAAAGACAACAGTGGACACTGAGCTAAAATAGTAATTGGCGCTGAAATGCGAACTCAGCGTAGCGACCACAAAAAAAAATCATTTTGCATAGATTTGCGTAGATTTAAAAATACATTACTGGCTTTCTAAAATACATTAAATTTTTCCATACTTACTTTTTTTCAGAGAATAGATGCATTCGCGCGACACGGTAAAGTACAGCTGCGGAAAAAAAAAAACGAACCACCAATGATTATTTCGTTACTTTTTATAGTAGAGCTAAACTTAATATACCATTTTGTATGGAATAAAGCCTACTATACATTGATATACAAAAAATTTGCATAGGGGACTATCTTCATATTAAAATCCGCACCAACTTTAAAATTTCCAATAGCAACACCCAATTTTGATTCAATATTTAGAATCTACGACAAAATTTATCGTTGAATATCAATTTACAAGTCATTTGGTTAAGTAGTTTTTTAATTATGAATTTCGAAAGTTTAGAACTCGTAATGTTAAATGAATTTCTTAAACTTTTATCATATCTTTCGCAAAAATAATTTTATTAAGCTGAAATTTTTATCCGTGTTACTGCTAAACGACCCAAATAAAATACACTAACTTTCATTACTTATATGCATATTTTTTAATTTTATTTAAATTAGAATATTAATATTCATAAAATTTATGAATAGCAACCATGCTATATTTTGATAGTGATGGATTCAGAAAAACGCTTTATATCCATACCTAAAATTTCGTGATTTTCCTCTTTGTAGTTTTTTTGCTATATTAAAATTAGTAACAAATGATCATTTCTGGAGTCATACACAAATTTAAAATCAGCAGAACTTAACAGAAATCTTCACTAACTTTGAGAATTCAAAGCGCTGTGATCGCGTTGGCATAAAATTATAAATTCTTATATAACGGCGAGGGGTGTACGGGAGTGGTGCACGTTAAATATGATCCAAAGTCCTATGTCCTATCGCCTACTCAAGTTGCGTTGGGTTCATTTCATACGTTGTTCTCGTCATCTGACCATGGTTAAAAAATATGAACTTGGTTAATTAACGTTGCACTAGACCTGCACAGTGGGCTGTTGGCGACGGTTTGGGGCCTATCTCGAAGTAAAGACCCGAGAACGATGCCTCATATTTTTGACCATTGAAAAATTGAGAATCATTGATTTAAGTTGATAATACTACATGTAAATATTTAAAGAATGTGAATATCTTAGTTCATTATACTTAAACTTTTTTATATAATAATTATGTCCGTTGTCCCATGTCTTTTAAAGAAAACCACACCACTATATAAGCCGCCAAAAATATTATATACAATCACATTGAAGTAGTAACATATCTGTAAGAATAATACATACTGCATCATATTATTTGAACAACTTATATGCTAGCCTTATCTTATCTCTGATCTGACCACGAAAAGAAGAACCACGGCTAACGCCAAAACATTTTCTACCCGCTTCATTCAACTTTGTTCAATGTGGAGGTAGCCCCTCAAATAAGATCGATACATATTGTATAATATCTCTGCATATAATAGTATGAAATTAACGAAAATTTATATTTAGATTATTTTGAGGGCGAGAAACATTTATGCGCTATCAAAAATAGGTGTTGCTATTGAAAATTTTAAAGTTGGTACGGATTCGAGTATGAAGATAGTCCCCTATGCAAATTTTTTATATATCGTTGTATAGTAGACTACTCGTTGTATAGTAGACTTTCCTACAAAATGGTATATTAAGTTTAGCTCTACTATGAAAACTAACGAAATAATCATTGGTGGTTCGTTTTTTTCCCCCGCAGCTGTACATTGTCGCTCAAGAGATGGTGCGGCCGTAGACGCTGGTAGTCTATTATTATTTTAGCTCAGTGACAGAGGAGATTGTAATGATCAGGATAGCTGTGGCCCGATAACGGACTTTGTAATAAAGGTTCCGAATTTAATCTCAGTTTTATGCGGTCGAAAACTCACATTTAGAGAAATGGTTCAAAAATACCAGGTGTTCGTGGATCTTTCCTTCGAGATAAACTTAAAAACACGCATTAAAAACTAATATCATAACTTGATAGTATACTCACATTGGGAGAAATTGACTTTACCGTGGGACGCGGATGAATACAGTTCCGGCACCGTCATGTGGTCGCACGGTTAGTCTACTTTCCAGTTTTTCAACAGCTCAGTGCCGTGTTGATGACAAGCGACTATAGGCCAAGGAGAACGTAAGCTTTAGATGCTTTTTTTTAAATTTGTGTTTTCGTCAAAGAATAAAAAAAATATCCAGAGATATTTTATAACGTTATAAGAAAAAAAATTATGTGTTTACCTGATGGAGAATAAAAAAAATATCTTTATATATTTAATTTCTGAATAGTTCTTAACAGTTTTAATTACTCTACTTTAATAACAAATTAATTTGCTAGAATCATTTTGCATGGCTCTTAATATTGCGAAAAAATTTACTCATTGAAATAGCTTTTAAATTTGAAAGTATTAATCTGACATCAAGTGACTTTTGAAGCAATGGCGTACGCAGGAGAGGGGAGGGGTGGACAATATATAAAAAAAATAATAAAAAAACACAGACATTTTTTGCAAGTCTATTCTCATCAGCCATAGGAAGCTACATTCTCCAACGTAACAAAACGGAAGATATATATTTATCAATTTTTTTTTTTAAATAACCTTCATTAAAAATTGTTCAAGTGAAATTAAACTCACTGCATCGTAGATGAAGTTATCGTCTTTCAAACGATAATTTTTTTATTCTATAGAGCATATTATTTTTCGACAATTAAATCGCCTTACTGGACCTAAGCACAATTTGCTTTAGCGTCCGGATGGCGGAGGCGGACTTCATATTTGAATATTTATCGTCTGATTGGCAAGTTTTTTGTTAATTATTGTTTTAGCTAATTAAACACATAAATAAATTACATTTTTAACTAAAAAGAACTGTGACGCCATAAACTATAAGATAACAATAAAATAATCTGTTGAACATCGCATAAAGTCACGCCTCGCCACTGTTCGGAATACTAAAAATATCCTAAAATCACTTACATTATAAACGTTTTTTTTATCTGAAACATCTTTGCGAGTAAAACTAATGATGATTTGCATACCTTCTGAAATTTTGTCAGTAACAGGCAGAGCGTGAAATTGTCAGGGGAACAAGGAAGTCTTTCACTTAAAAAAATTTAAATGCAACTCCGACTATAAATTATACCTTTCCGTCATAATTTCAGTATCTACATTTTTGATAACAGATATCATTGTTATGTCTTTGAAAATTTAAAATAGTATATAATTTTGGAAAACAACAATTTGGCAAATTCGCAACCAAGAGGAATAGGTTTAAAAACAAAGTTTCATGGTAAGAGCGTTTAAAGTTTGCTACTCGCCTTTGCTAATAAAATATTAAGTAGAATGACATTCAACTCATCATTGGATAACATATGTATACCTACTACAGGTTTTAAAATAATTAAGTATGTTTTATCCGACCTCTAAACAGGCCCGTCGCACCGGGGGGGGGGGGTTTGATGGGGAGTCCGACCCTCCCCCCCCCCCCCCAAAAAAAAAAAATCTGGAAACACTGAAAGATGGGAATTAAAATTTCTAAAAAACCCCGAGTTGGGAAAATTCATGCCTGAAGGTGAGAGGGAGAAGTGGATTAATTGTCAACCTGGTCGGCGCGGCCCACTTTCCTCTATACGATTATTGCTAATATATCTCCATAGGCTGATTCCCCCCATCCCGCTGGAGTTGGATTTATGGGGCCAGAAATGCATACTGCAGCCAAGAGCGACATTCTCCCCGCGCGGTATAAAGGTGAAAAAGGAGTAATGGGTTAATAAAAGGTCTGATCGATGCGATCCACTTTCCTCTATATGATAGTGAGTCATTTATCCACATAGGCTGATTTCCCGTTGAGTTACGGAGCGTAAGCGTATAATGTTACATATATGGGCGACAATGGGCAAATGGGGTAACAATCGGCATGGTGGAGTCGTCTGTCTTTCCCCTACACGATGGTAGGTTATTTATATCTATATCATTATATACGGATTCCGCTAGACCTGGTACTATGCATTACAAATTCTAAAAGGAATGAGTAGCAACCATGTTATATTTTGATAGTAATGAATTCAGAAAAACGTTTTATATGCATATCTAAAATTTCGTGATTTTCCTCTTTGTAGTTTTTTTTTTGCTGTATTAAAATATGCGTCAAATGATCATTTCAGGGGTCATACATAAATTTTAAATCAAGAGTACTTAAAAGAAATCTTCGCCAATTTTGCGAATAAACAGCGCTGTGATCGCGTTGGCATAAAATTTTAAATTCTTATATACCGGCGAGGGGTATACGGGAGCGGGGCAGTTAAATATGACTCAAGTCTAATGTCCTGTCGCCTATTGAGGTTGTGTCGGGTGACAGCTCAGGTGTTGTCCCCGTTATTTGACCATGTTTCAAAAATACGAAGCATTGATCCCGGGTCTTTCCTACGATATAAATCCCGAACAGTCGTTAATAGCCCACTGTTTAGCTCTAGTGCGACGTTAATTCAACCAAACAAACAATGAACCAGCCGCGAAAAAAATGAGCTAGTTTTAAATTTTCAAAAAGTAGGGTGGCACTTGCTTCCGCTCGTCACCCCTAATCTTCTTTACTTTGCTATTACTTGAATATTGGCTATTGTAAGGTTTTTGGACCACAGCACCAAATGTAGCTTTATTTAAAATCTAATTTTTTAAGACGCAAAAATTTTGCGCACATTGAAGTGCTGTAAACATTGTTAAAAATCTTGTGATTCTTTCTTTATTAAATACAAAAAAAAAACGTATGTGCATATTTTTGTTTTTTAAATGAGTTTTAAAAGTATTAAAATACTTTTGGGACACCCTGCATAACCTAAGACAAGCACGATCTTATGGAGAGAAAAAAAAAAGTAATTACATAACCTCAATTCAAACTGAGTGTTTAAATGTAATATTTACAAAATTTCATTTAAATTTAGAATTGAGAAACTACGTATTAGAACCCTAATTAAAATATTAAAAAAAAAACTGTTCTATCTGAAATATAAAATTAAAGTAAATCATTGGTGTATGTATTTTAAACCTGGAATAAATAATTTTTTCAAGATATATTCTATTTTTAATTGTTCTTACACTACTAAGTTTGTCATTTGCCTACATAATTTCAGAACATCCTAAGAATAAAATAATAAAATTTGATGTCATCAAAAATACTATACAAAATCACATTAAAGTAGTAACATATCTTAAGTATAAAACATACTGTATTTAGAACAGTTCTAGGCGTGTCTAACCCTCTAAGGTCTGACCACGCATAAGAAAAACATCGATTACTGCCAAAACATTTTCTGTCCGCGTCCTTCATTTCGTAGTCCAACTAATACTTTGTTCAATATGAAGGTAGCCCCTCAAATAAGATCGATACATATTGTCTAATATCTCTGCATATAAATGTTGAAAATTAACGAAAATTTATATTTAGATTATTTTGAGGGCGAGGAGCATTTCTGCGCTATCAAAGTGTGTTGCAATTGAAAATTTTAAAGTTGGTGCGGCAATTTTTTTGTATATCAATGTGTAATAGACTTTAGTCCCTACAAAATGGTATATTAAATTTAGCCCTACAATAAATAGGGGCCGAGAAACCAGGGCTGGTTTGGTTTTTTTCCCCCCGGCTGTACAATTGACTAAAGGTGGGGCCCCCTAAAGTCTGGAACCCTAGGTATAGTGCCCTAGGCCCGGTAAGTAAATCAGGCCCTGTTGATAAATAATGGGATGGAAGAGGTTGTTGTAGGCATAGATGGCAGGATTCAGAAAGCGGAGGATGAAGTCATCGGAGTAAGCGTTCAACTTCATAAATAAAACATTATTTGCATGGATTTTTTTAATCCCACAGAAATTTGCAAACGTTGTACCGGTCAGTAAAGTAAAAGTACCCTATTTTTAAGTTGATATCTTTAACCATTTAACTGTTACCTTCCCGTTAAAACTATTCAGTGGTTCTCGCGTAATTGAAGTAAAAAGGGTATATGTACGCATTTTTAAGTCTATGAAACATATCCCCTTTTTACATCTTTCGATTCAATTCATGAACAAATTGGAAAACAGGCTAATAGACATAAATAAAAACAGTTGTACGTGGCTATTAAACAATTTCAACAATGTCCCTGATATCGAATTTTCCAAATATTTTCTATTTATATGTGCAGACACGGCCTCTGTACTATTACAAATTCAATGCGAATATTGTAATGAAATACTTTTATCCACGCGCCTATAAAAATAAATAAAAAATTATCTTGAAGGTAAAGTAGCACACTTTACACCCATCGTTCGATTAGACAGAATGAAAGGTGAAGAGGCGTTGGGAGTATCGTAGCTCGAATCATTATTATCTCACAGAGCGCAGTGTTCCGCTTTAGAACAAACACAAAAGTGAGAAGCTAATCTTTTTTTGTGTTGTTTTTCTTTCTCACATTTATCACTTTCTTTTATCACAGCCAATATAAAATAAATAACAGCTTGATTAACTACCTAAATGCGCATATAAGAAAAATCGAATGGTTTGGTTTGGTTAATAAACGTCGCACTAGAGCTGCACAGTGGGCTATTGGCGACGGTTCGGGGTCTATCTCGAAGGAAAGACCCGGGAACACATACACATTCACACACACATTCATTCATTCATTCATACCTGCACCTCGTTATTTTAGAACCATGGTCAGATGACGAGGAAACACCTGAACTGGCACCCAACGCCTTCAATAGACGTCGGGACTTTGGACCCCGATCAGATTTATCGTGCACCAGTCCCGTATACACGCCGTTAATGTTTGCGGATGTTCTGGACGACTTTTCTAGTATTTTTGTAGCGAAGCTGGCAACCCTCCGATCACAAGATCACAACTTTTATACTTTTCTTTTGTCAAGTCCATCGAAAAGTAAAGTTTTTACTTTTCTTTTGTCAAGTCCATCGAAAAGTAAAGTTTTTACTTTTCTTTTGTCAAGTCCATCGGGCCGGGGGCCAATTGCAAGTGTTGAATTATTTCCGGACTGGCTGTAAAATTTTCTTTGTTGCCAAAATCTCAATACGTCGTTCTCCTTTTTGGACTTAGACTATTCGAGAGACTGATTGAGCAATATATTTTCTTTGAAATTGCTTCGGAATTGCGTTGGCCTGCTATCCCACCGCCAAGTGGTCCCGGCTGGGCAACACCGCAAGGTGGCAGAGCGGATAGCAATAGAGATAACAAATTAATCCAAAAATGCATCGTACGCCGGTCAAGACTGCGCATGAGATTGCCAGAGAGGCAGAGAGAAGAAGGGTTGATGCAGAAGCACGAAGTAGCTTAGAGAAAGATATGATAAAAGTGAGGAAAAAAAGGGCAGAATTGGAGAGAGAAATGAGGGCAGTCAGCATAGATAAAGAACGTAGAAAGAAAGAACTTTTTCCTAGTGAAAATAGACAAAAAGCAAGCGGCTCAATACAGCAAAAAGTAAACAGTAGTAGCGAAGAATCCGAGGATGAAAGTGAGGAAAGTAATGAACCATGGGCTGACCAAGGGTTAATAGAAATTGAAGAAGTAGATGAAGAAGAAATAAGTGTCGGAAAACAAATACCCAAGGAGTACGAAGACGAGATAACAAGTAAAGAAACACTAAACGAGGTAGACAACGAGGAAAGCAACAGATTTGAAAGAGCATTAGAACAACAAACCTCAATTATTGAAACACTACAACTAACTCCGAAAGGGTATAAGGGAAAGATTCTAAACAATGTTGCCGAGTTGATAAAAATCATCAACGAACAACAGTTATTGATAAGCAGGTATAAGGGTTACCTTATACGAAATCAGACACAAAAAGAAGTTGACAAACCAACCTATGCTCAAACGGTCGACAAAAAGAGGGATGGTGGGATCAAGTCGACACATGTTCTCACCATCCACCCTACTACTGAAGGCAAGACATCTAGAGAAACTAAAATTGATATACAAAAGAAAATAAATCTGCGGAAATATGTTCAGGCGATAAGTAAAGTTAGAAATATTGATAACGGAGGGATACTTATCGAGACCGAATCAATGAAAGACATTGAAACAATAATGGATATTGTGAATAATAAACCAAGAGTTCAAGCAGCTTACACCTTTAGAAAGCCCACGAAGAAAATTCCTACCATCATCATTTATGATATTGAAGAGGAATTCGAGAAAGAAAAACTAATTGAAAAACTAGAACTAGTAAATGAGGAAATAGAACAAGGCGACATCGAGTACCTGTCAAAAATGAAAAATAGAAATAATAGTTTCAACTACATTATTAAAGTGAAGCCCAAAGCTTTTAAACGAATCATTTTGAAGAAAAAGCTGAGACTGCGCTGGAGCCTCTACCGATGCAAAGAATTCCTCAAGCCCAGTGGCGGCGATTCGGGGGGGCAAGGGGGGGCGGTTGCCCCCGCACTTTTTTCGAATGTTGCCCCCGCACTTTTTTAATATTGCACATTTTAAAACTAAATAACAAGTCAATTGTTTTACGGCATTGCCCTAAGCAAGGAAATTTTTTGAACCCAATCCTCCCACCACCACAGGCATTAAGGAGGGAGGGGGGGGGGGGGGGGGTCAGGAGCTTCAAACCCTTTTCATTGAAAGTCAAGTGAAAAAAAAATTTGAACGAATGTGGTATCGTTGTTCTTTAAAAATAATTCCTCATTTTAAAACTATAATAAATTCTTTATCTAAATTGAGCAGCGTCGTTTTCAGATTTCCAGACAGTATTCCAATAACTCATTGATTGGCGCCTCACATTTACTCATTCTGTTTTTTTTTTCGGAAAAAGAAATAGCTTATCTTTACATAGAAAATGCAACTGTTTGACCTTCAATTCAAAAAATAGATCAAATCCCCTGCTTTTATTTATGTCTATCTGATACATTAAAATAGTATTCTGTCTTAATATAATGCGTTAAATGAGATGTTTATTATGTAATATTGGCGCCGAACAATTGCGTAATCTATAGGCCTGTAGATAGGTGGGTAGGGGTTGTCATGAGTTTGCCATTAAATGTCTTTGTTTTGATCTTCGTCTGCTCTGCTTTTTAGCGAAATGAAGCGAATTGTGCAAAATTCAGTTTTAAATTACTTTAATAAAAAGAACAAATGTGAAGTTGAACATGACAGCAGTAGTAACACAAGAACTACCGTTTCCATTCAAGAAAGCTTGTCTGTTTGCAATCTACGCCACGGAATTTTCAAAATCGCGCAAGTATACGTTTAAAGATACCATTATCTTGATTTGTAACATTTATGTATGATATTTTGAAATCTTTTACATCATTCATATTATGCGATTGTACTTCAATTTATTTAGCATTAATTGTTCATTTTATAATTTAATTTCAAATTATTATTGGAAAATTAATTCGAATTTCAGTAATCATTGATATTTGTAAATTTCGACTATTATTGCACTTCATCAAATGCGTAACGAGGGTACAGTTTAATTTAACCGTGAATAGATATATTTAAAAAACTTTTGTTTAAAGGTTGATTCATTCATACACGGATGAGATATTTTTGCTTTTCCCAAAATATTCATTTAAAAAGAATAGTAATAATAATTCGACAATCAGATGTTATTATGATTTTGGTTTAGATTTTTACAAACCCGTGTCGGAAAAATTTATGCCCAAAGAAAATTTATATTATTAGCAAATAATAGGGAAGATTAGAAATTGTCCAACTTGTAAGATTAAATTTATATCAGACCTCTGAACGGACAATGCATTGTAACATGCGTGCAATAAACCAATACTTTTAAGAAAACTGTTTAATATTACCTAATTTATAAAAAGGTTGAAAATGTCGATAAGCTGGAACTGGGAATTTTTAGCGCTGTTGAGTTGGAAATTTCGATCGTTAAGTTTGATTTGGTTAAATAACGTCGCACTAGAGCTGCATATTGGGCTTTGCCGACAATTCGGGTTCGGGGCCCATCTCGAAGGAAAAACCCGGGAACAATGCTTCATATTTTTGAACAATGGTCAGATAACGAGAACAACACCTGAGCTGGGCATCCGGCGGCGTTAAGCCGGAAATTTTGAATCGTTAAGTTGGGAAATTTCTTAATCGTTACCAAACAGATATTACAAGGAATCTCAAACTTTAAATTTGTTCTTTAAATTTATTTCATAATTAGGGAGTGATTTATTAATTTTAAAAATAGTTATTGACAATTGTTAAATATAATTAATGACAATGATAACTGATGATGTTGTTTATCTGCCAACGTATTCCTGTTTACTTGAACGAAAATTAATAATTTTTTAAGAAAAAAAAGTGGTGGTGGGTTGGGAGAGATGTTTGTTGATTTTTGTGGGGTTAAGGATTCCCCCCTCTAGATGAGGGGGGATAGATGCCAGATGCCTAGGGATTGAAAGGGTGAGGAGGGAAAATTTCCTCCATTTCTTTTTCAATACTGATACAAATGGAAAAGATACCTATCCCTTTGGAAGTCGGTCAATAAATATGTTAATTAGATTCTTGCAACAGTCCGTATCCTTCCAAAAAAAATTGGGAAATAATCGGTAATGGGTTAATAATCGACCTGGGCGTCTCGCACTCATTTTAAGTTAGTATCATTTCCTTCAAATAACTCAAAATAGAGAGTAAATATATAAATATGCAAGATTTATTGTTTGGGCGATTAAATTTTTATACCCCCGCGCTTGTTTCGTCTTGATCTTGCCCCCCCACTTTTACCACCCAATCGCCGCCACTGCTCAAGCCCACTATTTGCTACAAATGCGGAATCTTCGGCCATATCGCCCAATATTGCCGAAGTGAAATTATCCGATGTCGAAAGTGTGGAAAAAAGAAACACACAGATAAGGAAGAAGAATGCAAAGAAAGCCCAAAATGCTCCAACTGCGAAAGCGAAAATAGAAGAAGAAACACCAATAATAATTTGGATCACTCATGCTTCGACCGAGCGTGCATGTCATTTGAACGAGAAATTGGGAATCTCAAAAGACGAATACAGTATGCATGACCAACGTGATTTTGATTTGTACAACACGAAATGTACATCACGACTCCCGGCACCAGTTAGTTTTATGTTACCCATTGTTTATTATTTGCAGGTCGAGAGGACTTGCCCTTGTTACCACTCTAATTGTGAGTGAAGTATTTCTGTAAATTGTATTAACATGTCGTTTAATAAAGGCCGTCAGCAGGTCTTCCAGTTGGATTTTAAATTAATAGTCAGATTCTAAACAACCGTCTGCGTCCCGTTGGTGGTGGCTCGCGCCGCGTGTCGCTCGGGTTCATGGGCCGGGTGTCTGCCGGCGTCCTCTAGGTCTGGGCTGGGTTGCCTCCGCGGCGACAGCGTCTTCGACGCAATTACCATCTCCCCGTATGCCTTAGGGCGGGCCGGGCGTATAAATTTCTTCTTGTCAAGTCCATCGCGCGGATTCGAACCACCAATCCAACACCTTAACCGCTCGACCACGGAGGCCTCGAAAAATCGAATGAAAAATCTCAACTTGTACAAATCATTGATTAAACAACTTTAAACTATATGCTATTTTTGATTTAAATTTTTTTCTTTGAAGTTTTATAGGAAATCATTTATAAATTTTCTATGGCGACATTTGGGCACTCAAGAAATAAAAATACATGGTACATTCGAAAGATGGGCCAATAGCAAGCATTGTACCCTTGAATTTATTTGTAGAATTACTCTAAAAACTTTTTTTTGATAAGAATAAAACTTTAATTGTATAGTCGTTTAGTACTCTCGTGGCTTTATTTTGTTCCATACCGTGAAACCGAGTCAATAGAAGCAGCAGGGTGAATAGCAGCAATTATGCGGAATGAGTTGTTATGGTTTATAGCTAGGGCTATCAGACGTCCCGGTTTTTCGCCCTTATCCAGGAAAGCGTCCGGACAGGCTCAAGTACCGGGATTTCTCATCATTCAAACATATGAGCACCGCTTACAGACGACCTAAAATCCAGTACTTCTTCTGAAAATCCCCACTGCTGGTGAAAAAATATACCTATTAATTGCTGGTGCGATTGACTGTCCCAGCTCCTCCTTGGAACGTTTCTGGAGCCTGGTCAAGCGTAAATGTTTGATGATTCTGTACCGCCTACTTCTTTAAACACGTATGAACGGGGCTCTTTGACCTTGAGGGGAGGGGCGTGTTGAGAAGGCATTGAGCAAGCATCATAATCACATATTAAAACGTTTGTTATGATTGGCAAGAAATGACACATACTGCGAGTGTTCCGGGTTGGCTTTTGGGATTTCTGGTAATCCTACTACTGTAGCGTTACCCTTATGAATTCAAAAAATATTTTTTAAAAATACTATATAATATCAGGCATTCGATGATCCAAATACATTTACTATTGAACTAAAAATGGCATAAACTGTGACGTCAGAGTTACTTTTTATGCAAAGTTGATAAAGTGGCTTCACGGCGTTAGATAACCTTATTTACAACACGTGTTTGAAATATACGTTTCTGAATTTTTTGGCTCGACCTCACCTAAACTCATACCCAGTGCCGTTACGCAAAAAATATTTTGGGAGGTTGAAACAAGAAATTTCAAAACTTAATGATTCGAAATTCTCAACTCAATTATTAGAAATTTCTAACTCAACAGAGCTAAAAATTCTCTGTTCCAACTTATCGACATTTTTCAACTTTTTTTTTTATATATTCTCTCACAAACATTGATTTGTTGCACCCATATTCCAATGCAGTGTCCGTTCTGAGGTCTAATTTAAATGTAATCTTACAAGTTGGACAATTTCTAATTTTTCTTAGCTTTCACTTGTTAAAATATTTATTCTTTTCAGGCATAAATTTGCGAAACTTATGGTTTTTAGTAGTTGAAATTCCCAACTTTCAGGGATTCCAGATTATTGGGGGAATTGAGCCCCCCCCCCCCCCCCCCCCCCCCCCGGTGCGAAGGGCCTGCTCATACCTTTTAGAATTTGTAATGCATAGCACCAGGTCTAGGGGAATCCGTCTATAAGGATATAGATATAAATAACCTACCATTGTGTAGGGGAAACACAAACGATTCGACCATGCCGATTGTTACCCCATTCGCCCATTGTCGCAACATTATACGCTTCCGCTCCGTAACTCAACGGGAAATCAGCTTATGTAGAGTCTCACTATCGTATAGAAGAAAGTGGATCGCGTCGATCAGACCGATTTTAATCCATTGCCCCATTACTACCCTCTCACCTTTGTACCGCGTAGGGAGAATATCGCTCTTGGCTGCAGTATGCGTTTCCGGTCCCATAACTCCAATTCCAGCGGGGTGGGGGGAATCAGTCTATGGAGATATATTAACAATACTCGTATAGATTAAGGTGGGCCGCGCCGACCAGGTTGACAATTAATCGACTTCTCCCTCCCACTTTTGCACCGCGTGTGGGCTATGAATCACATAACAAGCGCGCGTACAAAGTATTCACGAACCAAACGTATAAAATAATCAGTCTCATTATAGAAGTCTCATAATCAGGCACATTTAGAATAAATATTTATATTTTTTTAAACTTGGTTCATTCATGTAAACTATTGACTTACACCGAGGTACGTTTGAATTTTCTTGTAATTCGTGAGCGGGTTCGCTTACTTCTCCTAATCACAAAGTCGTCACTGTATAGGGGAAGCCGTCGATATATGTACACGAGGCGCAAATTGTTTTGGGTTTCCATTTTGTCCAGATATGGTATCTTATAGGTGCACGGCTGAAAAAAGTGCAATTTTTTTTAATGTATAGAATAATGTGGGTAAAACTCTGAAATAAAGTTCGTTAATTTGCATTGGGTTGTAAATAAAAAAAATATTATAAATTGTACCCAATTTTTGCTATAAATAAGATATGAAAATATTTCGAAAATAGTAGTCTCAAAAATGTGACGGGATCTAGGGTTAAAAAATTATTTAAAAACAACCAAATCGTATTTTCTCCAAAATTTCTAAAACTAAGATTATTACAACATTGAATTCGCCTTGGATTTTTTTGTTGAACTTAAATACGATTTCATTTGTTCGAAACACGCTTTGACCACATTTTTTTTTTTCAGAAATTCAAATCTGTATACGAGGAAAAGTAAATAAATAATAAATACTGTAATACTTAGGAAAAGTTATTTGCATTTTCCCAAGAATCGCCTCAATGCAATAATCACGTTTGCAGATACTGTTCGTCAATTATGGATAGCATAAAAAATAGTATAAATTAACAATTAGAAAAAGTAATTATAGTCCCACTGTGATAAGCGGCATTTCTGATGTTAATTAATCGCGTTGCTTTTACTCCTTACATTATATCAATATAAACTTTAACAAGGAATCGCTTTTGGCATCTGGTCAGCAACTCAGAATGAAATTTTTGGGCAAAGTGGGTAAAAAGTTCATGAATTTACATTGGATTGTAAATTAAAAAATATAAATTATCTCCAATTTTTCTCATAAATAAGATATGAAAATATTTCAAAATTAGTAAGCCCAAAGCGAAAATATTAACGGACATGACGGAATCTAGGGCCGAAAACGTGAAGGGGCCCGGGAACCCCTTCGGTCCCATACCCCCATGCACTAGCCGCCACTACTTCTAAATTATGAAGGGAAAAAAAAACCTTTCTCATTTTAAAGAAACACAACTGTTCAATAAACACAGACGAAAAATTATATTCAAGCCGCAAGACAGGTAGAAAGAAAGACAATCATGTGATTCCAGTAATTTCCTCAACGCGAAATTATAGATGCGTGACGTAAAACCACGTGGCTTTATTTGTATTCTGCCAAAATAAATTCTGTGCTTTTTTTATACCCCCAAATCTACTATGATTCATAGGGGTTGCAAGCCACGTGAACAAGTTGCATCAGATTCGCGCCAAACATGAAGCCAGAACAAACCATTTAAAACGAATATTTTAATTTTGAAAGACGTAAAAATACATTTTTACCTGTCTAAAAATTGGCGAATAATAAAATGATTCGTAAAGCGTAGATCTGAACTCTGTTTCTTATTCGTATCCGGGTGTTTCATCAGATAAACACGTGAAATTCAATAGTAGCAGTGTGCAATAAAAGAGAGAACTTGGTACCCCTGCAGCAATGATTTGTGGTGTGACAGCGTCATTGGTTGGCTGCGAATTTAGAGATACTTGGCTGCTGGACTTTCGACTGAAGGTGTGTTGTTTCGGTATATAAACTCTTGACAATTGAAAATCGATCTCTTTTTGATTGATTATTTGTTGGAAATAAACACAACATTTGAGTAAGTATATTTCAATTAATTCTTTAAAATTTTTGTTCAATAAGTTTTTTTTTTTCGTTAAGTTTCCCTTTTTTTTTTTGCTATAATGGTCGGCTTCAAAGTTAACATTTGCTGTTTTCAAAACTGGTTGACATTTTTTAACACTAAAATTTCATTTTTACGTTCATTTTATCGCTATTACTGTATTTAAAAATGTAGTACATTTTTTACTGAATTTAACTTGCATGTCTTGTAATATATAATACTTGTTTTTCACGTTTAAGGAAAATTTGTAAACAGGAAAGCAAGGTTTAAAAGTTGAATTAAAGTTGTAAGGAAGTGTCTAGAAATATATGTAGTTGCTTATAACGTAACTTGTTTGGACTTGTTGTTTGCGTATAACAATATATTTATGCCTCGAAATTTACTAAATAGTATACGAGATTTGATGTTTTTGACAGTTCAGACAATGCCAAGTTTCTGAAGTCTTCTAGTATTTACATTTATATTCCTCAATACTTTATTATTATAATAAAAAAATTAAATTCTAAAATTTAAAGCTGAATTAATGTGTAGCGAGTATAGTTTAGTATTGTGATAAAAGAATACACTGTTGACAGGACTTTTTCTGTTACATTTTAAACTCCATATTTATTGTAGTGAAACTTGTAAATATTATTGAAAAAGTTGTGTTTATAAAGGGTACTCTTACTTGCAGCTAGGTAATATATATATATACTGTTTAGAAAGCAACATTTTAATGTATGGAGATAAGTATTTAAGGTCAACCTTTTATCTGCTTTCTGAATCTAAGTATTTTTTAAAAGATGCTTGTGTTATTGAAATCCTATTAATTTGTATAAAATGGTACCTTGTCATTTTCAGTAAATACTTGAAATGCAAATTACTTTTGTAATTTTAATATCTCATTTTAAATATTTCATTTATCTTTATTTCTATTGTCCCCCCCCCCCCCCCCCCCTTTCCCCTTTCATACATTACTGATGAATATTTACAAAATGTTCTTTAAAATTAAAAAAAAAACTAGGTACAAATGATACTTTTAACTCTAGTATATATTGAATGATTGACAAACCTTTAAAAACATGTAGACTTTTAGATTATGGCATTTCGTTCATTAAGAAGCAAGTGTACTTTTTTAAATGTTTTTTTTTTTTTTTTTAGAAATTAAGATGGCTATTATTGAAGGTGATGCTCCAAACACAACTCCCAAGCAAGAGACTGCTGCGGCTGAAAGCTGCGTTAAGAGTGAATTTTTGGAAAGGGTGGGTGAAATCCCTGTTGTGAATGCTGCTAAGGAATGTAGTACCAATGTCTACAATCAAGTTAAGCAGATGAACAGATTCACTGCTGCTGCACTTTCCGTGGCTGAAACGGCTGCTTTGTATTTTGCTGTGACTGCCAAGCCCTTCTTGGATAAGGTTCAACCACAGGGTAGGTTTGCTAATTTTTACTTGCTGCTCTGAATGCTGAACTTTTAATAAACGGTTGCATTAACCTTTATTTGGCTTGTTTACACCATTAGTCAATACGATTTTTAGCTCTTGAATTTGGCCATGGGACAAATGTTGAGGGGTGTGTAATATATTAACTTATCTGTCTACTGTAAACGTAACTGTAATGTTAAAGGTAACCAAACCCTGAAGTAAATCTTTCTAACCAAGTATTGTACCTTCTGTGGAAATGGTTTTATAATGCGTAGCTTGTAAATTATAATGCCCTATACCCAGGTTATATTCTATTTTATATTTTAATGTTAAAGGGTATATCATTTAAGAATGCAAAAATTTTAATAATGTTTGTTAATGTCTATTATTAAAAAATAGTGAAGTTATATCAAAGAATATTCATATATTTACCCCAAAAGTTTATTTTTAATACTTACAAATTTTGATAGCGACCTAATCAGGATTTTTTTTTATGACCCATGTATTGGGATTCTTGGCTTTTTTTTTATATACTTTTAAATTTTTAATATGCAATTGTCATTTTTGAATAGGTGTTATGTTGTATTTTTCTTTCTGACCTTATTCCTTTAAAGTAATTTTGCTTGTTGCTAATAACTTGGCATGCTGTACTGTTTGCTCTTAATTCTAGTTATCAAACATGATAAATATTAAAAAATACTTTTATTACATATTCCAATAAAGATTAGTTCTTTGAACTCATTTGGTTCTAAGCTATGATTGTAACCAATTAAGGTCTTAAAATAATATTTTTAAAAAGATTGATCCATTTGGAGGATTTTAAGAATACATTAAAACAAATCCAGCTTTAACGGTTTCTTTAAAGAGTAGCAATGTCCTTAGTTTGATTTTCTTTTTTAGCCCAGCTTGTTGATCAGCTAGCTTGCTCTGGACTAGATGTGGTTCAGGTCAAAGCCCCATTTCTTTTGAGGCCTCCAGAAGAGCTCGTTGAAGAAGCCAGGAAGCTGTGCTCTTCCACTGTGGAAGCGGGATACCAGAGGGTTGAGGACATCAAAACCATGGGGACTGAGACTCTCACCAATGTCAAGAATTATGGAATCCAGAAGGCCAATGATGCTCTGACTGGAACTGAAGGACTAGTCGAGAGATATCTGCCACCAGCATTTGGAGATGGTAGTCAGTCATATTTTTATTTTAATAGAATAGTTTAATTGTAATTTAATTGATATAAAATAAGATCTTTTTGAATGTACAAGAGCATGTGTTAATTTTAATATAAAATATTTGTTTTTCCTTCAAATTAAAGACCAAGTTTTTAGGTTGTAGTATAATCAATATTTTATTTAATAAAAAGTTAAAATCTTATATTGTTAACTTGGCTAACGATAAGTTAAAGTAATTAAATTTTATTTCAACAAAAGTTAAATGTATTAACCCTTTGGGTACATTTGACGAGCGAGACTCTTCATCTGCTTACTAGGGCGAAGTTACGGTGGAAGAGTCTGACTCGTCATCTGAATTTAAGAAGCAGGCGTTGACGTTTGCGGCACCCCCTCCAGTGCCCTTTGATCGCAAACAATTTGTTGTAGGGTTGGTCAAGAATGGGATCAATTGAACCTCACTAAGTATGTTCCATGGGCATAAAAATCTTCAAATAATTCAGTACTCAAAGGGTTAAAAGCGACACAAATCAAGTAATCTGTTTTTATTTCTGTGAAGATCAATAAAAGTTGCAAGAACAAGAAAATCTTATCAGTTCAATTGTATTTGGACTGTATTCATTTCAAAAAGAAACAAAGTTAATTCTAATTCATTTTAATTAATCTACAACTATATGTATTGTATATAATTAAACATTAATCTTTCATTCAGGTTCTCCAGAAGCTTCTGGTGAGGCTGCGTCTGTTCCCGAACGAGCAAGGGAGTTGACCAGCAAAATCGGCCTGCGTTTGTACGGACACGGGGTTAAACAGCTTTTGCCCGTCCACAAGTTGAGCCAGGAATACGTGTCCAAACTTGTCATCACAGTTGAACTCGTAAGTATATTTAATCTATTGCTTACATTTATGAAATAAGATGCATGCAATTAGATTTATATTAAGTTATTTTTGTATAAAATCTTCTATTGTCAATGTTGCTTAATATAAATTTTTAGCTTAACATTTTTAAATTTAATTATTAAAATAAATTATTTGCTTTAGCATACTTATTTTTATAAAAGATAACTAAACAAATTTATGATATAGTTCAGATTAGTATTTTAGGGAAGCGTTTTATTGGCTTAACCTTCTTTCTGAGCTTATCGTATAACTTTTTATTGAACCTAAATTTGTTTAACTTTTGCCCACCAGATCCAGTCTCTGAAAGAGAACTACACGAAGAAAAGTGTGCAAGAATATGTAGATGAAGCTAGAGTAAAGGCTACTTGGATTTGGGGAGAATTGAACAAGGAGCCTGCTGAAGCAACTGAAGCTGAAAAAGTGAGTAACTCGACTCGTTAAGTAATCTGATTTAATTTCTTATTGTTTAGATATATTGTGTATTTACGAATGCATGATATGCTGTGTGGGTCTTGGAAGAATGTGTTATTAAAAGCCTTTTTTAGAGTATTTTTAAAAAAATGCCTAAATCTTAAATGTTTGAGGTACTTGTATATCTTGATAAAGTTTTAATTTGCAGGATTTTCTCATTTTCTATAAAATAATAACTTAATAATTTAGACTTATGGAAGCTTAAATAAATTAATAGCATTTATCACACTGCCATATACTTTGCGAAAAAAAGATAGTTTTATAAAGTTTTTTAAAAAATTAAAATTGGCTGCAGGTCATTTTAACGTTTAAGGTCTATTGAAATATTAGCGTTTCTTTTTTTGAATTAGAGATGTAAAACAAAGATCCTTATACACATTTGTTAACCAATATAAAATTTAACTCTAGTGGATATCTGCTAGTTATTCAAACCTGAAAATTCAATAAGGTTTAGTTTCGAATAAAGATTAAAAATATTTATCAATTATAAATTAAATATTAGCTTTGTAATTTGAAAGAGGGAAAATTCTTAACTGTGTTTCGGTTTATAACTTTAATCGCATTAAAATTGCTTTCTTTGCAGAGTCTTGAACAAAGATTGTTGTCGCTGGCACGACGAACCACCTCCATCCTGGTACACTCCTACAACGTAGCAGCTGTTCCAATTTCCTCTCTGCCTAAAACCTATCAAGAAGGCTTCCAAACTGCTAGCAAATATGCAACGGAGTTGTTTGCCCAGTTTGATCAGGTACAATTATGAATTTTATATTGTTTACTATATAATATCCAAGATTTCAGAACTAACCTTTAGTTATTTTTTCTTGCTGGACATGTATATTTAGTAAGTATAAATTGTTAAATTCTTATTGTATTATTTGCTTGTGTATTTGTTTAAAATTTATTACAAAATTTGTACAACTTTGAAATCTGTAAGAATTTGGTTTGTTTTGGCAGTTTTGAAATACTTACTTGGATAGTATCAAGATTTCTAAATCTTTTTAAATGAGCATTTTAAAGTACAAACTTTCCCTTGAAACCTGAGCTGACACCCGACGCAACCTCAATAGGCATCAAAACATTGGAAACCAATTTTTAAGAAATTTTATGTAAGCTACCAAATGCATTTTGCCTTGTGGTTGATCTTGTGATATTCTGAATTGAAAGTTAAATTTTTAACAAATAACCATTTTGGGCCTAAATCAAACTTGTATCTAACCGATTATTTACTTACTATTATAATTTCTTTTCATAAATGTGTAATTAAAATACCCAAATTGTTTTTCTCCCATTTAAACTAACTTGTATTCAAACGTTGAAAAATGAGTATTCCTCCCCCCCTGTATAAAACAATGTAACTAACCCAAATTATTTTTCAGGCTACTAATGCTGGAGAAGTAACGGTGTCCCTCCTCCAAGGACTGAGAGACAAACTTGCCGCCCTGGAAAGCGTGGTTCAGAATCTTACCTCCCAATCGGAACAGATTGAAATGGTAAAGTTATTTCTCAATAATTCAATAGGACACTGTGATTTGGCAATTGAAAGTCTTTTTCCCATATAAATTTATTGTATTGCATAATTTTAATGTCCTATATTTTTATTCATTGGAAGTTTGCAGAGTAGTGTCATTGGCTGTAAGGTAACGTCTGTTTACTGAAACTTAAGATTCTTAAAATGTTCACGATTCAATTTATTGTAATTTTATTATTGTATGAAACTAAAATTTTTAGAAATTTCTAACAAAAGTAACTATATAATTGTCTATTTAAGATACATTTGTGTTTCGCACCACAATTGGGAAATATTTAACCAATCTTGTTAAGTTATATTGTAATAGAATAGTTGGCAACTCAAATTCTGAGAACAGCTACTTAATTGAACAAAACTTGTGTTGTAATAGAATTTAAAATAAAAAAAACTGATTTTGTGTTCTATGTACTAAAATACCAAATGTTTCATTTTAACAGGAGGACCTAAGCAAAACCAGAGATACAAGTACTGCAACAGAGCAACAATCTTAATCGTTACACTTGAACTTTTTAATTCTATTTTCTAATGTGTTTGTATTTTATACTAATTAAATGTTATTTTCCTAAGAAACTTGTGTACGTACTCATTTAATCTTGGTGTTTGTAGACAAAACGCAATATCCCACATATTTTAGGACATATAGACAGACACCTTCATGCACATGTATCAAGTGCATATTTGGCAGATTTTCTATTCCTTATAATGGCTCTTTTAAACAATTGGTGAAATGCCACCGCATATGTGCACTAAAACTTTGATATATGTTCTCTATACCAAAACACTGTCGTTATTTTGCGAGTATAAGAAGGAAAAAAATTAACTTATTTATCCATTAGTTTAGAATACTTGACTCTCTTAAAAAAAAAATTTAAGTTTTTAAATATAAATGACAAACTTAAAATTTTTAAAGTTGTATGTTGAACTCTAAATAATTCAAGTAAATTAGTTATTCATGCCAAGATGATTCTCTTAAAATTTCTACCTATTTCAGACTAACAACAATACAAATTGATGTTAATTTATCGTTTTCATAATCATGGATCTATTAACTTGAAATGAGTTCAGCGCATTGGTAACTGGGTTAGATCGGTTTATTCAGATAAAAAGCTAGTTGAGAATATTTTGAAAACACTAACAAACACAAAATTTATCATTTTCATAATCTAGGACATTGAAATGAGTTCAACATTTGAATTCATGAAGTGGTTGCAAGATTTTATATATTGTCGATGAATAAACTTAAATCGTAAATATCAATCAAAATAAGGTAAAATGTAGAAAATGACATTAAATTAATTCCTTATTAAACACAACTTTTACTTTTGGATTGTTATTGTAAAGGCATGGTTAAATTTGCATTGTAAATGCATTCTGGTTAATTTCTTTTACAAAACCTTATATACTATTGGTACACGCTGCATTTTCAATAAAGTAATTTATGTGCATTCAATTAACCATTCT
The DNA here is from genome assembly GCA_963932185.1 of Troglohyphantes excavatus. Lineage (NCBI taxonomy): Eukaryota > Metazoa > Arthropoda > Arachnida > Araneae > Linyphiidae > Troglohyphantes > Troglohyphantes excavatus. Next base: position 56,524,336 of record OZ010668.1, on the reverse strand, counting down.
AGATGTTAAAGTAGATAAAAAAAAAATTTTAATTCATGGAATTCCTATTTTTTTTTCTTAATTTAAGATTAAATCCATTTAGAGTTAAAAGCTTATATATACTAGCGCCAATAGCCCACTGTGCAGCTCTAGTGCGATGTTAATTAAACAAACAAACAAACTTGTATATACTAGGAGGCTCCGCCAACCCAATAAAACTGCGGGCGCAAAAGAATTTAGTAAACAAACTGTTGCCATTCCACGTAGAGAAAAACAGCAGTTTTCAAGCACCACGCAAGAGAATTGTATATAAAGATTATAGTTTAAACTATATTATAGTTTAAACTTTTTTTTTAAATCGTTAGTACTATAACAGCTAAATAAACTTAAAAGCAAATTTGATCAATATTTGACAGCTTTAAATAAAAAATGAAATACAAATTAATTTTCCCGATAAAAAATAATGTATAACTTGTTTTTAAAGTTGCTTTGTTGGAGTTCAGGTGTTTCCTCGTCATCTGACCATTGTTCTAAAATAACGAAGTGCAGGTATGAATGAATGTGTCCTGGGTCTTTCCTTCGAGATAGGCCCCGAACCGTCGCCAATAGCCCACTGTGCAGCTCTAGTGCGACATTAATTAACCAAAACGTTGCTTTGTATGATTCAAAATATTGTATAATTTATAAAAATTTGCTACATAAAAGCAAAGCTATATAAGAATAGTTTCCTAAACCTGTGAATTGATATTTCATGTGATTTGAAGTCTGTAGAACACTTTCTATTTCACACGTTAATGCAAAAGTTAGTGACAATATATGAGGCGTTCAAAGCTAAAGGGGATCAAGTCAATAAGTTATAGTTTTGAAATAATCAAGGTAAAAGTGAACTAGTTGAATCCTAAAATGATTTGGTGGATAATAATGCCATCTGTTAGAAAATAGCAATAGCAGGGATTTGGTCACTATGACAAGTATTAATCCACAATTTTTTTTATACTTTTGGACTTTAGCTCTGAATGCTTCATATATTGACAATTAAGTTTCTGGTTCTCCCCAAAAATATTTAAGGTTTTTGCAAAAGTATTAACAAAATTTTTAAACAGTCTTCCCGAAAAGGAATTTTAGTTAATGTAAAATATTTTTTGCAATTCTACTTTCAGCCCTGTATTTAAGTCATTCTTCATTAAAAAAATATTTGTGGAAAAGGGCATATTCAAATTGTAATGTTCAAGGTTGGAATAAAAAATAAAAATAAAATAAAATGATTTTTATATTGGGTATTTTTTTTTATTTCGCCTAATGTGAAACAATGTAATATAAATGCAATTAATCCTTTAATGTTAATCAATGAAATTATTACATACAAATTTTGCAAGAATTGTAAATATAGTTAAAAATAGCATGATGACCTTGTGAGAAAATTACAACATGAATCTACCCCCCCCCCCTCCCCCACACACATTCGTAACTATTCATAGCTGGAACTCCTTACAAAGAATTCTACCTATAGGTGACAGCACTACCAACGGCTGGTTTAAAAACTGCTTGTAGACTATTTTGAAAGACATTAAAAAATATATATATTATTCACGAGACAAAAGTATGATTTGTCACTGGAAATGTACTTTTTTTTAAATACCTCGTATATTGATATGTTGTGTGTGAGACCCGCAAAAGGGATTTTTACTACTGAAGTAATATACATGATTTTGAATTCTAGAACGTTCTGTCCCATCATGATGTTTTCGGATGAGTAGAAAGAAATGTAAAAGATAACTTAATATGGGAAAAACTGTATCGTCAAAAATAATAAATAAAAAACATTTATTTATGAAATGAAAAATTACAATTGAGTGAATAAAGATTAATTACTAGAATAGTTTTTTACAAATATAAACATGAATACTTCAGCGATTTACAAACATTAACATCTAAGAATTTACATATCTACAGGACAGCACGATAGAATATAATTTCAATTTATAAAAACAACCATTTAATTAGATTTTATTTTTAAATATCACAATTAGAGCAGTAATATTTAACTCTTCAATGTTCAACGATTATATTTAACAAATATCATACGTTCTCAGTAAAATCACAGTACAAATGCATTTAATAAGCGATAACTTTAATAGTGAAATGGTTTGTGTTTTTTGTTCATATGAATAGATAGTGTAATAAATACTGCTGTTACAATAAACAGAAAGCAAATTATATATCATCCAATTGATAAACACAATTTACTAAAAATAGATAAATATACAAATATTTAATAAAAAAAAATATTTGAACCAACCCCTTTGTACTGTAAACATATAAGAACATGATGTTTTTTATGAAATCTGAACAAGAAAATTAACTAAACTAATTTAATATATTTCACATTTTGATGAATTTTTTTAAATGAAAGTAAACTATTTTTAAAATATTATTTAAACAAAAAAAAATTATAAAAAAATATTGATGAAGCACACAATATACAATTAAATTATTTCTTTTAATGATTTTACAGCAAATATAAATTATTAGTTTCCGTTTGAAATTCAGAGATTATGCCTACAACGTGTAACATTTTGTAACAACTGTAAAATTTTCAAGTTTTAATAATGCTTTTTAAAAAATTTAAATCTTTAAAATATATGTTCATTCACAACATATTGAAAATTACAACTAAACAATACTATTTATAATTGTATTTTGAATTGTATATAGAAGTCATAATTTCCATACTAATTAAAAAAATTGTATTGTACTAATCAAGACCATTATGGGTTTAATGTAAACATGAAGCTATTGCGAATAATTAGATTTTAAGGTATACATTTAAGTTTCATTTTTATTCAAAAGTGGATTAAAGAAACTTTCTAAAGTAAACTACTCAGAACTCTAATTCAAAGATTTAAAAAATAACAAATTGAGTTTTGTAGTGAATCCCTTGCCTATTTTTAAAATAGCTAAAATCAAACAGTATTAAATTTTGATATAGAATATAAGACTTAACAGTAGTTTGAAAATAAAAATAAATGTTTGGTTGGCACTTTTCTCTTTGAAATTGCTAACATTTGTGTACATTCTCTTGAGAATGGCTAATTTAGATTAAACAACGAGTTTCCATTTTAATTACTGTAAAACAAATAATTTTACTTAAAAGGAATGTAAAGAAAAAATATATCTTATATACAAATATTTAGAATTACATAATTCTAAGTATATTTTTTTATTTGTACCAAGTATATTACTTAAATATATTTTAGGTAATGATTTTTAAGATAAATGATAGTAACAAAAGCTCAATAACAAAGTTGGTTTTCAACAATACAAATACATAACAGTGACATTCAGATTTTAAGCAATACATCTTCATAAGTATAGTATATATACAGTAGAACCTGTCCAGTCTGAACTTTATATCATAAACTCTATATTTATATATTTGTCTGCAATTGCATGCTAAATTTCTTATATTTATTTTTAATATTTCCATTAAAAGAATACATTCAAAACTTATCAAAATGTCTGACAACCTTTAAGTAAAGTGTTGGATTATCCACTTTTTTTTTTTTCTCTCATTTGTGGCTGGTTAATTTTACATGCACAACCTAAACTTCTATATCGTGAATTATAGACTGAAATTGCAGTTGAAAAGTTCAACAATGGACATCTATCAAAAGAATAATTTATTGTATTTCGATTATACACTCAAGGAGAGAAAGATTAGAGGGGACCTTATTCAGTTATTTAAATTGGGTGATGTGGAGTGATTGGAATTTAATATTGCCAATGTGACTAGAGGTTATGGATTCAAATTATACAAATCCCAGCTTAATGAGGACATTAGATTTTTTTAGTAGGGTTATAGACAAATGGAATAGTTTGCCTGAGTATGTTGTTTTAAAAAGCAATTGGATTGGCATTGGAGAATCGTGAGGATGATGGATTGACAGGGCCAACCTTGTTAGGCCTAGAGCCTGTAGTTGATTTACATTATATGTATTTGTAAAATATAATGAAGTTGAAGTTATTAGACCAATTAACTAAATGGTTAAGGTATGAGTCAAAGTCCTTTGCAATCTGCAAAAATATTTTTAATGTGCTTCAATGAATAACTTTATGAAACACAAATAGTAAAATATAAAAAAAAAATAAAGTTCTTTTTAAAAAAAAGTACAGCAATTTTTGCATCTAAATATTATGACTCTAGTTATAAGTTTTGATGGTTTTACTGCTATTTTTAATCTTTATCAAATTTCCAATTCAATAAAGACATGTATCAAAAACAACTAAGTGACCACTAATTAAAAGGGTATATCTTTTTTGCAAAAATACTCGCTTTTGCACATGTACTTAGTAACAACCAAATTATACGAACTAAACTTTTTATCTTTTTGTCATGGAATTCAAGAAAGACAGGTTCTAGTGTATGATGCATTTACAAATAATTAGGCAAGCTAGAATTTACTTAAATACTTTCATTCTTGTTCAGAGAATAGACAGCCTCTCACAGAAATATGTGTCCAACAACCCTTCAGAAAAATAGAAATAAATGTATTCTTAAAATCAAATCAAACTTTCAAAAATATCTATTTATGAAAATATTAAGATAAGAATAATATACACTATTTATTAATAAATATGTATTATTTCATCATATCAAAAAATTAATGCAAAGTTGGAAATATATTTATTTGTTTGACACATAAATAATTGCAAATTATTTCTTATCTTATGATATCAAATATCAATGACATATTTCAAAAAAATTTTACTATGATATCTTATATAAGTTAGGGAAAATATGATAAGTGAGTCATCAATATTAATCCCCCCCCCCCAAGTCAAAACTAAGTATTATCGATTTCAAATGGAAAGGTTTTGAAAACGTTGGAACATTGAAATGGCTGCATTTGGAAATTGTCTAGTTTGTGGACAGCCCCCCCAATTATGTTATATTCCACAAATTTCCATCACCCTACAAAAATAACAGAGCAACAACATTCTATTACATCTATTTTTTAAACTATACCATTGATTTGACCCAAAGGTGTTCCTTCGTGATCTTCAATATAATATAGATGGTGACTCACTGCAAATTTGAAAAAGGTAGTTTTTATTGGGTATGTAGTTTTTTTTTTTTTTAAAGGCCTTTGGGTAATTTCAAAGTGGATCTCACTCATATTGATTGTTATAGCATATAAACAAATATCGGTATAACAATGTATGACAGATTCCTGAAAAATATCTTGTTTAGTAATGAAATTGATCAAAAATGCAGAAATGTTATAAATATAAACACATGCCAAAATCACTCATAAAAAGAAATAGTCTTTCTTCAACAAAACAAACAAAAAAAAGTAATAAACTGTATTTAGAAATTATTTACCAAAAAAATTATTTTAACATTTTGGGGCAATTCTAAAAGATTTAAAAAACTATAAATGCTAACTGGCAACACTAATTGAGGTTTACCCAAACAACACTTTTAATTTGTCATACATATTTTCTTAATATGTGAAAACTATTTAATATTTCTAAAATGAGCTACTTCATAGAAAAATTTCTGATTTTAAGTTTTAATTACTGCTCATTTAAAAAAAAAGTTTGAGGTTCATTGCTTTCAGTTACAAATAGATAAAACTGTTTCAAATTTGTACAATGAAAACTTATTATTAGCTGAAATTTGACAGTTACTTACCCCAATGCCTTGTTCCCAGTTTGTCCCACAAGGGTTTTCTTCTGTGATTCCTTTTCGGCGACACACAACCCCTGAAACTACACTGGTAGGTGTTGTAAAATTGTTCTTAATGCACCAAACCTAAGAAAATAAACAATTTTAATTCGAAATATCAATTGATACAAACATACAATGTAGTAAATGTTTTAATGATTTAGAATAAACATTTGTATAGAATAAAAGTTTTCAATTAAATAGGCTTCAAATTTTGCATATATAACTTCTATAGTTTAGATTTAAGTTTTAAAGGACTAGTAACGGATAAAGTGTTCAGTAGTAATATAGAAAAAAGTGACTAACTTTCAGTAGCTTTGGAACTTATCATTCATCTTAATCCAGCAACTCATTTTCAAGATAACTTGAAAGTAATTTGGAAAACAGTGTGACTAAAAAGCACAAAACTTGCTTCTTTTACACAGACACAGCAAAAAAAACAACTTATAAATATGTTTCCCTTCCATTCTTTCAATAACTTTTCAGCCCATTTATTAAATTAGCTTAAGAACCAACATTCTTGATTGTTTCTTTCCTTCACTTTAATAGATTACCTTAATAAAATTTAATTACTGCATTTTATTAAGTTTGTAAGCTTATTAGTTAAGCATTGTTAAGCTTATTAAGTTTGTATCTTATTAAATTGTATCTTATTAAGTTGTATCTTATTAAGTTTTCATAATTGATATAGAAAAATTTGCTTATTAAAAAAAGCTTTACATTTATTTAAAACATATTTTTTAACTGATTGTGTGATGTGGTACTTATATTCAGTTTATTTCTGATGCGTAATTTTCCGATAAAAAAACTAAATACACAAATAAAATTATCATGCAGCAGTTCGCCACAGATTTAAGATACCATTAATACCGAACAATTTTATTGGTATGTTTCCTTCTAACAAGTATTAAAATGCGTGAAATTTATAGAATAATATTTTCCCTACCAATTTGGGGGTTTTATTCACTCATTAAAATTGATACAGGAGATTTTGAAAAATTTCAATTAATCAATACAAACTATACACAAAAATAAGGCAAAATCGATGCAAACCTGATCCATCGGTCCAACTGAAACCTGTTGCACATCTTCAGACACCAGTTTCCAATGTGTTCCTTCCATAAATATAGGGACGATTTCTTGCCTAGACCAAAGCCGATTGCTGTTGTCTATTGCGAGCACCCTTGATTTCCCAGCCGAGATCTGCCGTAAATGGCAACCTACTTGAGGAGGTTCAATGTGGCACCAGTACTGTCCTGCGTTTAAACAAAAACAGTAATTATGCTATAAAGTAAAATATGATACAATAGAACTTGTATACTATTTCTCTAAAACTGCCGGATTGATTTGATGCAAATTAGGTAATTAGATGCAATAATTAAACAAAAACAGTAATTATGCTATAAAGGAAAATATGATACAATAGAACTTGTATACTACTTCTCTAAAACTGCCGGATTGATTTGATGCAAATTAGGTAATTAGATGCAATAATTAAACAAAAATAGTAATTATGCTATAAAGGAAAATATGATACAACAGAACTTGTATACTACTTTTCTAAAACTGCCGGATTGATTTGATGCAGATTAGGTAATTAGATGCAATAATTAAACAAAAACAGTAATTATGCTATAAAGGAAAATATGATACAATAGAACTTGTATACTACTTCTGTAAAACTGCCGGATTGATTTGATGCAAATTAGGTAATTAGATGCAATAATTAAACAAAAACAGTAATTATGCTATAAAGGAAAATATGATACAATAGAACTTGTATTCTATTTCTCTAAAACTGCCGGATTTATTTGATGCAAATTAGGTAATTAGATGCAATAATAAAAAACTTTGTTGTTATTATTTCATTAAAAAAAATCATTCAATTTAACTGTAGGATATCAATGCCCATTTTCCCATCACCCCTGCTTGTTTGTAATAGAACAACCCATGCATATAAACATGTAACTTAGTGGTGGCAACATCCTATTCATGTTGAAAATCTTCATGTAATCAGTCCTGTGTCGTCCCAGTGGGTCAATCCTGCAGGCACCCTCTTAAATGTTCTTATCTTTAAATATTATCTTAGCTTGAACCTAAAGTTTAAATATATTTCAATAATGTCTTGTCTACCCTCTTGTATTCCTTTGTCTGCCAAAACACCACACTAACAATCTAACTTGAATACATTTCTAACCTTCATCATCTGTATCTTGTTAAATGAAACATATGAAAACTTCCACTTAGTCGATTTTTTTTTAATATTTATAGGAAAACATGTTTAGTTCTTTAAAGTTTTTAAATCCTCAGGCTATCAATCAAGATATAATTATAACATTTAAAACTATTTAGAAACATTAAGAAGTATAACTTTCAATGGGATTATTACATTAATTAGGTCATTAATAATAAAAAAAGACACAAATTAAGCAATACCTATGGGTATGGCTTCACAAATTCCATGACGTAGCTGAGCTGATCCATCCTCTGCAATACCCCAAACTGCACCATTACCACCAACAGTTATAGAACGGAATGATTTTTCAGAAGGTACATGTTCCCATCTCAGGCCCTATGCAAAATAGTATACTATAAAGCATAAAGAGAACTCACTAAAACCAACAATATTATAAATTTGAATGAATATAACTGTAATATAAAATATTGCTTTTTTTATTGCAATAGTGAGGTATAACTTTAAAAACAAATCTTATATAATGTGAAATGACAAACAAACTAGAAGAAATGTTGCGTTCCTTGGTAAGAGACAATTTGGCATTTTCAATATATCTAAAAAGACTTAGGATAACAATTACTTGCAATTTATTATATGGAGAAAGGTTTAGCTTATTTGAGTTTTGCATTATATTTAAGATTTTACATAACTTCTATTTTTTTTAATGATCTCTGATGATAAAATTTATAGCATTTGAATGGTAATCACAGGAAAAGTATATTTTATAATGTTGTTAACTAATTTAAGCCTTAAAATAACGTATTTCATAACAAAACTTAACAGAAAAAATCTTTACTTGCAAAAAAGCAAAAACTAAAATATACTTTTTCGTCTTGAGAGAATCAAAGCATAAAAATACCTTAGAAAAAAATTGCTTTAAAAAATATTTTTTTCAAATCAATAATCATCTGAGATTAATGTATACATAATTTATCCTAAAGGAATGAATTAAGCCTTTAATAATTAAAATTATTTCTTTATAACCAATTATAATTTTAAGTTTCAATCAATATTTTCATACTTAGTCTAACAAAACAGTTTACTATATGTCTTTCAAATATATCTTCTCTTACACACCTTTGGATTATTTTCTGTGACTCCAATCCTAGACATGACTTCCCCATCATATGCTACACCCCAAACGGAAATAGGTTGATCCTTTGAGCAGGGTTCCACTTGGAAAGAGACGTCGACTAGACGAGTCTTACCCAACTGCTGCCAAGGTCCAGTAGTTGACAACTTACATTTTCTAGACAAGATATTGGATATAATAAATATATAATAGAAAATGCATTAAACACATTTAAAAACACTTAAAAAGCTTGTTTTTAATTATTGTGGCAATAAAAATATATAATAGGTTTGACATTATAAAAGCTAAAAAATGTTGTCTTTGAATTTTACATGACATGAATAAAAATTCAAGATATGTTTGTCAATTTACTTTACAAGTGATTTTATATGCTCTTGGTAGATAGTAATATTTAATCGGAATCGATATTTTAAAATTGGAATCGAAGGGCAAATCTTTCCAAATATGGTTATATGTCATTCCTATGAAGTAAATGAAAGTTAGGGCCTCCAGCATTTATATCCTTTAACCATAGGTCTAACAAATCTTATAAAACCAGATCATCATAATTGTTAAGAAACTCTAAAAGGTTTATTTTTACATTCAAGTTCTGTGCTAGACACAACAAATTCATGAAGAGGTAATCTCAGAAGTACCTGTACCATCTTCTACGCCTCACATAATCTGTGAATCTTTTGTGGCCGTGATACGATCTTGGAAAATCTGTAGCATACTGCCATCCCTCGTTGTCAACACCACCAGGCGTTTTGTAATCTATGCACCAGTCAGATATCTGAAAACGTTATTCAAAAATATCATTTATAAGTATACCAAAGCAGATATTTCAAAACTAGACATTTTAAATGCTGCAATATAAGTTTTGTTGTTGTTTTTTCTAAATGTTCAATAATAATATTTAACTCCAAAATCAAATTTACTTAAAAAAAACTTACATTAACAGCTAATTTCTGGCCTAACCTAATGAAGCGGTGTCAGAAAAATGGAATGCCCTTTTTTTAAATAGCATCATTTCTTATTTCATTTATAGAATGAACCTTGATTCTACAATTCTCAGTGATACGTATAGTGAATGTGGAGAGTATTATATTTCTATTTTTCAAAAGTTCATGAAATTGTTTTTAAAAAAATTAACAAATATGGGAAGCTTTTTGTCATCAATGATTTCATTTCTAACTGAAATATACATTTCAGTAAATGGCTGTCAGTCAACCTAAGACAACAATGTTTTCAGGTTGTCAAGGTAATTTTTATTTGATTTTAGTAAATGATTTTAAAAAAGTTCCACACTGAGAATTTTGTGTGAAGATAACTGATATTTTAAAACTAATTAATACAAAAGCAGTTTAAAATAAAGTACATTTAAATATATAAAAAAGTAAAATATCTAAAATAAAAAGACTTTAATTTTTTTCAAATTTACATTGCAATTTATACTAAAAATTTCATGAAAAAGTTTCCTAATTTTCCAGAAATTTTGAAAAGTGTGTGTTTAATTTCTCTTAACTTTTCTTTGTTAATATAGGTTTCCCTTCTACCCTAGATCAAAGGCAACCCTTACAGAGTACTGAAATAACTGCAGTTCCTACTATTGTTCTACACTGATCATCAGCAAGAAAAGGTGCAGCACTTTCACAGAAATATTACTGTTATGTTACATACAGGCATAAATTCAACAATTTCACACTAATTACAGTATCAAGATTAAACTTCATGTCCAATTTATATGAATCATTTTTCTCTACTTACCCATTGCCAATGACACGAAGGTAGGTGCATATTATCTTTTGTACATTCTATCCTTCCCGTCTGGTCACTCCACATGTAGCGATCTGTGGGCAGACCTTTGGAACTGAACCCTGAGTAAGGGTTCCATCTTTGGTTCTCATAAATGTACAAACACTTCATGTCGGACATAGCACTTATACCCGAATTGCTTCCTGGTATTCCTGAAAGTGGAAAAGATTACACATGTTATATTTGAAGCATCAGTCTGCCTTTCTTCAATCTGTTTAAATAGATAGACAAAATTATCAAAATTTTAGTTATTTGTAATATTCTGCAAGAAATACAAAGTTTAGTATATCTCTATTTTTTTTTAAAAAATAAGCCATAGGGGGGGATTTTCAATTCTTTCGCTGTTATTCACATCGTATCTCGAAAAGTAAAAATCCTAAAATTACGAAATTAAGTGAATTAATGAATGTTTGATAAATAAATTTTTGTTTCAATATGATTATTAGTTTAGAATTTAAGTCGCTGTTGCTAAAATTTCGCTTACAAGTAATGCTGTCCGTCGATTTTCTGAAACACTATTAAGAGGAGAGATCCAATTTTTTTAGAAAATGTAGGAATAGGTTTGTACTGGCAATCCACGTAAGCATTTAAAAAAAATTAATTAGTTTTAAATTTATAAATTTTTTTACCATTTAAGCAAGCTTCACTCATTTGAAGTTTTTTCACCCTCATATTTGCAATGTGGTTTCTAAACTGCAATAAGTAATTTAAAATGACATATTTTCTTATTCAAACAAATATATTAATGTTCATTAAAACTTCATCTTTCCGTTATCATAAAGATTATATTTCTATTTTTACAATTAAATTAGATATAGTTAATTAAGTTAGGTATCAAAAATAGAGGAAAAGCAAGGTTTTCTCGGATATTTAGAGAAATTTTTTAATTTTCTACTTTTTTTCTCATTTATTACTAATATATTGCTTGAATCATGATAAAATGTCTAAAATATTACAGTTTAATAAAGTTTTGGAAACTAAATTATAAAGTACCAAATAAAAATTGGGAAACTATGATATTTGACACAAGGAAGAATTCTACACCCAGGACATTTAATTTAGGCTTTTTAAAAATTATTATTTGAATGGGTTCAACAAGTACAGCTGTTAGTGATTTGGGACAGATGCATGATAAACAAATGAAGATTTTTAATGATGCCCACAAAACACCATAAATTTTGGTAATAATTTCTTAAGTTTTACAGATGCTGTCATCAAGGTGTTTAGCACAGTCCTTTATTTCACTGTCCAATTTCAGACAAAAACAGATTTAATAGAAGTAAAATTTAACAAGTTCTCTCTCATTATTGGAATACTTCCAATCAAAAATTAATAAATTAGTCTATTTTTATTATAATTTTCATTAAAAAAATTAGGATAATTGGCAACAACTCAGAATTTTTTTTATTGAATCCTAAACGAATAAATAAATTTAAAAAAATCTTGATCAAAGAAAATAAATAATTGATTTGAATACTGTTCTTATAACAAGAAAAAAGTCATGCTATATAATTCTGTGTATATATATATATATATATATATATATATATATATATATATATATATATATATATATATATATATATATATATATATATATATTTCATTTCAAATATATATTTGTAGACTCTCTTCACTGCAGTTTAATTTTTTTTTTCAATTTATATATATATACATGTACATAAAATGAAACAAAAAAAAATAATGCGCAGAATTTAATAAAACCTACACTTTCACCTCATGCATATTTTTTTAAACATTTTTTTATAGAAATTTCAATATACACAGAGCAGAAATGAAGGAATACTCACCATGATAAGGACCACCACCATAACCTTTGCTGTATGCCCAGGCTACACAATTGTATCCAACACCCCAAGTTACACCCCCTGGACAAGATTCAACGATCCTCAAATGCCCACCGCCAAGTAAGCTCCATTTCCTGAATCAAAAACATATAACATATACAGTACTAAACTTTCAAAATATTGATATTAAAAGTAAACTATTTTGAGTTTTCAAAGAGAGAAATGTGTACAAATGGGTTGTTCGGGGGGGACACAGGGGGGAGAACGCAAGGGGGCGTATACAGTCTTTTAAAATTTAAAAATCCGCAGTGCTGGATATTAACTTTGCTAAGTTAGGAGCGAGACAGATGTTGCCATTTTTTTTAAATAAATACATTCCTAATCTAACAATCAATGAAATTTCATAACTAGTTTATAATATTAAAAAAATTCAGTGCAGTTTTAATTGGAAAACATGGTTGTATATCTTCTCCTTTTTGACGAAGCACAACAAGAGGAAACTTTTCTAAAAGACTGACAACAACATACCTAGAAGTTTTTTAAATATTAAATTTTCAAGTTTTACACATCTTTTTAATTACACTAAGCATTTCGGATAGCCATCTAAATTATTAAGCCATGTATTGCAGTACACTTTGCGAGTATGAATCTGATACTATGAGGTTGAAACATAAATAGACCATGCAGATAAACAGAAAATATAAATAGGATAATATAAAAGACCAACTCTTAGTGTTTGCTAATATAACACTTTTTGAAAAGGGCCATACCTTAAGAAAAACTTATAACTTATCTTGATGCTTTTTCAAAGAATGGATTTTGAAGTATTATGTGCACAAATTATTAAATAGACACTTACATATATACAGGTGGATCAATTTCAGTAACATGACCAGCTTTGTGAACATAAACATCTCCATTTGTAGTGAGAGACCAGGCTGAGGTTTTCTCTGGTATCCATGACAAGTTATTTACATTACGAACAGCTGTATTTAGAGCAGCTTGCTGCAATGCGAGAAAAAAACATTTTGTATTTTTTTTACTATTTTAAAACTATTTTATTGAATTTAAGATTTAGTTCAATTCAGGGTTGGGTCTTTTCCAGAACAATGGAAGAAATTAACAGAAAACAAAACTGATGCTCAACATTAAAATATATTAACTATATAAAATAATTACTATATACAATTGATTATTATTAATTAATTATGTTAATTTTTAATAATTAATTATTTTATTGAATCTGAAGTGCATAACTTAATAATAAAAATTTTATTTTGGAAAAAATAAGTTATTTTTAATAACCAGGTATTTACAGGTGATGTTTTTTTTATAACTTTAGGGAGTAGGGGGGAGTTAGTATTTCTGCGATTTCAGTAAACAAGATTACCTAATAACTATATAATATATTTAATAATACAATTTATTACCAGTTAATGAAGTTTACATGATAAAAATATATTATGGTTAAATTGAAATGGATTTTGAATAACATTTCTTTTGTTCAAGTTCCCAATGAAAAGCTGTAGTCAGGCATGTTATTTGATCTTAGCTAAAAAACCATGTAACTATTATTTTAAGATAATTAATTAAATTTTTATAAGTATAATTAAATTATCTATAAGAAAAACGCATTTAAGTTACAAAATTACAACTTATATGGTAAATTCTTAAAGAAAAACAGTTTCTTCCAATTATTCCACTAGTGCAAGAAACTTAGTTCATCTAGCTGGGTTATTTTCAGTTTGGAAAAAAAACTTGCCAAACCTGATTGAATTATGGTATATTTAACTCAAAAGTTTCTGCATTTTAAACTGTAAACAAACAAAACAAAATATAGTCTAGTAGTTTTCTAACCAGTTTTGGTTGTCTTAAATGAAAACTAAATTTCCTAATAGGGAATATTTTTTTAACAGGTTTTAAAAGTTATTTCATTTACTACCCATTTTGATTAAAATCTTAGAAACTTATCTGAAATAAATAGTTAACTAATAACAATTTAAAATGCAGGAATTTTAAAGTAGAAAACACCTTGCTGTTTTACTGTAAAACAGTATAATTTCTTTATTATGAGTTGACCACACAGCAAGTGAATTAACAAACAAATTCGAATGCTGTGAACTTTCTTTGGTTCACAGCATTAATTTTGCCCAGCAAACAGTAATAGTGCCTGATAGTCACAAGCAGGATCATGTGCAGAAAAAAATTTAATACATCTACCAAATAAAATTTTAAAATTTGTTGTAAATATCGTTTTTTCCAATATCTTACCCAGTCTTCTAAGTCATCATTGGAGGTAAAAGAAAACTTATATGGCGATCCTTTAGTTGTCTTTTTTGCTGTATGAATAACCAGAATATTTTTATTCCCATCTGGGAGGCACACAGCACTGGTAATATGAGTGACTTGAATGGACACCTGATAACACAAGAATATTTCAAATTACTCTCATTGCATTAAATCAATACTGTATGAACAGTACACACAATTTTTTTTAGTTTAGGTTTTATAAAAATTCCATGTTATCAAGCAGTGGCGAGGCATGATTTTTGTGATGGTCTAGCCCAAGGGGAAAGATAACCTAGCCAGCCAGATCAGCGTAGAGACCGTGGCCTCTAAATTAACCTGGCTGATAGAGATGTTCTGAGTACTAATATGATTGGCCGACAGTCATAAGAGGGTTGCGGTTTTCTGTCCTGATAACATGGGGAAGCTTTAATCGCCAAATTCTTGACTCTTGGCAGAATTAGAAAGTGTGGGTTTTGTTTCTCAACGTTTTCGGTTTGAATTGATGGAATGGATTCATTTTTTGGGATGTTTTAAACGTTCCAAGAAAAGAAAAATTAAATAAATTAAACAAATGTATTTTTAAAAATTCTAAATTTATAAAATAGAAAGAAAAAATTGAATTTTTTTTTTAATTATTCTGTGGTTATCGGCGAATCTACCAATGACTGGACCCTTCGCCACTGCACACAAGGGAATGTAGATGACCATAGATTCTGTTCAATAGAAAATAGTTGGATTATGGGTCCATAAAAGAGCTATACCATTATTTAAGCAACAGCTGTCATTCATTACTGTAATAGTCCCATCCAAGACTTTTCCTTATCTTCTATAAATTTATAACAAAAGTTTGTGAAAAATTTATATGTAATAGAAATCTCTACAATTTATAAAAAAAATTCCAACAACTATTTAAATGTTACATATTCATAAATAATTTTTAAATAACACAAAATGAAGATTCTGAACATTAAACAAAACACATATTGGCAAAACCACAATATGAAAGTAAATTAAAATGTAAGAATAAAAATTAGCAATACCTGTTCTTTCCTGTAGTGGCATGTTAATGTATTTTGATTGTTATTATCTCCATGCTGTATAAGCTCCAAAAGGCAATTCACCCAACAGTTTTTGAAAAATCGGCATGCAACCGTCTTCACCCATGTACTCTAAGCAAAAAAGCATAAAATAAGCATTTACTATTTTAAAACCATGTTACAGCCCCTAAAATATTTTAGAAAGGCAAACTTATTAGATTAAACAATTTAATCGGTGCAACATATTAAATAGACTTTTGAAAACAAGCTCAGAAAATACTTATTCCCAAAGTAATTTTCATAATGTTTGATGTAATACATTAATAACATAAAAAAAAATTATTAAAGCCAGTCTCCATTTGAAAACTGATTACATTCTTGGTAGTTGAATATTAAGGGGAAAAACTACTTCTATTTATTTAGGCAAACTTTTTAGAAATTTTCACCCATACCATGCTAATCAGTGTGAGAAAAAAAAAACCTTAAATAATGAGTGAGAATAAATAGACAAAGTAGTTTTAAAACAAATAATGCACATTACAAGTTGTTGCTCTAGAAATAAAATTGGATCAACTTTTTTAAAAGGCTAAATTGATTGTGCTAAAAATTAACACCTGCTTTTTCAATAACCCCTAAAGGTTAACTTACCTGCTCAATAGCTTTTGGATACGAAGGAAATTGAAGCACTTCTCTTTTATGCCTTTCTTTGAGTTGAGATATAACTTCTCCATACCATAGTTCATCAATAGCACTTTTGCTGATTGAGCCACCTAAAACAATACAGAAACATAATATACGATTTAATATGTGTTATTTAATTATACTTTAATGTTATTTAATTATACATTAATATTATTCAATTATAATAGTGTTACTTATTAGACACATTAAAGATGAAATTAGACCAATTGATGAAAGTTTTAAATGAAAACAGATGAATTTTCTGACTTATTTACCAACTCATTGTTTGTTAATTTGGTGGGGGGAATACAAGGTGTATTAAACTGTACATAAATATTAGTATAGTAGTTAAACTTGAGCTGTTTGCTAATTCCAGAGGATGTAAATTTTTAGAATTATACTCTACATGACTTTTTAAGAAATATATTCTTTATGACTTTTCAAATAATTTTTTCATAATTAATTATAACTGGTTTTACTTTCAAAGAGTAAAGATACTTCTAACCAATAGGTATAAAAAGCATATAAGATTTAAGCTCAAACCTTGCAAGCTCATTTAAAAACGTCAGAAATTTTTAAATCTTTCGAATATTAAATATTTTCTATGGTCTATTAAAATAAAAGTAAGGTGTTTAAATCTTTTAAGATCCCTTTTTGATCATGAAAAAAATTAAGAATTTTAAGGAATTATTTGAAGTCTAGACAAACATTTTCTAAATATTTTTTACAAACCTTCCGAAAACCAAAAAGGCAACGAGTCTGCAATCACCGAACACCCGCTGGCACTAATCCACGTCCACAGCACAATCTGGCACCCAGAATCCAAAACCATCTCCGGAGACTGGAACATCAGACTCTTCTCCGCATAATAACTTTCGCTATCCAGGCTCGAACACGAGTCCGTCCTATTGCTGATGCTGTGATGAGACCCGCGGTTACTATTGAGATCCACAATACTGCTCATCTCCAGTTGTTCGTTCAAGCTCGCCGTAAGAGTGCTGCAGTCTTCTGACCTTGAGCTTTTATGAGAGGGCGTGAAGCTTTGTCTGCTGAATTTTCTTAAGTTCTGCGGGGAATGGTTTAAAGAGATTGAGTCTGAGGTGAAGACGGAGTCTCTGTGGGAGGACGCGAGGGACATGGAGTCCAGGCTGGAGCTGCTTGGCGAGTGGTCAAGGTTACTAAAGGGGACTTCGATTGTTTTCCAGGTGCGGCCAAAGAGCTCTGAGGAGCTGACGCCAGTTCGAAGGAGGATTTCAGAGGGGTCTGCATTTATGCCGAAAACCTGAAATGTTAAATTGTTATTTAATTGATAAAGGCTATTTTCTAGAAATTAGTGATAACTTATATCAGAGTTACAAGTAAGTTTTATATGATTTTTTATGAAAATTGGAGCTTTATTGTGCAAAAATGGTAACAGATTGATTACTCAAAGAATTGTCCAACGCTAGCAACTACTTTTCCCATCTGGCAGCATACAAATTCTGTGTTGAAAGAATAACTGGTCTTTAGTGGCAATCCAAGATTAGACCCATTTTTTACATTCCTCATAAGAAGGGAAGAGCTGCTCAAACAAGCCATGTGTCATTGATCGAAACAAGTGGTAGTCAGAAGGAACAATACTGTGGGTGGGGTAGAATATGCCATTTGAGTGTTTCCAAGTAGTTTTTACTGGTACTGCAAAATCACTTTGCTGTGTCTTTGCTTATATTCTGGCCATTTTTCCTTCAATGCTCGGCTCAAACGCATTAATTGTAGTCCATAGATATTCCCTGTGACTGTTTCATTCGGCTTTAACAGCTCATAATATACTACACTTAGCTAATCCCACCAAATACAGAGCATGAGTATTTGGCTTCGACGTTGATATGACATCAGGCTTACCCCACAATTTCTTACGCTTTGGATTGTCGTAATGAATCCACTTTTCATCACCAGTTACGATTCGATGCAAAAAAAAATCTTTCAAGTAGCTGTTAGCAGGTGAAAAATCTCCTTTCCATGTCTCTTGGCGTTAATTCGTATGGCACTCCATTTTCTTGCTTTAGACATTCCATATTTTAAAAAGTTAGTCAATGGAAACTTATTCCAAATCGAATTCAGTCTTAAAATTTATTATGGTTGCTTCGTTAATAAAAATTGAGAAATAAATATTTTATTCCATAACATGTCTTAGGTACTAGTACTGACTACATTCAAATTCAAATGTTTGACTTAACTAAGGATTAATATATCAAGGAATTTTTGCTCTTGACATTTGTAAAACTAAAGTAAAATCCAAGTATTAATGATTAAGTATAATTGAATTATTATTAATTAACTAAATTGAATTTTTTTTTTTAAATGTAGCATTTATATTTCAAAGCTTTTTAATAAGTCAATATCTACTTAAGACACATATTCAGAAACTAAAACCAGATTTGGTTTCTATTATAATCACACTTTCAAAATATTAAACCAAAAAATAATACTAACTGCTAACGTAAAGAAATTGGCTAAAGCTTATAATCGTTAATTTTTGTTTCCTTAAAAGAGCTATTACTAGTTAGAGCCACTCACTTGATCATCAATTCCTGCACTGATGCCAGACAAATTACCAACCATTTCTATCCATCCACAACCAACTGCACACTTGTCATTCTCACCAGAGAACAATCCATTGATCCCCTTGCGAAACCATACCTATTACAGATATTGTACTTTTATTAAACAAGGTATTGTTAATAAAACAGCAACTTATGAAAATATCAATTATAAACATTGAGTAGATTTACTACCAGAGAAAAATCTTGCTGAAAATTGCTAATTAAAATTTTAATTTCAGCTTACACTGGTGGTTGTCACCCTATCTCTATCCTTCAAGAACGTCTTGTAATTTTTTTAAAAAGAAAATTAAAAAATTTATTAAAAAATTTGTAATAATTTCTATTTAATTTAAATAAATAAAATATAGATTAATAAAAATATTTAATTTAAGTCAAATTACAATTTTTTTTTTGTGGGTACTTTTAAAGATTTTAAATAATAGCAAGTGTCTGTGAATACAATATCTTTAAAAAAAAATATTTATGTTATGATAAACAAACTTGGTATACAATTCCCTATTGGATATTGGACATAAGGAAAAATTAATCAAAATTTAATATTCCAAAAAAGATTTTAGAAGTTGTATTTTTTTTAATGCAAGGCATTGCTCAAAAACCAGCTTTAATGGAATTATTTTTAACTTGCTAATTTTAGGTCCTTTTGAAATTAATACATGTAAAATATGTACAGAAATTGCCTAAAGTTAAAAAAGTGTTAGAAAATTATTTTATTGTTATATAAACTACTTTTTCAAATTTGCAAATACCAAATTAAAAAAATTATTTCAAAGGGAGGAAAACATGACTACAGACCATATTTTTAAAGTTTAGAATGGAGTACTATTTTAAAAGCAATATTTTAAATGTTACTTTTTTTTTTAATTTGAGCAGAACGGAATGATAATCATGTATGTAATATATCAGCTTATAATTTTCAAACCACGTAAATCTAAATCACAGATTCATCATCAGCTATAGCGATAGCTGCTTAACAAGAAAACTAAGTTAGGGTATTCCAATCACTCTTTGCTTTTTAGCAATTCCACATTTAAAACTGAATCGCTTGAATTTGGTTGCCAAGCAGCTTTTACTACGGCTGATAAATTCATGGACTGGAGTTATGTGGTTTGCAAATTAAGCCAAAGACTTTGTTTTCCAAACAAACATATAAAAAAATACCTTATTTTCTTTACTCAAAGCCCAGACAACATGGATACCAACGGTTATTTGAGTCAAAGGATCTGTTGGGGTAGGTGGATCAACAACAATCCAATCATTTCCTAAAAAGCCAATCAATTTCAGATTCAGAAAAGCAAATTAAATTTAATGCAAGAAGGAGCAATGCTTAAAAGACACAAGATCAAAGAAAAATTAACAGATCCAGAAGAAATACTTTTATTATCTTATATTACATATATGAAAACAAAAAATTGTAAAGCAACACGCGAGAGAATCTCACCCATTATATTTTCCCTGGTGACACCAATGCGAGCCAAAGCGGTACCACTCCACGTCACAGCCCAGGCTAAACCAGTTCTCCCGACAGAAATCTGGTTTACTTCTTCCTTCTCTGGAGTTTTGATAGGAACCCAGCCACTGCCTTCAGGAGACGATTCTGTTACTCCATATCGAAACAACACCTGTAAAGTATAAGGTTGGTTTCAAGGTTGGCTTTCAAGGTTGGTTTCAAGGTTGGCTTTCAAGGTTGGTTTAGAGTCTCAGATATTTAGAACAGATATTCTTTTTCAAAAATGAAATAAACCAAACATTGGTTTGTTTACAGAGCAGTACACATGCAAAGTTCTGAAATAATTTTAGGAAGTTATTTTACTCAATAAAATATTATTTAATGAAAAATTAATACATTGCTTGAAGAAGGTTTTTACTTAATATAATTCTATTTCAAATACTGATACATATTTTTAGCTTAATATCATGATTATTGGTAGTATTATAAGTAGAAGGATTCCTCGAGCAAAAAAATTTTAAAAACTGGTTTAAATGTGTAAATTAAATAATGCTACAATAAAAACAATTGGTATTCAAGTTGCTAAACTTTTTATATACTTGTTGTAATGGGACCAGATAAAAAGGTACGGATAAAAGGATATTCATGGGACCAGATAAAAAGTGTACGCCAAGATATGTATAATTTTTATATCAATATATCTGATTAGTATAAGAATTAAATATTAAAAAAGTTATATCATCATTGCTGAATTTCAGTTTTTCAGAAATTGTTTAAAAAGTACAACTTTTATGTAGAAATCTCCCGAGGAAATTAAAACAAGTATTAAAAATATGTGGAGCTAATTTCAGTACCACAATGCAAGTTTTAAAAATATATAAATACCAAACTTTAGTAAAACAGAATCAGTAATTTTTGAGAAAAAGGCACCTTTGAAACAGAAAGTTTTTGTTCTTTTATTAAATAAAGTTAGTAACTTTCTGAAATGTGGATTTAAATTGATGATAACAAAAAAGTAGTGCTTGATAATGATACACTATTTTTTTTTTTTTTTAATTAGAACAATTTAAAATATTCGGTGTCTAAGGTCACAGTGTAGATAATAGTTTCAAAATCCTTAAAATTTCAGCATGGTATGTTTCTAAATATTTCGTTTATTAATAAATAAATGCCAGTTTGGTATAGATAGCTGAAGACACTGAAAATATAAAAACATATACCTACATTGCCCATTATTGTAACAGCCCATACTGTGAAGTTGCAGGGTTCTCCCCCAGGAATCTCTGTGCCGCCAATGGCCACATCGATAAAAGGCTCCAGGACAGGATCTTCATGAATGCTGGGGATCTTTTAAAAGAAAGAAAAAATTATGTGGTTTATATTTTTTATATGACAGTTAGATAATTCAGAATAATTTATGATTTATTTTCAAACCAATTTAAAATTATATGCCACTTAATAAAAGGATAATTATCAAATTAAATTATGGTTGATCTGCATTTCTTGTATTTTATATAATTTCCAGTAAATAGAAGGGGTAAATGGACACATAAGTTACACAACATTTGAAAAAAATCCAATTTAATTTTGGATAAAAAAAATTAAGTATTAGTGTGTTTGCAATATTTAAGGAGATACAGAGTCATATAAGAAGCTTTATGTAAAAGTTATTGTTATTAAAAAGTCACTTTTCTCAGGTACAGATTTTTGTAACATAATTTGACTTGGCTGCTCAATTCGAAAAGTATCTTACAAAAAGCATGTTCATATTATTTTGTAGATCTGCATTAGGCATTTTTTTCATATTAAATGCATGAATTTTAAACTAAAAGTTAGAGCATTACAATATAAGCATCGTACGGCATATATTCAATTACATCATCAGTATTTTATACTGGAAAGAATGTGACCTGCAGGAAAAAAAAGAAACTAAAGAAATCTATTAATTACCAATGCCCATTTGTTAGTAGCACAGAACCTTCGATATCTTATCCACTTACGTCGTCTTACGCATGAATTCCATATCTTGGAAGGTCCATAATTAGCAGGAAAATCAGCAGCATACATCCATCCCTAAAAATATGCATGAGCATTAGGCACAATTTCTACATAAATAAAACAATGCTCTAAGCAATAAGGAAGAAATACCTTTTATAAAATCACATTATTTAGATAAAAAAAAAATCTACCTTGGAATATTACATATAACATATTGCCATTGTAAGTAAATCTAAGAAAAACCAACATCTCTAAGAAGGAATTCATCCAGCCGAAATTTGGGAACGTTTTTCACCTCTTCACAAAACTAAATTCTTGAAAATCGGACCTTTTACATACTGAAATTAACAAAAACAGGACCATTCCCGAGAAGTTAGAACAAAAGAAATACAATTTATTGTAATTTTTGTGAGTTAACTATTTTTGTAAAAAAATTAGGCTAACTTTTACCAGATCAAATTAGGAAATATCACACTAAATTAGGCTACCTATTTATAAAGGATTTTTTTTCACGAAAAACATTATTTTGCAATTTTTTTTTGCAGGATTAACTTTTTAGAATATGCTTAATTTTTTTCACATTTTTTGTTTTTGTTATATACACTACATTTTTTTCTCCAATATTTTGTCGCATGCTACTTTCTCTCACAAATGGTCCAGTAAAATTTACATTGAGAGGACCATAGGAAAAATTGCTAGATTAAGCACTGCTAAAGTATAAATTTAGAGTTTATTTAGAAGTTTTTAAGGTACTAGAGTTTTACAATATTGATAAATAAACAAAATATATCTGAATTTGCTAACAAATTAAATATTAATTTATTTACAGACCTGTATACAATAAAGTAATTATTATTTAAAGTCATCTGATAATGATTATACAGATAAGCGATATACATTTTTTTTGGGACATTTTTGGATTATATTTTTACTTACTATGAAAATAATATTATCAGCATAAAAAATGTGTCAGAATTCTGAGTATTTTTACACCCAAACCAATTTATATATTGGTCTGTGTTTGTGGATATAATATCTAAAAAGCCGGATTTAATTATGTATGTAAATTAATAACATCTATGTAACATGACTGCAAAGGATTGCCGAAATAAAAAAATTAAAAGACTGTCTGTCATAATTGAATATTAATCAATAAGAAACTTCTCTAAAAATACCTTTGATCATATTGTTTAAAATTTCTATGCCTTATTATTAGGTGCACTTTAAAATACCATTAATAAAATATATAGAAACTGTCTTAACAAGATCAAAAGTAAATTAGAAAAAATACTTTTTCAGAAGTAGTGAATTTTTCATTTAATTTTTTCTTGTTAGTGAAATCTTAAGCATGTAAAGGTTACAGTAAGAAAAACAAACAAATTCTGTACTCAAAATACTTAAATTATCAATATTACCTAAATTATCAATTGCATAAACTAAAAAAAAAATCAATATTTTCTTTCGGAAAAGTTATAATTACTGGTTGGTGAATTTTTTACTGTACCTCAGGTTCCAGAGGCTGTCCGTCTAAATTATCATCGACGTACCATTCTTCTTCCCAGTCCCAACTTTTGGATGGAAGATGAAAATTCTCTTGAGGTAGCGACACTAATCCATCTGCACTACTCCACTGAGGACGATCGGTTGGTAGGAGTTTGTAAGTAAACCCACTAAATGGATTCCATCTCTTCAAGAGAAATTTAGTTTTATTATAAAGTATACTTCAATATAAAATCAAAATCAGTGAAATTAGTGGTAAAAAATGGTTTAGCAGAAAGCATGGTTAATCTGTCATATACGATCGCCCTTGGCGACTTTTCCGAAAATCCTATATTCGTACGCTAAACGTTGATTGGCGACTAAAACTGGTATGGTTGCCAATCAAAGTACTCCATTTCCTTTCTGCATCAGCGTTTGCAGCTGGGTTGCCAGATTTGGGGAAATATCAAGGTGACCGTAAAAGGCAGATTAACCGAAAGCATTTTGTACTTTATAATCTTATCTTTTTAGGTCCCTGACAATTTAAGGTTTTTCCCAGTTTTCCAGCCGAGTGGGAAACTTGCCATCCCTTTCACCCCAAGAATTGCGTAAAATTCTCTGTTTCTATAGCAGCCGCCAGACAACTGAATAGGGTAAAGGTTTACTGTACGGTCACCCTTGGCGACTTTTTCAAAATCTCGCCAAAAGTCGCCATTTTGGCGACTGTTGTCCAATAGGGTTGCTGCAATTCCTTTTCGTTTCGGAGGGGGGGTTGCCATTAAAAAAAAATTATCGCCAAATGCGGAAAAATCGTGCCAAGGGTGACCGTACAGTAAACCTGACCCCTGAATAGGTTTTCTGCTAGATGTAGGACAGTAGAATATGCAAAATTACGCATATGCAGCTAAAATGAAACATCTACTGCATAAGCATTGGATTAGTAAAAAAATTGAAACAACTCTTGGCGATAATGTTCTTCATACTTTGATAGAGTGCCCTCTATACTTTAAGATTAATAAAATTGTCATACATTGAAATTTTAACGAGTTAAATAACTGAAGCCAAACTTTTGGTTTGATGACATTTAATTAAATAAAATAAAAGTCAAATCAAATACCTCGTTTTCATAGGTGATAACTCGACACCGGATCGGTACATCTCGGCTAGGAACATAAATATAGATCTGATGATCTCCACCAATCGCCCATGTGAAAAACTCGTGTGCGGCAACTTTCTTAAAATCCATTCCGTCGCATTTTAGTTCCATCCATCGCTCATCAGTTGTGGCGAGAGTGTAAACTTTGCCCAAACTATTTACGGCCCAGAGACACGTCATTTTGATATTTGTTATGGGTGCACAACTAAATCTGGAAAAAAGAAAATATTTAAAATGACTACATCTGAACATTATCAGTTTAAAACAAAAAAAAGAAATAAGTGTTTAAGAGAAAATATAATAATTTGAAATTAGTTACGTAAATAATGCGTATTTCTAATCTTCCAATGGAATTTAAGTTCATATTGACACCTCTTGCTTTTTCCCACCAAAACAAAACAATAACAAACGATAACAACCAAACAAGGAATATAAGTGGGTAAAACTACAGCTTTCTTAATTGGACAAATATGTATAATTGGCGAATAAGAAACAAACTTTAGAAAGTTACGTTATCATACACCAATTGAAAACCTGTAAAACTAGTACTGAGCTATAACTTTTCTGTTCTTACGTACTATTTTTTTTATGTTATAAATATTAAATTTTTAGCTTTAACGGCGTAAAATACTTTTCAAAATTAAAATTTTTAAACAATATTAAAATTTAATAAATGAAACTAGTTGATTAAAAGTATTTTTTTATTTATGTGTTCACACCGGCATTTCTTTCGATGTAAAGAAGATGTGTTGCGAAATTTTACTGAGAGGTTTTGTTTTTGAGAGACGTTGTCTGCTTTTATATTTTTTACACTTTTTTTTAAATAAAAAATATTGTTTCTCGTAATAAGATGGTAAGACAAAATATTTCTAAAAAAACTTTGTTTTTTTGTATATTTTGTATTTGTGAAAATTGATTCAAATACGTTTATTTTTTTCAGATCATTTTTGAATTTGCGTGCTGAAATTTGCGTCTCTTCATTGACTGACATACCTTTCAAAAATGAATCAAATCGACCTTAGCATGGCCGAGTTTGCAAAGTAATTATATTAATCAGTAGTAATTATATTACTAATATCATTTTCAATAATGTCTCATTGATACTAAACAGCATCCTTTGTGATTCAATTTAAAAAATGTTTTCTTATGTATTTCATATTTTGCCTTTCAAAATTGTTAAAGGAACTATTTTAATTACAAAATCAGTCTTAATATCATATAAATATGATAATTGTTATCAAAAGTACCGAGATTTATTTGTATTTAAGTATACACTCCACTATAAAACTATATCTAATATAACAAAATATGTACTTTTCCTTTGTCATTATAGGTTAGTACATTTTGATCTAAAAGGTGCACCTCCTGTCATTGGATATTATGAACAGGTATAGTTTTATTTATGTTCGTTCCATAATAATTAAACAGATTTTTAAAAAAAAATTATGATAAAGTGTTGCATTACAAATGCAATTTTTCGTAGTTCTTATCAAAGAGATGCCTGTATTAATGGGTGCAATATAAAAACATGCCTATTTTTAAAAGCATGCAGCAAATGTTTTTTTATATACATAGTACAGTAAACAAATTTGTATTCCTTTAAAGGTATTTCCTTTGTTGAAAAAGCTGGGTGCCACTGGACTTTTAATGGAATATGAAGACATGTTTCCTTATCAAGGTGATCTGCAAATTGTGTGTCAACCAGATGTTTATAAGTGAGCATGGTTTTTACTCTTGCAATTTTCTAGTTTGAAATGCTTTTTGGTAAGTCACTGACAGTTGCACTGTCACATCCTTAATTTTAAGTTTAGCCCACTAGGCATGTTTAATTACTCCTCAGAACAATACACAGTATTAATTTTTCTTTATATAATAATGATGCAATTCACGTTAGCTTTTTAACCACTAAACAGACCAATTTTTAACATGCAGGGTGATCCAAAATGTATATATTTATAGTCTGAATTGTAATTGACCTTTTGAAACCCCCCCCCCCCCCCCAAACAAAGAAAATTTCAACAAAATCAAAATAGCATATGCCCGAGTGAGGCTCGGGATAGTCACAATGTAATCAGACTCATTGTCCGGGCGATTTCTGTTAAGTAGGTAAAGCTTTTTGCTTCTAAATAGTTATTTTTAAACATTTATTGTCTTTAAAGCTATTTTTTATACAAGAGTAAATATTATCAAGTTTTATCAGGACTTCTCTTTAAATAATTCGTATATCAAAGCTTAATATTTGAAGTTCTGAAATAAAGTGTATTTTTTCATGATTAAAATATTTTTTGCTTACAGTCCCGAAGAATTATTGAAAATTCATAACTTAGCTGCGGAAAATGGATTGGACATCATCCCTTTGGTTCAGTCATTTGGACATTTAGAAGTAAACTTAAAATTATCTATTTATTATATGTAATTCTTTTATATTTAATTAATATTATATATGCTATTAATTTCTTTAAATTTGGGAGTTTCTTAAAGCTTACTAGTTAATTTTATGACTGAGAATTTCTTGTCCAATTAGAATTATATTTTTGGAGTATGAAACATATCACTAACATAGAAAAAAAGTATAAGTTATAATACTTCACATTTTCTCTGTATTTAACTAGAGGTGTAATTCTATAATGAAATATATAGAAATGATCTGTTTAGCAATTTCCTTTTCTGATATTAGCTAACAAAAAATATGATAATCACTTTTGTAAAAAAAATTTAACCCTGTTACCAAGTGTTCCTTCTCCTCTGCACCCTTCTACCATCAAACTATTTAATTTTTACTTTTACAAAATCCATTATTTTAAATATGCAATTTATGTACTATTTTAAAGAATATCAATTTTAGTGTTTCAAAATTTTAATCTTAACATATTAACCTGATATTTTTTAAAATCATGTTTGACCTTTATCTAAAACTAAGTCTTGAAATCTCCATTTTGTAGTTTCTTCTAAAGCATGATAAATACTATGAAATCCGAGAAGCTGAGCGCTATCCAAATGCTTTATGTCCATCTCATCCTAGTAAGTTCTTTTTTTTAAAATTTTTTTTTTAAATCAATTTTCAATTTTGCTAGATTTATATGTAACTATCGAACTTATTGAAATAAAATTTAGTATGATTATATATTAAAAAATCGTAAGTTAAAGTTGTATGTATCAAAATTTCTACCATTGACGGAATGCACTTCAATAAATTGAATTTTTATATATGCATAATAAAATAGTATATGCAATAGTTCAATCAACTTTAGAAAGGTTATCTCTATGTATTCAAATAGTTGTTTAAGATCCTATGAAACATTTCTTGATATTCTTTTTTTCAAAATAACTCGGTGTTGTTATAGGAATCTAATAGAAATGCTAAATCATTAAAAATGTTATTGATAACAGGGTAAAAATGTGTCTATTTTTCTTTAATTTAAAAATCATGAGATGCACATAATCTAGTATGACGTTTCATGTTCATTTTTAATGAACCTTTCCCATTTTGATTGTAAATATTTGAATTATTTTCTTAATTTTTTTTTACTATGTTTGATTGCAAACTATTTAATAACTGTTATAATAGAAAGGTATTTGACAAATCGCATTATTAAAATTCAGTTATAAAACCTATATTTAAAACTAAATATCATATTTACATGTATTTTCAATATCTAAAATCTTAATATAACTATTATCTGCTTATATTAGTTATTATTTTATTTCCTTAAAAATATAATGTAATAAAATGCACTTGTCAATAAAATGCACTTGTTTCTAATAATCAATTTATGCAAATTTCTACTGCAGTTTTGTTATTATTTAACTGTTACATTTATATATTTAATTTTTGTAAAAGGTAAATATAGGGTACTTCTCTGTTAAACGGCCTCAAATAGTCGCCAAGCAAAAGTTTGTCGCCGTATTGATTATTTACAATTTTAATGTTGCCACTCACAAAATAAAATGTTAAAAACACTCGTAAATGATTTACGATTAGATGACGTCGCTCGTCAGCGGATCTAGATGTATTTTCAAGTGAACATCAAACGACCAGATGCGTTGTGCATGCGTCTTTTTTTCTGATCTTTATGGTTACTTAAGGAGAAATGCACAATTACGGTTAATTACTCAAACGCTGTGTCTTATTTTCGAACCACGGTGGATGACGTTCACTGCGTAAGGGGCTAGCGGTGACGGTTCAAAATTATTTCCGAAAGATTTCTTTAAGGTCTGCACGATTGAATAAAATAACGTCGCACTTGAGCTCCACAATGGGCTAATGTCGACGGTTTAGAATTCATCTCGAAGCTTTGGTTTTGTTAATTAACATCGCACTAGAGCTTCACATTGGGCTGTTGGCGGCAGTTCGGCGCCTATCTCGAAGGGAACAATGTCTCGTATTTTTGAACCACGGTCAGATGGCGAGAACATCACCTGAGCTGGCAATCCTTCCAGTATTCGTTTAGGGCATTTCGACACCACTCTTAAGCGCACGCGCGGAAACGCGCGCTAAAGTCACAGACTCCTGACGTCGATTTATGGTCCCGGGCAGTTGTGGTCTCCGGCCTTCGGCCTCCGACTACTCAGGATTACATCCATGACCCCCTCCGGGCAGTCGATCATGGTGCTTACAGGCAATCCTTCGGGCAGTCGTTTGGGGCATTGCGACAGCACTCTTAAGCGCATTCTAAACAAATTCATTTTAATAGCTATCCTTACAATCAAACATGTTTCTAAAATTATAAAGTTAAGCAAAATTATTAAATAGTTCGCATAGTCGTGCAACCAATCAGAGTTCGTTAAACACTTATATATTCTAACCAATCAACAATTGTAAGGAAATAGACGTTTACTGTCAGATCGCGAAGGAAAATGCGCACGCATCCAATGCACGTAATCCAAACAAACTTGTCGCAGAAAAAAAGTAAATATATAATACGAGGCACCCGTTTCCGGGTCTTTCCTTCGATATAGGCCCCGAACTGTGGCCAATAGCCCACTGTGTAGCTCTAGTGAGACGCTAATTACCCATACCAAAATCAACTCCAAAGAAATTGTGTTTTAACTATTTTGAGCAATGACACTAAAAAAGGCACGTTCAGTTTACTCTCCCGTTTTTATTTAGCTCAGTGCTCCTCAATCATACAATCAACTGAAATGCGATCTTTTGTGTATGGTAATCCCTAAGGTAAACAACTTTGGCGCATTTTCGCTCGTTGGCATATGAGGCCGTATAACCGAAAAGAACCAAATATAGTTTAGTTTCTTTCTTCCTTTTCTTCAAGAAAGTGAAGATGTTATAATGGAGATGGTGAATCAAATCCTGGACAGTCATTTAACGTCTAAGTTTATTCACATTGGTGGAGATGAGGTAAAATAAAAATGTATTACAATTTTTTTTATATAATTGAATTATACAGATCTACATTTAAATTCATGTTTATTATTTTTAATATTTTAAGTCACTGTTTTTCATTGTTACAGCTGGGTTGCTATCGTTCAATTTATTTCGCATAACCCTGTTGAACTATTTATTACTCCATGTTATGAAACGTTTGAGTACTCAATCCGAGTAAGGTTTAGGACTAAAGTTATTTAATTTTCATTTTTTTAGCAGTTTTGTATTGCACATTTATAATTTTATTATATTCCATTACTAGTTAAATTTAACCAATTTAGAAATTTTAACATTTCATTTATAAATTAATTTGATTTTGTAACTCTTGTTAAAATAGTTGGGCAGCCTTATAAAAATTGCTAAAAAATTTGTAATCATGTTCTTTCCATCCTACTATGCGATACATTTTATCCTAAAATTATACCCTACAGGAATTTTCTCTAGTTCAAAAATTGCTACAAAACAATTTTATAAATATGTACTTTTAACATGAAGTATTTTATTCACCTTAAACAGGACCTATTTGATACATAATTTAGCAAATCAATATTAAATTCAACATTTAGTTTTTACTCAAACTACTTAAATAATTCCAAACGACATAAAATAAGCAATACTATTTAACCAAATCATATGAAACATATCTAATTCAAGATGCGCATGAGATTTGTTTTTCTATATTTAAAATCCTGTTTTTAGGAATTATTAGTTTTTCATATATTGCATTTATTTTCAACGTATGATAATTAATTAGTACTTAATGTATTTAGAATTAATTGCATGGCTGCTTAAAGTTAAATCCTGCCAAAAGTTTTTATTTTGTGAAATTGAACACAATATCTCAATTGAATAGTTTGGGTGTGTAATCTAAATTTAAATTGCACCTTGATCCAAACTTTAATTATGTAGGTTTGGCACATTGGTCAATGTGTTCGCTGTAAGGAGAAAATGAAAGCTCAGAATTGGAAAAAAGAACACCTCTTTTTGGACCACATAACTCGCCTCGTTCATAGAATACGGCAGAAGAATCAAGAAATTGGAATTATTATTTGGGATGACATGATGAGAGAAATAGATGTGAGCATTTTAAAATGTAAGTATTTATTAAAATTTTTAATTTTTTTATAACATGACTGTTAATTTTAGAAGTAAAGTTTTACATTAGCTCAACTGCATTGTTTAATTGACTGCTACTGGCATTCGTGTAACTGCGTTGATATAATTTGGATTTAGTACTATTTCGTCAATATATAATTTTCTCATTAATTTCTTAAACTCATTGCATAATACCCTAAGTATGTCTCTTTCCCTTAAAACTGTAGAAAAAGTTTATTACTTAAAATCCAATTATTAGTGTTATATATTACTTCTTTACAAATGTTTCAAATTTGCATATAAATTAAGAAATTAATATTTATTTACTGATAGTTCATAAACTAATGTATTATTTAACGTAATTTGCTCAATATATATATATATATATATATATATATATATATATTCAATTCTTCTTATTTTATATCCTATAAATAGACAATAAATTTATAGCATCAACATATTTTTTATGTTTAGTAAATATAATGTCCTATTTTTAAATTTCATGTTAAAATTTTTCACTTTTAACTATATTATGTGTATGTTATATATATTATATATTCACTGTCAACTACACTTTTGTATGGGATGTGGGTTTTAATCAGATATAAGTAGTCTAGAATATATTGTATTGTATGTACATATTTTTATTTGTTATATTTTAATATTTCATAAATATCTTTTTCTCTTTAGCATCAGGAATCGGCAATCTTGTAGTACCCATGGTTTGGCATTATTTACCAATTGATGAATTTAAACTCAAGAGCAGTATGTAACTTTTTGCTACCAATAATAACTATTTTATAGGCTAAATAAATTTTGCAAATTAGGAAGTTTAAGCTAAATCAACTTACAATAAGCTTTAAAAACTATTTTGATAAACTGCAAGCTAAATGCGGAGTCCTTAGAAACTTTTTATTTTTGTTTAATGGTCTAAAGACTCTTGTATAGTATGTACTAAAAAATTATTATATTTGTTGTATGTAGCATTGAAAATATTTGTTAGAAGCTCTTTAAATAATTGACAGCTTTTCAAAAGTCATTTAAATAGAAATTTTGAATTTTCCATTTAACTTTTAGTTACAAGTAAAGGACTTTATTGAAGTTAATGAGAAATAATTGAAAAAAAAACCACATGTAATATATAATCACTTGTTATACTTTTTCTGTTTTCATTAAGTGAACTATTATTTTTTCACATTGTGAATCAATTTAGCTTTGGTGAAATTGGCTTTATAGGTCATTAATGGTGTAAAAATCATTGAAGTATTTTCGTTTCACTTTCTAAACATTAATACAAAAATATAAAATACTTTTCAAGAACATTTGAATTTCAAAGTAAATAAAAGACTTTAATGTTAAATTCAAATATTTCTGAAAATTGTACTTATTTCTAACACCTAAATAAAAGTTATTATAGGTATTTGATTTTTTTTAACTTTTTATCTAATTATTCATGATTCTGAACAAAAAAAAATTACAATTTGCTGCTAACATAGTTCGTTTTTCATATACACTTAAATATATTATATCTATAAATATAATTTTTGTAGCTCTATGGGATAACTATGCAGCTGTGTTCCCTAGCATTTGGATTGCCAGTGCTTTTAAAGGTGCTACTGAAATGACACAGATTATCACCCCAACTAGGTATCACCTAGCCAATCAGCAGGCCTGGTTGAAAGTACTGCAATTGTTTGGCAATAAGTTCCAGAAAGTGAATGGTATTGCTATTACAGGTTGGCAACGGTAAGATTATTAATTAATAATGTAAACTTACCTGAGCTTGATTTTAAATATTTGCTGATAATTTCTCTGTTAGCTAATTTGCATAATTATGAAAATTAAAGCAAAAATTATATGTACATTGTTATTATAATAAATTATTAATATGTACTAAGTATTTGTCATAACCAAATAAAAGTTAAAGTGCATCTGAAATTAGCTTGATTCTAATATAATAAATTATATTCTATTAGAATTCTTGAGTTTACTAGAACATGAATTAATTTTTTTCACATCTTTAAGTTTATTGTCTTTGATGTTAGAACACATGCGTTATAAAATATATTTAGAGTGGCAACTTTAATAAATATCTATGAATTTGCACATGTTTGAATATTGTTAACATTTCAAATTGAAGTAAGTTAAGATATCAATTTTAAACTCACAAGCAAGATATAGGTATTGTGCATATATTTTTAAACAATATGATTGTAATTTTTTTTAAATATATAAATAAGGAAATACAACAGGTCATACTTTTCACATTTGTCTTATTAACAACTGGAAGAACTCTGCCTTTAAACTATCATTGTCCCATTGAGTCTGACACTAGGGCAAAAGTCAGTGGCGGCTCGCCCACTACAGCAAGTACAGCCGGGCTGCACCTAAATTC
The DNA here is from genome assembly GCA_963932185.1 of Troglohyphantes excavatus. Taxonomy (NCBI): domain Eukaryota; kingdom Metazoa; phylum Arthropoda; class Arachnida; order Araneae; family Linyphiidae; genus Troglohyphantes; species Troglohyphantes excavatus. Next base: position 56,490,132 of record OZ010668.1, on the reverse strand, counting down.
ATTAGTGTATTTTAAAACTAAAATCAGATATTTTACCAGATATTTTCTTAAATGAAGATTAGAATTGAAAATGAAATTTCTACGGTAGTAAACAAAATCTCCGATAATTAGCAAGCATGTTACCGTAATGCACAATTCAGGAGGGGAAAAAACTCCATTCAATCAAACTGTAACCTAAAAGCGAAATTCGAAATCGGCTGCATCGTTGCCATGGCAACCGCTACGTAGGATTTACATTCACATGATTTCGGCTGCACTAACATTTTAGACCACGGGCCGCCACTGGCAAAAGTGCTGAAAGGTTCTTTTGTAAAACTTATCTTTTTCAAAAACTTACTAGACATTTATTTTCGAAATAAATCTTGGTTGTGAGGAGAGGAAATTGCAAATGTACTGATTCCAATAAAATTTCAAAATGTTGTCACTGATTAAAGGTCTGAGCAGGGGTCACTATTGAATAAGCAGGGATCACTATAAATATAAGCATACATGCATATTTTTTTTCAGTTATATATTGTAGTTATAGCTTTGGTTCCTTGTTAGCTAAAGTAATGTTCTTTTAGATTTTCAGTGCTTGTCTGATAAATAAACTTTATTTCCTGTAGCACTTTTTATCTCAATTTCTGAAATATATACTAATCAGAGCTATTTTAATTTTTAGATTTGATCATTATACAGTTCTATGTGAGGTATTTCCCGTAGCGCTTCCTACCTTAGCAATCTGTTTGCTTACATTAATGAAAGGTAAAATTAAATTATAAAGGTTTGAACAAAAAAATCTTGTTTTTTCTCAATTTTTATGCTTAATTTCATTTTAATAATTATACAATATTCCTGTAGGAGAGTATAATGAAGATGTTCACAAAATAGCGTCAGATCTTCTAGGATTTGAAAAGCCAATGCAAATAGATGTATTTCCTAGGTAAGTATTAACAGTATTTAAATTATGTAACTTCTGAGTTTGATCAGGTTTTCATTAAGAAAATATGTTGCTTAATTTACAATTTGACAGAGAGAAGTAAAGATATATGTGTGTGTGATGGTAACGTTTCGATTTTTTTTTTGTATAATTCACAATGGCTGCACGTTAAGAAGGCTATAATAAAAGACATTATCGCATTTTATAAGTGCATTTTTAGATTAGTTATTTTAGAAAACTCCTTTTTTTTTTCAATTTTCAACTAATAGTATCAATATTTTAATAGTTCATTTCAGACTGAGTTCATCAATTTCCATGCCAATTTTATGTTTTAAAGGAATGTATTGAAATATACCAATAAAAATATATTTTTTTAAAGTGAAGTTATTGAAATTTTCATCTATAAGCATAATTTTGGGCACTAGTTTGCAAAAGAAACTATTTAAAAAGATATTTCAATTTAGGCCTACAAGTGTTATTTTTTAAAAATATGTTATATTTTAGAATTACTCTTTTGCAAGTTGAAGATACAGATATTTTTATGTATTTTTTTATTATTGCTTATTTATAGACCCCAACCTGTCGGCCCACCCCCACTCTTCCCTGGAGGAAAGATATACAGCAGCTGCCTACAACTGGCAAATTGTATCACAGAATATCATATCCTCTTGCATCATCCAAGGTATAGAAATAACATCCTTTTCTTAAAAAACTATCTATCCCCTAAAAACTATTAAAAAAAACTCTCTATCTACAATGAACTACAAACACATTCATGTGTGGCTCCAGTTTTAATAACGTTTTTGAATTTGCACAAGCACAACTTTATTTTCCAAATCTAAAATTTTAATTTTAAACATTTTTGTTATTCAGTTGAAATTACCTAGAAAACTACACATTTTTTTACAGTATTGCTTATATAGGCTTCTTTTTATACTAAACTAAGTTAAAATGTTTAATAATGTTTTCAATTAATTTATTTACGAATTGCCAAATACTTATAATCTGATTACATGAAATTTTTACATCCATGTCTAAGGTGCAATTCAAACACCGTTGGGCGGTTAAACTGAACAATTTCACTGAGCAGTTTTATGCCAAAGTTGGAACCTAATAGAATAAAAAAGTTCTAATCAGTACCATAATATATATTTTTACATTACATATACTTTGTATTTTAGGCAAATATCTGTACTTGAAAATGTGTTTGTTTAAAATTAGTTTATTATTCGTTAGTAAATGGAAGACTTTAGCTGTGACTATTTTTTTTTTATTATTATAGTCTCGAAGGAGCATTTAGTAGCTTCCAAATTATGCATAACCGAGTTAACACCTTACATATTGACCAATTTCTACCAAGAGCCAGGGTGTAAGTATCTATTTTTTAATAATTTTATAAATTTATATCTCATCTTATAAAATGTCTTATTTTTGTGTATTATTTAACTGATAAAAAAATGCATTCGCTAAGTAGTAACTACGCATATATTACTTAATCTTAAATTTGAAGCTTTCACTTACTCTTTAGGGCAGTGTTTTCATTCTTTTATATACGACGACCCTTTAGATATAATAAGAATATTTGAAATGGGGGTAACTAAAATGTTAGCAATTTTATATAACAGTTTGACAGTGGGAAATGCTGTAAAAATAAGCTGAGAAAACTTAATCAATAAATTTTAACCCACAGACCATCAAACAGTTTTTGAAATTATAAAATTTATTTTCAAAGCAACAGAGTTTAAAAAATTTCAATACATGTTTTTTATATAATACTTTTTTTAAAAAAAATCCCAAATATTTTTAAATAGGTAGCTGTTAAATTGTACTGTGTACCAATAAATTTTGAAAAGTATTATATTTATAATAGGGCAGTTTTATTACATTAAAAATGGACAATTCCCACATTTTCTAAAAATGAGTAAAAACTACTTTTTTTAAATGAGAAAACCATGCTGATTTCAAATATCTACACGATAATCACCAAAAAAAATTAATTTGTTAAGTATAACGAAAGGAAAATCGCAAAATTTGACTCCTTCTTGAATCGCTCCGCTATTGGCTGCTCCGATTATGACGTACCAATACCCTAAACACAGATCAGCGTATTTGGGATAAAGCGTTCTTCTCATTACTTTCCGATGACCGTTCCTTGTATTTGGAGATTGATGATGGTTGAAAAAAATGCGAATTTTGACATCATAAAGTTAAAATAATTTAACACACTAAATAATTAATATTGCATACGTTCTTTACCTTTGTATTGAATGTCAAACATAAAAATTTTCTTGACCTATTCGATTCCCTTCGGATATTATATGCTAAATATAAAATATAGGTCCGTTCTAAATCGTCATTTGTTATTAATGTGAGACCTGTGTATTCACCGTTTGCATGTTTTTCTAATATAACTTTATAATTATCATTTAAATATATCATCTAACATTTAAGTTCGACGTTATTTTCAATATTACTGCATTTGATAGAGGGCATAAAGTTTGAAGTTTATTTTCTTTCCTAAAAAAAACACACACACACACATGCTTAATAGTTGACGGTAGTCTTATTTCCATCAATCAACAAGTTTATGGTGCTGCTTGAGATTGAATCCATCAGCAAATCGTTTGTTGCATACTTCACATGAGAGCGGCTTTTCTCCTGTATAAAAAAGAGTGCTGCTTGAGAGTGAATCTACGAGTAAAATGTTTGTTGCATACTTCATAAGAGTGTGGTTCTTCACCTCTATGCACAAAAAGGTTGCGCTTGAGATCGAATACAGCAGTGAATTGTTTGTTGCATACTTCACAAGAATGTAGCTTTTTTCCTGTATGCACAAAAGGTGCTGCTTGAGATGGGATTTAAGAGAGTAAATGTTTTACTGATGCATACTTCACATTTGTGCTGCTTTTCTCGAGTATGTAAGAACAGGTGCCGCATGAGATCAGAGCCACGAGTAAATTGCTTGTTGCACACTTGACATTTATGCAGTTTTTTTCATGCATGAATTTTCAAGTGAGCTGTGAGATTCGACTTATTTCCAAATTGTTTGTTGCATACTTCGCACGAGTGCGGTTTTTCTCCTGTATGCAAGAGAAAGTGCTGCTTAAGTTTGAATCTACTAGTAAAATGTTTGTTGCATACTTCACGAGTGTGGTTTTTCATCCGTATGCGCAAAAAGGTGGCGCCTGAGATAGGATCCCGAAGAGTAAATTTTTTACTGCATACTTCACATTTGTGTAGCTTTTTTCCTGCATGAATTAACAAGTGAGCTTTGACTTATTTCCAAATTGTTTGCTGCATAATTTACATGTAGTTGGATTGTTTCCTGTGTTTAAGAGATAACTTTTAATACTTGACTTTTGAATCAATTGTGAATTTTGATCTTGGTTGGCAAATATAATGGATAATCAGCTGCTTGGGTGCATGACTGCTGTTCAGAATCATTCTTTAATGTAAGCATTTTCTGACGCAGTTATCCGAATACTTATATCAGTCAGTCACTGATACATTACTAGTTGTTATACTAGAGTACATCAGGATATGCATATTTCACGTATTCTGTGCAACTGTGGGGCTTTGTTTGGAACTTTTCGAGTTGGTGATGCAAAATTGATTAGAAACCATTCAAGTTTTGTCCAAAATATCCGAAAATGAAATTATTACACCCCCGAATTCGCCTTCAAATTTTCTACAGAAATAACCTATTTTATTCGCATGAAACAAATTTTGTAAAAATAGAATTTTTTCTGAAGATTTAAATATATTCAAGAACCAATAAATGCATTTAGAAAAACTTATCTGGTATTTCCCCATGAATCGCCTTATGTGACAAAACACGTTTTGAATGTTTGGCTCCCCCAATTGCAAGGATAAATTGTGTCCGTTATATTATATTTATTTGTACACAATCGCTACAACTTGTCTTGAGTCAATATCTCTACACAGTTTTTGGACTATAAGGGAAGATATGATGTAAATTCGCGACGGTGTGGTTCGCTTCTTCCGCCCGAGACCTAGCGAAGATCATGGTACCAGGTGTCTCGGTGTCTCCTTTGCCGCGGGTGTTTAGGGTATTGGTACGTCACAGCCCCTTCGCGCGCTTTTGGCCTGATTTCGCACACTTTAAAAAAGACCAACTTTGAAGTCGTATAAAAAAATAAATACGAATCAGAAAGTGAAAATTTTGCGATGGATGACTTTTTTTCGGTTGTCTGAATAGAATAAAAAAAAAAATTTAAATGTGGGAATTGTCCATTGCATGCATTGCTGGTAGTTACAGGATGGGATTTCACTACTCTCTGTAGGTTATAGAAAAGATGTAGTTATTCGCTTTTTACAATCAAATGTTTTAAAGAGTTTCTGTGTGTTTTCTTCACTTTAAAAGTATTAAGAATATATTAAAATATTATTTATATTAATAAAATAGTATCATAATAATTACACATTTGCTAAGTACTTTTCAAAACAATTATTGCTGTATTATAGTTGAAATTCTTTTCCCCTGCTTGCTTTTCTAAGAAATCTTTTACATAGTACCTCAAAGCAATATTTTAAAAAATTTTAGAGACTATTTTTTTAATTAAAATATTATCAATGAAGTTGATAAATTTGTGCAGCCACCAATAGATTAAAAATATTTATTAGACAAAATAACTAAATAAATAAACAGATAAAATTTCTTTTTTAAGAAAGAAAGCCAACTTTAAGAAGAAAAAAAGCCCTAAAAAGTAAAAAATCATTTTTAATGATATAACAAGTTGAAAAATTATTTTATTTAAATTTTTTACTTATTATTTTTTTTTAATTCAGTGCCAAAATTAAGATATGGTTTTTATAAATTTACCAATTTCAAAAATTCGCAATAAGTATAAAATTAATATTAAATAATTAAATTTTTTCAACTTGTACGTAAAATTAAAAGTAATTTTTTACTTTTTAGCACATTTTTGTTACAGTCAATTTTTCTTTTTTAAAATGATTTTATTTTTCCTTTTCTAGTTTTTAATTTAAAAGGGAGCTTTGCCCCCTGCTATTATTCACTAAGAAATTCAAGTTGTTACTGACTCTTTTCCACAACCTGGATCCGGTTTAATAAATATTGCGTAAACAAAACTATTTTGTCCCAACCATATATCTTTTTTTAACAATCTATATTCAACAATGAAGATATTTTGAGTATGTTAAAAAAATAGTCTGGTTAATCGATATTTTCGAATATATAAAAGCCGGATAACCAAAGTGGATTTTTCTTTTTCTAAAAAAAAATCACAAAATCGGACAATATTTATTTTCAAACTGCCATGTTAATTTAGAATTCCGGATAGTTAAGTGCCGTATAACCCGGTATTTGTTATAAAGATGCCCAAGAGAGACTTCCTCTATCCAACAAAAACAAATGATCCAAATATCTGAATTAGAACAGAAAAAATGCACGAACATACATGAAAAAACAACAACATAATTCGAATTGATAACCAGTTTCTTGGCACCCTCAAGGTGATTAAAAATGAACTTTTGTTAAGACCAACAGAAATTGAACGTTGAATTAAATTATATAAAATTATATTTGGATTTTATTTATTTAATGAGTAATACAATGACATTATCTTAATGTAAAATTATTTGTCCTTTTTTCCTCACAGCTTGCTGATGAATATGGAAGCCATCAATGTTCAGCTGGGGGAGGAACTTCAAAAAATATTTTACAGCAGTACTGCAGAAGAATTCCTTGCAGTGAATATCAGCCCCTTTTTAGAGAAACTACGCAAGCTGGTGAGGGATGCAGACCAGCAAGTCATTTTCCATTCTGCTCCCGAAGACATGCAATTGAACTGCAGTTAACATTCATGAATTTGTATCATTGTCTTGGTTATATTTATTTATGTGCACAAAAATTTCGGTTTTACAATCGGCAATAAAATTATATTGGATATCAGTATGTAACTAAATTCTCTACTAGTCAAAATTTTTAATGTTGTATTTTTTAATAAAATATTAAATTTGCTGGACTATTGGTTATTTGTCCTTATTTTTAGCTGTTCGGCCACCCATTAAAAAAAATAGTGTCTGTTCCCTGTGTCAAGACTCGAACCCATGACCTATTGTTCCGAAGTCCTGTGTACTACCATCTAAGCTATAAAGACACATGTAGATCTTGGAAATATTTTTTTAATGTTTATTTATGCAATATTTCTAAAATCATTCAAAAAAACTAAACAGAATTTTACAAATCTGAGCCTCATGTGCTCGTCTTGGGGTAAATAAAACTTGTATATAAGTTTTCAGCCGTTTATATGCAGAGGAAGTAGGTATTTTGCGATCCGTTGTGTAAAATTCGTTTATTATAGATGAAGAAAAAAAATTATAAAGCCACATTTCATTGTAAATTTCCAGTAAATGAAAAATCCTTCGTAAATTTTGAAATTAAAGAATTTTCTGGAAAAAATATATGGCATATTAATGTTTTGTAATAGTATATAAATGGTCCAATTGAGAGCAATTTAACGAGAATTTGTACAAACAATTACAACTGACTCTAACTTCAAAATGTACCTAAATGCAGAAAAGGATGGAAAATACTCTTGGAGAAGGCCCGAGCGCATAAAGGACTGTCAAGCCAACAAAGATGAAAGCTAGAAAAGCATTTTGATTACAATTGTGAAAAAACGAATTGATAATTATTTATGCTATCAAAATAATGACATTTTTGTTTAACACGTCTGAAGAGTTTTTCTCCTCAAAATACATAATAGGTTTGTGGCCAATTTTATCAGTTTAGTTTTCATTCGAGTTAAATCACAAGGTTTCATTCATTCATTTGATATAAAGCGGAACTTGATGTAAACACTAATAGTTTATAGTGTTTATATATAAAAAATTTAATTCCCTAGCGCAGTGGTCGGCAAACTTATTAGTCAACAGAGCCAAATATCAACAGAACAACGATTAAAATTTCTTTTGGGAGCCAAATATCAACAGAACAACGATTGAAATTTCTTTTGAGAGCCACATTTTTTAAACTTAAACTATATAGATAGATACATTGTTATTAACTTAATTAGGGTACTCCTAAGCTGGTCTTTGCTAAAATCGTCCTCAATCTAATTGAGGTGCGTTCGCTGAGATCAACCCTTTCCATCCACACTCGTCTTGTATTTTGTCCATCCTCTCTATATGTCTTTCTCAATCATAACAATAACTGCCAAACACTAATGTGAATAATTGCCTTGCACCTCCTTGGAAAGTTTGGGTAAGTCAAGTTTGTGTGTTGTTGTTTTTAATTTTTGCCAAGAAGTTTCAACGCGCCCGCACAAAGGTAATTTGTGGAAGAGCCACACTCAACAGGCCAAAGAGCCACATGTGGCTCGCGAGCAGCGGTTTGCCGACCACTGCCCTAGAGAAATATATAAATACAGTGGGAAATTATAAATATATGAACTCTGTAGTTTTTAATTATATTTTTACAAAATGCATTATTTTTAGTTATGGGGCACAACATATGACCATGAATCAGCACATGTGCGTTAGGATCAGGGACTAATGTGTCGGTAAATTTAATTGGATAGATTTTCCAATTTTTTACTAACTTGCATATATAATCGACCACCATTTTTTGAATTTTTGTATTTGAATTGCTTGTTGAAAAATCATTACTAATAAATTTTTGTGGCACATTCAAAGACAAGTTTTTCTCCAGTGTGGTGTAGAAGGTGCTAGTAGACTATTTTTCCAAATAAATTGTTTCTTGCACACTTCATATGGACGAGATTTTTCTTCACTGAAAGTTATTATTTTTTAGCAAACTGTTTGATGTACCTTTTTACATGTATGAGGTGTATTGCAAATATTTACAGATCCCTCAGGTATGGATAAGAAGGTGCAAGTTGAGATGATTCTTTTGAGTAAATTGTTTGTTGCACACTTCACATGCATGAGGTTTTTCTCCAGTGTGGATAAGAAGGTGCAAGTTGAGATTATTCTTTTGAGTAAATTGTTTGTTGCACACTTCACATAAATAAGGCTTTTCTCCAGTGTGGCCTAATAGGTGGTTATTCAGACCACTTTTTCGTTTGAATTGTTTGTTGCACACTTCACATGCATGAGGTTTTTCTCCAGTGTGGCATAAGAGGTGCTGGTTGAGACTACTTTTCCGAGTAAATTGTTTGTCGCACACTTTACATGTATGAGATTTATCTCCAGTGTCGCAGACTTCAGATGCATGATGTTTTTCTCCAGTGTGGCGTAGGAGGTCACTTTTCTGAGTAAATTGTTTATTGCACATTTTACATTTATGAGGTTTATCTCCAGCATGGATAAGGAAGTGCAAGTCGAGATGACACTTTTGAGTAAACTGTTTGTAGCACACTTCACATGTATGAGGTTTTTGTCCAGTGTGAATAAGGAGGTGCCTCATGAGATTGGACTTTTTCTTGAATTGTTTGTTGCAAATTTCACATACGGGATGTTTTTCATCTCTCTGGGTGAGAAGGTAGGCCAGCTGATTATCTTTTCGGTCTTGTTGCATCTTTATCTAAACGTATTTGTTCCTTGTGGACAATTCTTTTAGAAGGAGTTGCTTTCTGGCAAATTGCAGGAAAAGAAATTGTCTTTATTGAGAATGGGTTATTTTTATAATATTTTTTTTGTTACTTACTCTTTATGTACAAAGCTTTTTTTTTTCACACGCATCATAAGTGGAAGACATTTCTTAAGGGTTTTTGTAGCGTACGTGCTTCAACAGTGATTGTTATTTGTTATATTAATCATTTTAGTTTTAGACACTGCACTAACCACTCCACCATTTTTGATATTCATTTGACTAGTTGGAGACTCGACTGCCTATTTCTGTCCTTATTTAAGAGACTTAACACGGCCATGTAAGGCATTGAATTTTTGAGACATTTTCAAAACGAATAATTTTAACATGGGACCACGATAAAATTTTATGTGCACCAGTCCCTTATACAAGGTGGATATTTTTTTGATCACCAAAGGAATGAATTTGACAACCCTTCGGTTAACAAATCGCTATATGTATGAACTGAGCTGAACTAAATTTACAAAATCAAAACAAGCATCGTAACACAAGCACATGTGTGGTGTGAATGTCGCCTTCATTAATTTACAAAAGGTTTTTTGTTTTATAAATTAAAAGTGTTCCATTAAAAACCTAAGATACACTTTTTTGATGGTTGTGTTTCACCTCGGTATGATTTTGTTTGGTTTTAGACAGTTTAATTTTCAATATGATTTGATTTTGCTTTAACTGCATTCTTTTGGATAACCTTTTGTTACGACTTTTATGATGCCCTGTTACTACTTCATGATCTCACCTTCCTAGTATGTTCAACAGCATCTAAAACCCGACTTCAAAGACCTATATAATTGGGAAGACGTCTCAGAAATCTCTCGACAGAAAATTAATTCGAAAAAAAATCATATTATCCCCTTAACTTCCCTTACATAGAAAACAAGATTATTATCCATCTGAAAGACCTCCCTTTTCAAACTAATTATTAATCAGACGACGTTATTTAAAAAATTATTTTTTTAATTCAAAAATCAAATTGACAAGAACAGTATTATTTTGTCCACTGATGCCTCCAAGTCTAACAAAAACACTAAAATCGCTGCCCTTCACTGCACTTCAAACATTTCTTTTTCCAGCAACATCTCTCCCATCTGCAGTACTTTCACAGGAGAAGCATTTGCCATTCATCTTGCAGTTAAAAAATATGTTACTGCTAATCATATCTACGTTATTTTGTCTGATAAGATAGCCTCTCAACTCTTACCACTATCAATCAAGTTAACAACAAATCTCCCAGTGTTATTATCAACATTGTAAATCTACTATCTCTCACATTTTCAAAAGTATTTCCCTTATTTGTACTCCTGTGCACAAAGGCATATTGGAAAATGAAAGTGCTGATTATGAAGCTAAAATTGCCCCTGACCTCATCATTAAAAAATTAATTCCATTAGAAGATATTTATTGAAATTTAAAAGACAATTTCAGAAAAAAAAGAAAACCTTATGGTCTGAAAGTAAATATGCAGACAACTACAAGCATCTCACAACTAATAAATCTTGCCATCGACTCTTTCCCCCTAATAGGAGAATTGATATCCTCCTCTCAAGATTCTGCACCAAATCATTACCTACAAATACCTTAAGAGAACTTTGTACTTAAACTTTGTACTTAAAAGAATACTAGGGGTTAACACTTTTAACTTCTACCCACTGAGAGTAAGTACCTTTAATTTGTACCCACTGACTGACTACCAATTAACCAGTTCCTTATCCATTGTAAAATTTCACCCCCAATCCCTAAACTTGAACAGCAATGCCTCATGAGGAACTTTATCAAATGCCTTCTGGAAATCAATGCATACTACATCGACACTGTTCCTTTTATCTAATTCTTCAGTAATCCTATCGTAGAATTTAAAAAAAAATTGTTGTACAAGTTCTCCGATTCCAAAAATGATATGATGCTATTTTTATTAATGTTTCGAAAATCTTGCATCAGCATGTACAAAGTTTAGCAAGTTGTCTTTAAAGCTGTAAATTTTTTATATTTTTGTTGTGTGTGAGAATTGTGATTACATATTGAATATAATCTTAAAGTGAATTGAACCAATTTTCTTTCCAAGATAAATGAAATAGACGATAATTTCGATGTCAAACCCCCAATGGGATAGTTTAGAGCGTTTTCTTCTCCTATATGCATCCCAGACTGGCCAAGCCAAAGCTATAGCTGAAGAAATTGCAGAAGCGGCTCCATCGTTTGGGCTAAAAGCGGACTTACAGTGCCTTAGTTTAACAGACAAAAGGGTACTTTTTCAATCACTTATATTTTTAATGAATTGTTTGTGTCTAATTTCATTTTACAGCTGTAAAATTGTGTAATTGATGATAGTTAAAGATCTAGAGGAAAATTCTGATAGTTAACAGTCCACTATAGATAGTGAATCTTTGTTTGGTATTATGATTGATCTCGTAAGCCTCTGATCATGAGTCCATTATTCTGCATACTGAGTCATCCCTCCTGTCTACTTTTGGATTTCTTTCAAGCATTGCATGTTGTGTCCCAATCATTGTTTTATTTTTAATCATGTTTGGCATCCAACAGCTTCAGCAATGTGGACCAAGCAGCTAATCATATACGAAACAAAATGTTGTCACTATTTCTGAGAACTAGCAATATAACTAAATATTTTCTATTAATTTTAAAATCACGGCACTCTTTATTTAGAGCATTGCTGTGTTAGAGATTTTTTTTATTAAAGTATTTGTTTGAATTGTAGTACTAAGTTTTTTTCAGTTTTGCATTGAAAACGAATCCTGTGCCCTTTTCATTGTCTCCACCACTGGGGATGGAGAGCCGCCGGATACTGCCGTGAAATTTTATCGCCGCATTTGTCGTCATACCTTGAAAGCAAATTTCTTGGAAAAATTACATTATGCTATATTAGGTATATAAAAAAAATCCATATATTATTTTCCTCTAAAATATTCAACATTTCACATGCCAAATTAATAATGCATAACTTAAATAATGCTTTATAAAACCTTACGCAACAATAATGCACATTAATATTGTGACTATAATTTTTATTATTCCTTACTGCACAGATGTATTAAGTTGAATTGGAGATTATGTGTTCATTTAATTCCTCAAATGGTATTTTATTTGGTGCCTGATATTGATAAGTGAAAATTAATTATTTTTTTAATTGGCAGAAACCTCCGACGCGTTCTATTCATTATAATAGCACTAAAAAATTTTAAAAGACTGTTCTGAAAAAAATCATGAATTGTCATATACCACAGTTGTACACTAAATCATTGATATACTGTTAAAATAAATAAAGGAATAAAATAATAATTTTATTAACAATTAAAAATAAATAGAAAAATTATATTTAGTAAATGTTTTTAGTAAGTCTATAAGTACCAAATAGGCAGGTTAGCTGCCAAATGGAGCAAGTCACAAGACAGAGTTCTTAAAGTTTGCAATTTGCCTTGGCTGTTAAGTTGAATGACATTATAGCCAAGGCTAGTTGAATTATTAGGCAACCTTCTGAATTAGGACCCACACAACTAGGCCAAATAATATATATGTCCGCTTAGTAAAGGAAAATGGTCTTCAGTGTTCACTCTAGAATGGCAGAATAGAATAGAATAAAAAAGGGCAGGGCGCTGTTGGCTGTAAAAGGGCACCCCGGTTTTTAAAAGGCACTTCTTGTTTTTAAAAGGACACTTTTTAAAAAAAAAGTTTGAGATGGGCGTGCCCACCGGTTGATATTTTGGAAAAAGTTCTGATTTGTTGATTGATATTGCTCTATTGATATTGGTGACGATTCGGGGCTTATTTTGAAGAAAAGACCCGTACGAAATTGATGTCTCATTATGAAGATACTACTTAAAAGATACTCCAAAATTTGACACTTAAAAATTAATGTCTAAAAACCAAATCTGTAAGTAGTCCAATTCAGACCCCTAACAAAACTGATGAAAAGGCAACTTAAATCTAAAATTTGGTAATAAAAGGTCAATATTGTAACCAAACTATCTTCACATTAATAAAAAAACACATAGCATTTCATATGCGGGTACAGACATCCAATAGGATTCGTGGAATGCCCCATGCTCGAAATAACCGCGGAATCATCGCAATTGTACAACACGCGTTGTTAAAAAGGAGTTTGTTATTCACTTAATTCCAATTTACACACACACTTTTTTAATCGATGCCTATTTTAAAGACAGCTAGGGAAGCAAGGACGCTTGTGCTTGACCAAAAAAGGCAAGAGGGGCGGAATTTTTGAAAAAAAGGGCATGAGGGCGCTATCGAGAGGAAAAAAGGCCGTGCAGACCGCCCTTCAGAAACCGCCTAGAGTGAACACTGTGGTCTTAATTAATTTTCTAACTTTTGTGACTTATATCGCTTGGCAGACAGCTCACCCATACATAGTTCAAAGTTTCAGTTATACTCCCAGACATTATGTGAAATATTTTATTTTCCCCTCAGATATATATTTCCTTTTGATTATTTATTTTAGCTCTTGGAGATTCGAATTATATTAAATTCTGTCTGTTCGGTCGGTTGCTACATCGAAGATTAAAAGCCTTGTCAGCAAAACCCTTTTATGAACCAGGCTATGGAGACGATGCTTTTGGGTTTGTGTAATTTCTCTTTACCTGCTGTAGTTTTATGTATCATTAACCTATAGTAATGAACTGTGATTTTTTTTTGATACAGTAAATAATATTAAAATTTGTTAAAGTATCTGCAGACTTAATTTGAAAAGTCTTTTTGATAATAATAATTATTTGTAAGATTTTTAGCTTTCAAAATAATTTTGGTTTCTTTCAGTCTGATCTATATAAAGAAAAAATGTGTGTGTCTAACTTCTGTAATATCCGACCATTTTTCACTTGAGGGACTCAAATTCTGCACATAGTGTTTTGAGTACATGTGAATTGCTGAACTATGTTTAAATTTTATCAATGGTATTTTAGAAAACAATTAACATATATTCATACGATCTAATTGCTGTTTTGTTTAAAAAAAAGCTTTATACTCTGAACAGGACCTTAGCTGCAGTTGCCCACTTTAATTTATATTGTTGAAATTTAACACATATAATTAACTAAGCTGAATGACATTTCTTTACTTTCAAGTATGTTTTTAACCAAGCAAAAGAATAAAAGTGAAGAACACACGATGATCTCCCATATTAGTAATTAAAAGTGGCTTGCCACTTTTACTAATTTCTAATTAACTTTTATGTTATAGTGTTTAATAATACCTATTACAGTTATAACAGACTTTAATAAAAGTAAATCAAATGGCCCATTAAGAATTTTAAAATGCCTATCTGCAAATTACCAATGTGACTAGAGGTCATGGATTCAAATTATACAAGTCACAGCTTAATCGGGATGTTAGAAAGCATTATTTTTTTAATAGGGTTATTGACAAATGGAATGGTTTGCCAGAGTATATTGTTAATTCTTCAGGAGTGGGTAGTTTTAAAAAGCAACTGGATCGGCAATAGGGAATCGTGAGGATGATGGATTGACAGGACCAACCTTGCTGGGCCTAGAGCCTGTAGTTGGTTGACATTATTTGTATTTAAGAACAGTACCATGTTTTTTACTTTGCTTTAAATATGATTATTTGTATTCAAATCTGAAAAGAGAAAATATAAACATTGTAAAGTCATTTTAACTTGTATGTTTACATATATTCTTGTACCATTATGAAAACGTCTTTTTCACTTAATTTTTTTCAGCATTGAAACTGGTGTAGACCCATGGATATTAAACTTATGGCCAGTCTTGCAAAAACAGCTTCATGTTATAAGTGGACATATCAATGGACTTTCCCTTAATGCAGATTTAATTGAAATAAATAATCTTGCGAAATATTCGAATACAGTTCTAATGGAATCACTGGGGCACAGAGAGACCGAAATTCTCTCAATCGGTGATTTAACAACATTTCTGAAGGATTTTGATGTTAAAAGATGCAGAGTACCGAAACTCCCCACTCCGGCATTGGGAATAGTTTTTAATGACGATTCTGTAAGTGCTTTTTTTTTTAATATTAATTTTATATGTTTTAATTACACACATTTGAGGGTTCATACAGTCCTTAGAAACTCCTTATTTTCATTTCAAGTTCTTAATTGCCTTTATAAAATACTTAGAAATCTTTTAAACAACTTCCATTTAAATTATTTTACTAAAGCTCTATTAAATGAGATTGTTCTTAATGTGAATTAAACTCAATTTTATATCCATGGCGATAATTCATGTCTTTGCAGCATATAGCTATTACCTGATTGTACCTATTTTCCTTTTTTATTTTAATTTATTTTTATTTTGTTTAATGTTTTTTTTTGTATTAAAGATAAAATCCTTATAAATTGCTTTTAAGATCCTTAAAAAGTCCTTGGAAACTTTTTATTTTTGAAAAATTATTACAAACTCTGAAATATGTTCATACTAATTATGCATAAAGCTGTTTTGGTTTGGGGCAAATTGTTCACTTTCTGGAACTTTTAGCTCTCCAAATAATATAATTGAGCTCTTTAGTTTCATTATAACTGTTTTACTTATTTTGTTAACCGTCTGAGCAGCAAAGAAAATATCAATAATGCAAAGTTATTTTCACTTTAAGTGAGTTTAGTTTATATTTCCAATAATATATATATATATATATATATATGTGTGTGTGTATGTTTAAAAAAATTAAAATAAAATGTATGAAAATGTTTCAACGTAGAGTATTTTTATGAGTTAAATTTTTTTTTGCATTGCTGAGAAAACTAGAGATCCTCGGATGACTAGGCGTCCAAACACCTTAGAATGTTAAAAATGGGTAGTATTTTAATTATGGCTCTAAATTAATAATTTTATTAAAATCAATAATTTAATTTAAAATTACTTTGAATTAAATTACAACTTTTGGTGAAAAGTAATCTATATACTTTTTTTGTTAAAACAATGCTCTATGCTAAAAAATACTTTTTAGAATGGTTATTCAAATTACACAAATCATAGCTTGATGAAGCTCATTTGGCCCATATCAGGCTAAATACCCAATATCACTGAATTCGTTTAATGACATCATTCTTAATGAAGAATGCAACATTCTTAATGAATAGTGTAGCTCATCAATAACTTTAAAGGCGAGCCAGTATTACTATGTAATTAATATAATTAATCACAAAATTCATATTGCATATTGAGAACATCTGTTGTATTTGGATGATTAATTAAATGATAGAAAAAGTATGCATTTTTCATATAATAACTAATCATTTCATAATTCGCCCTATTAACACATTCCTCTAAGACCAACGATAATATTTTTAATAATAATTTATTATATTTAATTTTAATAGACCTCTTTGCTTATATTGATTACTATAAAAAAATTATTAGCCCTTTTGCTATATTGTGTTATTTGTTTTGTGCAATAGGAGGGGAGAGTGAATTATGCACCTAATGACAGTATCCTTAATTCTCAAGCATCGCCTATTTCACAAGTAAAACTGATTTCCAGTAAAAGGCTAACCTATGAAGATGATGTAAAACTTTCTCTAGAATTAAAATTACAGTTTCAGGTAAGAGAAAGTATCTAATATAATGAAGAAACTTCTGTCAAACGTTTTTTAATATATATGATAAAAATACCACTACATAATATGAAGAGACAGGAAAAGTTAAATTATGTATCAAATATTGCACCAATTATTGTCATTAAAAAAAAAACTTGATTTATTTTAGTTTAAGTTTTAAAAAATACTTTGCTGTAAAAAGAATAGGTAATTAGATTTCTATTTATTTATATTGCATCATAATTTATAATACGGGTAATCTCTCAATTAAAATTATAGAAAGTTAAATGATTGCCACAGAAAAATTACAACAGATAGCTACCTGAAACCACTGAGCTAAATAAGAACTGGAGATTAGACTTATCATGTATTTTTTCCCCTTTGGCTCAAAAGGTTACAGTGGCTAAAAAACAGTTTCAGGAAGATTGTACTTTTAAAATAACTGACAAAAGATAATTTGTTTTACAAATATGTTACTTGTATCCGATAACGTTAATGCAACAAATAATATTGGAACACAATGGTCCAAACTTCAAGGCGGAGCCACAGTAAAGTCTATTTTTCTCCAATAAGAGAGTCTTCTTCCCAGGTCTGAAACTCAGCCCAGTGTCTGAAACCAAGTGCACCTCGATACTTTTCATCATATTTTTGTATCAACTTGTAAATTGCTTTTATTGGCCATTTGTAATTCAATAAAATTATTAAATGTAAAATGATATTTTCATGCAGGATGCACCTATTCCATATAAACCAGGAGATTCATATGGATTTATTTGTCCTAATCCTTCTGATGAGGTAGACCTTCTATTAAGCAGGTAATTATCTACCTTTTTAATTGCCTTTTACTTTTTATTTAAATTTTATAATTGAACTTGTTATAATAATCTGGGCAAGTTGTCTACCAAGTGGTGCAAGTTTAAAATTTTCAAAATTGGATTTGCATAATTTTCCATTATCATTTGGCTAAGTGGTTTGGATCGTATTCAATAGGTTGCCCAATAATGAGTTGAATATAATTCTATATAACATAATGGGGGAGTTTCACGCCGTCAAGAAGATGACCGCTGTCCCAACATGGAGAAAATTCCGCGACGCCAAAGAAGTTCCGTAGGGTTAGCATGGAGCTTTAGCTCCTGTGCTATAATTTTAAGTTTTAGTCTTTAAATAATACCTCAATATAGAAATATTTACTACATGTACTGAGATAGATTGTACTCGTCGTTTATCAAGTATTTTTGTGTTGAAATAAAAGTGTTTTTCCGTATTTTGTTGTAATTCTAATTATATACAAATATAAGTATTTCTGTACTTAAATTTATTCATATATGGAATAAAAATATTACTTATTTGGAAAAACAAATATAATAAACAAACTTTCCCATAATTGCAAGCGTAGCGACTAAACAAACAAAAGCAAAGTTGTGTGCTGTAGGGAAGAAATCGAAACTACTAGTAAGTTACCATGTTCATACGTCATGTGAAACTCTCCCATAGCAAAGGGAAGTTGCAAACTTTAAAAACTTTTTTCTTGGAAAATCTGGTTTTAGACTTGTGCCATTTGGCAATCATTTCACCCATATATAATAACGATATCTCTCACTCACTCATCACTAATTCTCCTACTTGCCATGGGGATCAAATTTGACAGAGTAATCCTAGGTACTTTAAATATGAAAAATAAGCTAATTGTGTTCAGATCGCACATTTAAAATTACTTATTCATCTAAACTAGTGGTTACCAAACTTTGGATGGCCATCATCGTTAATAAAGTATAGACTATCCTATATTAATAACACTAAAAAAATACAGTTGTCAAATAAAGTTTTTAAATTATTAATCAGGTATCAAATGTCATACTTTTATTTTACAAATAAATTTTTGATTAAAATTTTAATCTTATTTAACTTAATTTTTTTTTCTTATTTAAGGTAGTATTACAAACTAATTAAATTATTTTGTTTTTCCAGTGATAAATAAGCATGCATTTGTTACACCAATTTCCAGATTTTTTAGTGTAACCCTACATCTATGAAATGAATACCCTTGCGTAATGAAATTAATAAACTTTCATAGGTGAAAAGATGCATTTTAATTTTTTCTTTCCAAATACATCAGCAGAGGGGAACAATAACAAGAAACAACACATTTTGTTCAATAAATTCATTATCGACCTGTAATAATCAAAGATAACACATATATGGCGAAAAACTAATAATGTCAATGTTTAATTCTATTTATTTTCATGGAAAAAAATTTGGATGTCTTAGTTAAATTTTTTATAAAAAAAACTTTTTTTTGTTGCTAATTTGATAATAGCTGCAGAGACCACTTTAGACCCTCTTCACAGACCAGCAGTGGTTCGTAGACTATGGGTTAGAACCGCTTATCTAAACACTGAAACATGTTTCTTCTCTTTACCACCAGGAAGCCGAAATTATGTAGAATTCTACTTTAGGTTGTAGTGAACTTAAAAAAGTATAGAGTTTGACTGTTCCTTTGGGGAAATTTCTTACTATCTATAACGGGTGCTTCCGCTAGAGTATTTTTATTATATATTTTAAAATTTTAGATTAAATGTTCTTCACCTCTCTGAAAATTGTGCGAGTCTCTGCATTCCGGTGGATTGCGTCAGTAAGCGAAAACTTCCAGCTTACATCCCACCATTTTTAACTCTGAAAGATGTATTTTTACATTGTGTAGAAATACGATCCGTACCTAAAAAAGTAAGTTGTGTGTCTTTTAATATTTTATGTTCAGTTTCATTGTATAAATTTCGAATTAAATTTGTCAAATATTAGTAACCATACTTGACAACTAAGAAATAAAAAAAAATTACATTTAATATTAAATGTATCCTTACTTAATTTAAATTTTGCTAACACCTTTTTGGACTAAAAGTAGAATTAGATTATAAACCTCTCATAGATAGCAACATATGCATGTATCTGTAAACATAAATTTTAAATTAATAAAAATATTAAATTTGAAAAGTTTGAAATTTTTTCATATCTATTTAGGGTGCTTGCAATTATTAAAAATATTAAAATGCAATTTTAATTTGTTTTAAAACATATGTTGGAATAATCTTATACTATTTGTATTACTAAATGTTAAAAAAAAAAACATAAGATTTTTAGCACTTTCTGATTTGAGATTTGTTTTAATGCTTCTTAGAATAAGTATATCTTATAAAATTATTTTAAATTTCAAACAATCTTCTTTTAATTATATGTAAAGCAATAAGAAAACATATTTTTTTTATACAATTATTACTTATATTATATAAATACTTACACAGATTCACACGAAAAAAAATAACAAAACTCGCATTGGTAAAATTGGCTTTTGCATTACCAGAGCTTGAAACAACTGAAGTAAAAAATATATTTTTTTGCAAAAAGTAAAAGGTTCATAAATGATTTGAGTGAAAAAATTGCGTGTTAATATAATCATTAGTATTTTAACTGGTAAGGTTAGAAGTCTAGCTTGAGTGACACTCAGGCTTAGACCAGGAAGCGTTAATAAATATGTTTTGGTACTGTCGTTATAGATATTACTTCGCGTACTTGCTGAATATGCGAATGATGCAGAAGAAAAGAATTCACTGTTGTACCTGAGCAGTCCAGAAGGATCAAAAGCTTACACTAATTGTGTAAGAAAACCTTCACTGTCTATTATAGATATTCTACTGCACTATAAGTCTTGCACCCCACCCATCGAAAGACTATTAGGTTGGTATATTTATTTCCATTTTTTTTATCAGTTCATTGTTTTTCTCTCTTTTGCTTTAATGGGTGTTTTTTTTTTTCAGAGTATCTCCCCTGTTTGAAACCGAGATTTTATTCTGTTGCAAGGTATGGTTATAAACAACTTATTACAGCTTTGTGTAAGTTTTAAAAAGTATATTTCTTTACGTATTAAGGGTAGATCAGAATCTATCAGCCAAAACCACTAAAGCATTAATTTCAATAGAAATTTATTCTTTACAAAAAAAATTCTTTTAATTTAGAACCAAAACTTTATTCTTAAAAAATAACATTTAAACAAACAATTTAAAAAAAAAACTTTTTATAATTTAATTAATATTTAAATATTTTACTTTTAAATTAATTTGTACTTTGATATTTTATAAATTAAAGTATTTATACTAGGTAGTCGAATAAAAATAATGACATCTCTAATATTAGCTTTAATGTGTTAAAGCAAATTATAAAATTGTTTTATGAAGTCCATTAACGTTTGATTTTAACTTAATTTTAAATTACATAAAATGTTTTCCCATATTTTTAGTTCCCCTTTAGAAGAGAGTGATTGCTTCAAGGTGGTTTTTAATGTTTTAAAGATTGATGAAAGTGAAGGGAGAATGACGGACAGAGAAGGTGTCTGCACTGGTTGGTTCAACAGATTATCGTCAGAACTCCAAACACTTGGCAAAGACTTATCCTCTTTAACAAACCAGATGTCTAAACTTAATATAGATCGTGAAAAGGTTATTTGATCCTATATTTATGGTAGACCTTCGATATAACGACCCCTCAAGAGACCAATGCAAGAGTGTTCATGATACTGAATGGTCATTACAAACTATATGAAAAAAATTAATGCTAATGTACTAATTGAGAATTTAAAACTAGCCATGCAGTAGCAACAATGTTTGACATGCAATTAAACTGTTTAGTCAACCACAACTGGGAAAACTTAAATTGTATCCATTCACTTAGCAGTTTTTGGTTGGATAAAATATCCTTTTGCTCTCTGCCTTGATAACATCTTTGGCGAATAATCAACAATTTGGCGATTTTTAATGTATAGAGTTGTAGGAATTTGGCGATTTTTCACCTTCAGTTTGGCTATTGCGAAATCTGAGACCTGATGGCTTTGAGGTGAATACAGCTAAATAATCAAATGCAGTTGGTGTGTGATTTTTTAGTCTCCCAGTTAATTTAAAAATTACAATTAAATTAAAGATGCCGGTGCAAGAACCAGACTGCTAAACATTTTTTTCTGATTTGCACTTACTCCTAAAAATAAAAAAAAAATCCTGTACCGATTGGTGCAAGAGCCAAACAGATCTAAGCAATGACTATAGAAATATAAGGAAGAAGAGTTGTACTAGTATCTCATACAGTGCAAGAAACATACATTGTTTTTAGACCTGTCTGTGACCATTTTTGAAAACTGGAGCTGTCTTGTTATTACACCCATATCTTCAAGTGTTGCTAGTGCATGACTTGCCTAACTGATGGTTGTTGCAAAGATTGTCTGCTGTACTTTAATTATCAAAATTGTTGTTTTAATTTTGTATTTGTTTTGGTGAGTGTGTAATTTCTTTAGCTCTCACTTAGTTTTTCAATAGTTAAAAAGAGTGTGGGTCATGAAACAAAACTAAAAAAATCGCCTTTTTTTAATGTTATGTGTATTTTTTAACATTGTATATATTGTATTTGGGAACAAAAGAATAAATTATATTTGACATAAAACTTGATTTCTTTGAAAAAGTAATTATATGCATAAATCATACCTTTTTCAAAAACTATCTTTTTGAATTTGATTTCTATGTTTTATACTAGGTAGTAATGTTTTCAATTTTACTAAGTATTTTTGGTTGATCTTCCTTTTTTTAGGGAAATCCATCATTGATATAAATTTAATGTCCATCAGATGACGATGCAAGTAAATTCTTGAAAAATATAAAACTTATACAGGGCATAAAGGGTGTATAGCATTAGATAGAGCAACTTATTTACCTTCTTCCTGTTAGGGAGAATTTTTTTTGGTGACCAATTCTATTTCTATAATCTGCTGAAATGACGTTTCATGTAAAGCCCTTCTAGTCATTGTCCTACAAAGACATACCCAATTCTTAATCAATCTGCAATTTATAATTTTTTTATTTTTTCAGCCCTTCATCAGTGTTTATAAGAGGACAAATCCATATTTTTATTTACCTGAAAATTTAGACTATCCAATCATCATGATAGGCCCTGGAACAGGAGTTGCCCCTTTTATTGGATTTTTGCATCACTGGTACGCACTTGTTTTTAATTCTCGCACTTATTTATGTTCTTATTCAGTATTTTTAATATATGCTGTTTTGTATCTTTTATTGTCCAGCGAAAAGCTAATGGAAATGAATAAAAACAGAAATAAGTTTAGCAGTACTTGGCTTTTCTATGGTTGTCGCTACCAAGAAAAAGACTTTTTATACAGGTAAAGTTATTAATTTTTCTTTTAGTATGATTTTTTCATTATTTCCCTGCCTAAATCATTATCTCAGTGTTACTGTTAGGTCAGAGCTTTAATCCTACCATTAACTGTTTGTGAACTAAAGCACCCACAACTGCTACGCTGTAAATGTATTTTCAGTAGCTTACCGAAAACCGTAGTCTTTGACAGTTTAAATGAACCAAGACAAAATATATTTCAATAAAGTATATGAGTCAAGAAAATGGAATGTAAAATTGTATGAAAATGTAGAAGTAATCTAAAGTAGAGTATATAATGACCACAATATTGATGATTATTTTGCTTAATTCAATTTGAATAGGATCAGGCTCTTTAAAAAAAATATTAATTGTTACAGCTAAATATAGTGAAAATTGAAATAAATTTATATTGTTTGATAAAATTCAAACTATTCACCATACAAAAAGGTCACATACAATTTTTAATCCTGAAATGGATTACAATGTTTTATTCACATGGAAATTTCTGTACAATATTTTAACATTTCATTATTAATTAAAAAGAGACTTTAAGTTTTAGAACCAGCCCTTCTTAACTCCCAATAACTAACATTGTTATGTACAATATTAATACTGTTCTGTACAAACCTAAAAATTTAATACAAAGTGTTAAATAATTTTCTTTATTATAGAGATGTATTAAAAAAGCTTTTTCTTTTTAAAGGACTGAACTGCAAAGGTTGCAATCTTCTGGAGTTCTCGCACATCTCATTGTTTCATTTTCTCGTGAATCCATCCTACCTCCGGGCGTAACAACCCGGTACGTCCACGAAAGCATCAAACAGAACGCGGATGTTCTGACTCAAGCCGTTGAGGCTGGCGGCAGAATTTATGTCTGTGGAGATGCCAAGCATATGGCGCAAGATGTCCAACAAGCATTCATTGATGCTTTCCAAAAGAGCTTAGGTAAAGCTTTACTTTAAAATGCTTTTGTTTTCATTTTTTGTATAGCCCAGAAAATTGCCCTACATGTCAGTAATGGTTGAACAAGTATATTTTGGATATACCGAATTCTATATGTTAAAGTTTTTATTATAAACAATTTTTTAGTTAATTTAAGTGTAAAGTTTTTACATTTATAATTTTATTATTGAAATATTTTTAATCTTTATTGCACATTTTTTAAAATTTATTTTTAATTTATATAGGTTTTCTATAGTTATATATCTATTGCTGGGATCTATTGAGTCAGTCATCAAAATTTATTAATCATATATTTTCATCTGCATCATCAATTTATTTGAACGATAAAGTTTGAAAATTTTTCACTCAATAAAATTTTACTGATTTTTTTATAATTTTATTTATAATTTTAAGCTCCCATCACCTGTTTTTATTTGTTGGTGTCATGGGCCAGATGGGTAATGAGCAATTTTTCTCATATTAGGAGTATTTCGAGCAACTGTACTTTTAAAAAATAAAATATGTAATATTTTAATTAGTACTTATTCATTATTTGCACAATTATTAAGACAAATTGTTATTACTAGTAGAGAAATATTGTGCAAAGCTCCTGCTGATATCTCTATAAAATATTTTAACTTTAAACTTAATTTGCTTAAAATTATTTTATTAAAAAGATATCTTAAAAATTCCCTTTAAACTGCACAGTATGGCTTTTGTTCTACATAAAATAAACATCATCAATATGAAATTTGCTAGTATAAGTTATTCTACAGTGGTGAACAATTTTCAATTTGTTGATCTGTTTTCTAATACTAGAGACCATGAAAAGCTTAAAAATGCAATTTTATTGTTCTGCCATTTTGATAGATCAGTTAATATTAAGAAATTTATGTGCATCACATTTATGAGGAAATATTTCAATAAATGGCAAAATTAATTTCTTTTTCTTTTGGTAGTTTCTAGAAAGGAACCATTATTCAGTGTTGGTTTCGATTCTGAGAATGTGTTTATTAAATATATCAAAGTTCTATAACACTAACAATTGAACTACTATACGGATATAAAATAGATATTTGAATTATTATTTTAAAAACTATAATTCTTGTAGAAACATATTGTTTTAAAGTTATTTTTTAAATTTTCTGATCTGATATATATTTTTTAATGTTGTTTTACAGATTTATCACAAAATGATGCCAAAACTTATGTAGAAAAACTTCAAGCAGATCACCGATACATTAATGATGTATGGGCTTAGAAAACACACTTTAAATATGTTTGTATGTATTTATTGAATCAGAGTAGTATCGGAAATATAAAGTATCTGTGCAAGAATTTGTTCGTCAAATTTGTAATAATTCAATAAGCAAAGATTATCAAATTTAATTTATAACATTTTGTAAGTGAATATTATTATCTCATTATTTTTTTGTTAAAACTTATTGTTTTGTAAAATATTACTTCATATAATTCTAACTCTATAACTTAAAATATAAAAATATATTTATTCTGCAGAGCAAACGAATGTTTTGATATTTAATAAGTATAATCTTTACCTGTTCATGTGTATCATAAATTAATCATCTTTTTGTGTGTGTATAGTTTTACAAGTGATATAATTTGTATTCAAGGACTTTTCATTAAATATTTATAATAAAATTATGCTTAGTCTTATTTTATATAGATTGTTACTTAAAATGTTTATTTCTTTAATATTACTAATAATTTTGTATTGCTAACTGGTGGTCTTTGAGATCTTCAAAAAAGGATTATTACCTTACTTGGATGTTCTTACATCACAGAACAGAACAGTGACATTTCCCTTTTCTTTTAGAGGTGAGAAATTTCACATTCATAAATAAAATTTAAAGTTTGAGTTATTTTGTAGCATTAAATATATAATTTCCAATGTTCTAAAATACAAAAAAAAATAAACGTTACAATTTTAAAACACCTTATTTTTACATTTCCCTTTTATACCAAAATAAATCCATTTAAATGGATCTGGATTTTTTTTTTTTTAGAAAACCTTGAAGGAAATTCTTTTTAAAATAGTACTGAATTATCTATGTACAGAAGCTAACTTTATATTGCAGTGTATTGAAAGTTTTCATTCATTTACTAAATTTGAATTGTATATTCGATAAATAAAGGGAGTTTGGCTGTTTAAGTGCATAATAAACCAATCTTTTTTTTTGTTGTTTAACTACTTTGTTTGTTGCTACTAAAGATAAGCAGCTTGTTTAAAATATAAGCAAAGTAGTTGAGCAAAAATGCTTTATTATGCAATACAGCTAAATGTGATACATCCAAACCATGGCTATTTGCCCAACAATTTGCAACTATGCTGTATAAGCACAATACATAAATATAACCTAAAAGATATTGCATATGAATTTGGGGTTATGATTACATTTTCCTCTATTCTATTTTTTAACTGCCTATGAAATTCGAAAATATTTTTTTTTCTACCTATGATAAAAGATGTTTGTAGATGTCTTGCATACTGTGACTGTACGTCCTATATATATTTAGATGACTGCAGTATAATACTTTTTAAAAAAAAATCCTTTTGGGTTGGCAGAAAAACTTTACTATGTTTATATACAGGCACGTAGGTATAGATTTTTCAGGGGGGGGGGGGGGGGTTCCAGTGACTGAGCAACGGATTTCTTTACTTATCTTCTCCCCCTTCCCGAGGGGGGGGGGGGATAAGATACCTAAATAAATCTGTTTCTTTTTGGGGGGCCCCTCTTAGAGGGGGAATCCTTAACCCTCCCCCCAAAAAAAAATCCCTATTTTTATGATTTTTACAGTAGTTTGGTTTTTAATTTTTTTTTATTTGACTTACGATGGGAGGGGTTTGAACCCCCTAAACCCCTCCCTTACCTACGTGTCTGTTTATATATTACACTAATTTGACAAGTTGACTGCCAAGTGGTATCAGTCCAAAAACAGACTTCTGAGATAAGAGCGTTTAAAGTTTGCAACTTGTCTTGGCTAAAATATTAAGTGGAATGATATTCCAACTCCTTATTGAACAAGCTATTGAACTTGGTGAACAAGCATTAGAGAGTAGTCAAAAAAACAACAAGCCCCTTACTCTCCAAAAGAACACGCAGAAACAAATCTGGGGAACATTTCCACACTTTTCTTAGTAGCGGCCTCGTTTCCCTTCCGAGACACCAGTTGGTCGATTTAATTGACCAACCAACCAATCCAGCGTCTCCAAACAAAAACGCAGAAGAAAAGCGCGAGGACATGTTCTCTAGTATAAAAAAAAATATTAGCAATTCAATTTATGTGCAGTTTAATAAAATTTTAGACTCATGGGCTTTGAAGTTAAATCATGATACGCAAATTCACAGCTGAACGACACCGCCCTGAAAACAACCACAACAAAGGGACTCGAACAAGGAAACTAGTGGGAGGGAGGAGAAGACCCTACCTGCCGAATCAGTCACGTGACTCCCTTCACTCGTGTCTCGATCTCCCCGCATCCGCTTCAGCGCGAAAAGAAGATCACGAACTTGACTCACTCGAAAAACCAGTTCGTATCCTGCGAGAGCTCGATCTCTCTCCTTTCCCCCCTCTCTCATTAGATAGAGCGGGTTCCTTTACCTCCCGGCCGAACACTCTCGACTCGGCCGCTCTTTTGCCCGACCGAACCGCCGAACACCCCTCTGCCGTTTTCGAACAAACCGCCGAAAAACACACCTGTCGCACGGTTCAACACGGCCAACCTACGTTCGATTTCCCCCCCTCTTCTTTTTTAGAATGAGTCGGGTAAAAGTCGACACGTGCCGAATCGTCAGCGTTCGGAAATTAAAATAAAAAAGTGCACCTGCACTAAATTCAATATTACTTCGAGTCACTTCTCTTCAGCGGATAATACATACCTGTTCTTCTCGTCAACCTGAAAAAAAAGAATTAAGAAACGGGCTCAAGGACGTCGCGCTGCGTGGATATCGGTGCCTTCTCTCTGGACTGTCTATTCTATTTTCAAAAGAGCGCGAAATATTCAGTTTTGAGGAATTACTGAACTTCTAAAGTGCTCGAACTGTGAAATACAAAGACAAAATATTTTGCAGGTAAGTGGCTTTTTTATCGTTTGGTTTCAGTAATAACGACGCGTTTTGTGTTCGAATAATGTCTTGGTTCCAGCAAAAGAAATAATTAATCAAGTTTTTTTATGTAACAATATTTCCTTTGTTTATTTTCTAAAATTAAATTAACTTTCTAATAAAAAATTAGCTCTATATGCGCCATACACAGTCCCCCACGACAATTTTTTTTTACACTAAGTGAAAATATTTTAATTAGAATATTCTAATAATAATTCTAGTTATTTGGATTTATATTTGTTAAAGCCCAGATCGTCCATTTATTAAAAAATCGTTTAAACTACTCAAAGTTTTATAGAGTCTTTAAACACTCCTGGACCTCGGATTTACCATGCATGTACCCTGTTGGCCTACAGAAACGTTTGTCTATAACTTCTGCTTAAATTGCTATTCACGTACTAAATACAAATGAAATGAATTACAGGAAAAATTACAAATCATTACAATTTCAGAATTACAGCAGCTTGAAAAATTAAAACTAAATTGAAAACTTGCAGGAAAAATTACAAATTGAAATCGAATTTATTTAAATTTTTCACATAGTGTTTTTTGTTAATGCCTTTTATCTTTCTATCGATTTCACAATTGAAGCTTTTGACTTTTACGTGTATTTCTACGGAAGTACTCTAAGTAATCAAATTTACTGATTTTTCTCAGTATATAAACCAGATATATTTTCATGTAAATTACTTTAAAATATTCTATTTTAATGTCTGCAACTGGGATATTGTTGGCCAATTCTATAAGTTTTTATCTTCGTTCTACGGAAAAAGCCTGTACATTTTTTACGTAATAATGTGCAAAAGCTAAAGGAAGTTGCGAGTTTAAATTGCTTACTCGTCGAAAATAATTTACCATTATGTTCGTTTAGATAAAGAATATGATTTTATATTTTCAGTGAAACGGAAATTACATGGAGATAATATTTAGCTTTAGTATGGAGGACACATTAAAAAATAATCTAAAAAGGTTTGAAAGAGTCGACCACTTTTAATGTAAATTGAAATCAATTAGCCTATATTCATATCAGTGGCGGCTCGCCCACTACAGCAAGTACAGCCGGGCTGCACCTACATTAAGTATTTTAAAACTAAAATCAGCTATATATATATACTTTACAATTTTCTTAAATGAAGATTAGAATTGAAAATGAAATTTCTACGGTAGTAAACAAAATCTCCGATAAATAGCAAGCCTGTTACCGTAATGTACAAAAAACTCCATTCAATCAAAAATTGCAGCTAAAAAGCGAAATTCGAAATCGGCTGCATCGTTGCCATGGCAACCTCTACGTAGTATGGAGATTCCTCCCCATGCTAATGCACTGCATTTGTGAGAAGGTACAGCCGAAATGGATTTTCTTGTTTTAGCTGCACTTGAGATTCGATATGCTGATTGGCCTGTCCGTGAAACGCTGGAATGGATGGGTGAAACGATAACTTACGAGATTATATCCAAAGGGAAATGGTTTTCGTGATAAATTTACTGTGTGCTGTTGTTCCAGGACATCCACATGATTTCGGCTGCACTAACATTTTCGACCACGGGCCGCCACTGATTCATATTATACACTAAATCTAAATGTTATTCATTTAAATGTTTAATTTAGCAGTGGCGCGATCTATAGTCTATTTACAATCTATCTACAGTCTATCTATAGTCTATTTTTTTTTTACATAATTTGATTTGAAAGGGAAGAAAAACCTCAGCAGGAATATCCAAATTGTAGTTTGTAATGTTGAAGTTGTTAATAGTTCGTTTGAAAATGTCGAAAAACTGAAATGTGTTACATTACTCCATGCAATTCCTATACTTTTCCGAGAGATATTGCGTACGTACCTTTCGTTATTATTATTTTTTTTTCTTCATCTTTTACTGCTACGATGATTCCATGCCATATCTTAACTCACATATGATAAAACTACTTACTACATGTGATTCTGCGCCTATCTGCTGTTTAAACAAGACGCTTGTGTCAATCTTGACGCAACTAAAATAACTGAAATTTCAGGGACATGTCTGAGACATACCGTATATACTCGCGTATATGCCGAGAAATTTAAGTCAAAATTTTCATCAAAAAGTAGGGGGGTCGGCTTATACGCGGGTCATTAAAATTTCTAATATAATTTGCCAAATATGGGAAAAGGAGAGAAGTTGAAATTAGCGGATTCTTCTGAAATCGCGCCGACACATTTCCGAGATCGAGAATGTGCGTCACGTGATAACTGGAGACCGTTCTGCACATCGCGGCGTAATCGTAACGCAAAATTTAACTACTCACATAAATAATCAGTTTAACTTAATAAAAAGTATATATTTTGATAAATATTTAATTGGTTTGAAAGACACCAGAACATCGCGAGTGGTACATACTTTTAAGCCCGATGAATCGTCACGAACTTCGAGGAAGGCCGTTTCTCCAGCCACTTTCTTTAAACTTTTAATTTCTAGACTTAAATATTTATTTTTCTAATTAAAATTTCACTAATTTGTCGAGGATTTGCCGATTTTAATCGGAATTTTTCATGTACGAAAATACAACTCGGCTTATACGCGAGTTTCCGATTTTGGACAAAAAATCGGCCTAAAATTAGGGGGTCGGCTTATACGCGGATCGGCTTATACGGGAGTATATACGGTAGATACAATTTTCCATTGTCAACTCAAAGGAAGTTCATTTTCCCTACTAAAACATAGGGAATGTCAAATATCCCCCCAAATAACTGATCTAAGGTGCTTGGCCAAGGCATATATCAAAGTTCTACTTACGTTTAGAGAGTAATAGATGTATTGATTTCTCGTCACCATTTCGATGTTTTGTTTGTTTACGTATATCGTACTGAATCCAAAACAGGGTCAAATTTAGAATACAAGTTACTGATATAAACGGTGGCCACAAGTAGTTAGAAGATGGCCATTGTTTGAGTTTGTCCCATTTAGCTGTATTGGCATAATAAAACGTTATTTTTATTCGATTACTTCGCTTACATACATTCGCCCGCACCACACACTAAAAATAATATAGATTGCTGAAAAAAAATGGGTGCCTCAACGTTTAAAAATTCTGACAAAGTCTTGTTTTGAAAATAAATCACTCAAACAAATAGACAAATTTTTATAAGTGCCAAATAAGTTTTTTCGAGTTGATAAATCGTAACTGGGAAGTAATAAAAGCTCATGGCTGTGTTTTTCACCGAGTGATGGGCATATATGCTGTTTTATGTTGAAACTTTTTACCCAAACACGCATACAATTTGCACTTGGAGGGTACTGATATTGGGAGAATGTTCCATTCGAAATGTCCCTTTCCTAACGTGAAAGTGACATTCCTAATTTATTTGTCAAAGATAGTTACCAAAAGTAGTGGTGAAATGTCATTTTCTAAGTTCAAACTTCTACAGGCTACCATATCAGAATATAGGCTGAACTATTTACCTCTTATCAGCCTAGAGAGTGACATTTTGAGTTATCTTATAAAGATATGAAGATGTCATAAAAGTAAATTTGTTAATATTAAGTGTAGGCGAGTGCCAATAAATCAAACCAAATCGTAATGAAAATAGTATTCTACGATATTTTTATGATGCAGAAAAATTCTATTTTTCTAAACAGATTAGTACATTGTAAATATAACCTAACCTAATTTTATGGTTTAAATTATTTTTTTTTTAATTTGTGGTAATTACAATCGCATTGTGTTACTTTTTTGGGAAATCAGTTGTTTTTATTTTCCTTGCATTGTTATTCGGTTCAGGGCCATTTTAGATTAATACAGATGTGTAATTAACATTATTCATATTATCATTTTCATAAATTCCAAAATTGCACTGCACATTCCTTGAATCTATTTAACATAGTACTGGAAATTTACAATCCCCCCCCCCCCCCCCAGGCTGAATATGTGGTGATTTAATTTTTTTTTTTTTAAATCACCACATATTCAGCCTGCAGGCCCATGATGGCTCGAAGCACTCTCATAAAATACGATTTAAGTACCTCTGTTCATTTGGAAAAAATCCAATGATCCCGTGGGCAATACATCATTGTAACTGATTGACATCTCTCCTCGTTATTTCATCTTGTTACTGACAGGTTTATCAAGAGGAAATGAAAATGGACTACGGAGTTGATTTTTTTAATCAAAATTTGTTCCGAATTGTCAATTTTACTTCCAGTCTTACCATTTATCAGAAAAAAATATAAGTAAAACTCAACAACAAAAATATGTGGCCAGTCCGACATAAAATTTTGCTGTGTATATATACCCGAAAAATATTTTCAAAAGCACACTGAAAATTCAAAGTGGTACAAAAAAAAAATATACAGAGTAGTCACAAATTGTTGAACGATGGTCATTGTTTGGCTGTGTCCCATTTAGCTGTATTGGCAAAGAAAATAACCATCGCTGAAAAATTTGTAATCACCCTGTTTATCCAATTAAGTTTTACTAAATAAATGTTAACAATATATTTTCTAAAATCCGTAATTTAACCGTTTAGGATTTAAAAAATAAATAAATGCCTAGTGGGACGGAAAATACATGTTCGCCCAAAACAAAGAACAGATCGTTAGTTTGGTGACTGAGAGTCTCCCCTCGAGTCTCGAATTATAGTAACAAAGGAACATATCGTTATTTTGGTGATTAAGAGTCACCACTCGAGTGCAAAGAGTTCTCGAATTATAGTAACAAAGCATACAAGTTAATTATAGTAACAAAGGGACATATCGTTGTTTTGGTGACTAAGAGTCACCACTCGAGTGCAAAGAGTTCACGAATTATAGTAACAAAGCATACAAGTTCATTATAGTAATAAAGGAACATATCGTTATTTTGGCGACTGAGAGTCACCACTCGAGAGCAAAGAGTTCTCGATTTATAGTAACAAAGGAACATATCGTTATTTTGGTGACTGAGAGTCACCACTCGAGTGCAAAGAGTTCTCGAATTATAGTAACAAAGAATTCAAGTTAATTATGGTAACAAAGAAACAGATCGTCGTTTGGTGACTACTAGAGTGCAAAGAGTTCTAATAGCAGTTGGGTATACGCGAGTATAGTGTGATGATGAGATAAGGGAAATTATGTGATATTTATAATGCAGAATTTTCTTTATATAAATGGCCACCGAAGATCGTTAAAGTGAAAATAACAGTTAAGAGGCTCATGTTTTGATTGTACATTGTGTTAATAAAAGATTATAGAATATCGACTCTTTGCAAAGACTTAATATATTATAGGAAAAAGGTTATTATTGTGAAATTTGAAATTTAGATTTGCTCTAACTGAACCAAAGACATTTCAATTTTAGTTTTAAAGAAACACTATTATTAGAAATTTTTCATATAATGACTTTATGGGGCAATTTTTAATTTTTTAAAAATTTTATTGCTAAATTTTAAACATTTTGAAAAAAACACTAAATTAAAATACAAACTTTTTAAAAAAAGCTTGTAGAAAGGAGTAAATTCTGGCCTTGCGGAAAAAAATTCAGTGAAAGGTAAAGAAAGTGTCTTTTCACTCATCAGGAAGCGCCCTTTCTCGTAACAGAAAGTGCCCTTTTTGACAAATCCACCCTGCCCTTTTTTAAAACTATGTGGACACTAGTTGGAATCACTAATTGCAGCATTTAATCTCTTTAAGCACGTTCAATTGTGAGATGCGTTCGGTTTCTAGGCTAGATGAGCATCCCACCAAATAAAATTTCTCCAATTTGTGCACAGGTGAGACTAGAGCACCCCTAATACAAAAACCAGACAGTCTCTTGTTTTGTGTATATGGAAATTCATTAATTTAATAGTGTGCTCTCTTCAAGAGGTCGAAAACCCGTTCCATTGTGATTGAATAGAACGACTTCAATCGACGATAATCGATGAGTCAGTGTTCCAGAGACCATTGAGGCGGAGCGTCAATGAAGTGTAAGCGACGTGAACAATCGTCATCGAAGAGTGTTTGTGAGTGTAATGCGGGGTGCATCGTGCGGAAACTGAACCGGAAAGTCGTGAAGGAGATTCACACCGGAGATTATGAAAAACAACGTCACGGTTCATCAAATGCGTCTGAAGGAAAACGAAGGGAAATACTTTTGCCTTTAATGTTGTCGGCCACTATGGGCGTAGACGCACAGGGCCTGAGTAACAAATAGGCATGGATAGCCTAGGCCAGTGGTCGGCAAACCCAGTAGTCAACAGAGCCAAATATCAACAGTATAACGATTGAAATTTCTTTTGAGAGCCAAATTTTTTAAAACTTAAACTATATAGGTTATTACATTGTTATTAACTTAATTAGGGTACTCTTAAGCTGGCCTTTGCTAAAAACGCCTTCAATGTGATTGAGGTGCGTTCGTTGAGGTCGACACCTTCCAACTCTCCCATCTCGTCTTGTATACTTGTTCCGTCTATATCTTTTCGTTCCACCTCTCTGTGTGTCCAAACCACCTCAACATATCTTTCTCAATCCTCGACGCTACATCTTCTTTCACTCCACAACGCTCCCTAAATAAACTAAAAGTTTAACTTTGTTAAACTATAGGTACGTTAAATAAAACTTGATATCATACTTAAAAACGATATTATTTATTGATAAAATTAGATTATAAAGTATCTACAAAATTAAATCATAACAATGGACTGACAAACACTAATGTGTGAACAATGGCCTTGCATCTCCTTGGAAAGTTTGAGTGTCAAGTTTGTATGATATTGTTTTTAATTTTGGGCCACGAAGTTTCAATCGCACTGTACGTGGGTAAGCGCCCGCATGTGGTATTTTGTGGAAGAGCCACACTCACAAGAGGCCAAAGAGCTACATGTGGCTCCCGAGCCGCGGTTTGCCGACCACTGGCCTAGGCCAGGTTCCCAATGAGCATTAAACAACGGACTCCTACCTAAAACTAAAATAGCGCTGGGTCCCCTCTCTCTCACGAAATATATATACCTACATGCCTGGTTGCTATGCGTTTTACAAGCTATATCTATCAAACATTTAAAAAGAAATATATCAAAATTATACGTATTAGACATATAAATTAAACTACATTTTAAGCAACACAACTTTACAATTTTGACATTTTGCTAAGAAATTTTTGCTCGAGAAATCTCCAGATGAATTGGAGACATTTTTAATGGGAAAGCCCGTTTCCTTGTGATAAAAGAAATATATACTGATATTTTTCATTGTTTATGAAATTTTATGCAAATATTTCAAGAATGGGTACATGGAGTAAGAATGGGTTAAAACTAATTTACGTATGACCTTCTTGTAAGTAAGCCTGGCCTGCATCGAAATTTAACAAGAGCTTGGCGTCCTTACACCAAGAGTGCAGTAGTTAGGTAGTATAATGAAGGAATGTTTTATCTCTATGGTTTCCATGATTGACTTGTAAATGACAATCTTAGTTGTAAATGACAATATTTATAAATTTGAAACAATGTCCTCAGAAATGTCTCATTTCCCAAAAGTTTGAAAGTATACTGATGGCTAATAAAATTAAAGGAAAGGTACTTTGCATTTGTATTCGAAATAAATTCTCAAGAGGGAATATATTAAAAAATCACAATAGAACATGCAAAATTGTAAATTTTATTATTTATATTAAAAATTAACTTTTAAAATGTAAAAAAAATCAAAAGCTATCTATTCTAAATTATAGGCACAGTAGTTTTATAACATTGTGCAGCTCAAGTGGAATTTTTTTTATTTCTGAAACGAAATCGTAATTTATATTTTGTTGTTGGACATTGGTATATTTTGATGGAATGTAATATAAATTTTTAAACTGTTCCTCATGTTTAATAATTTACGTTACTTCATCTGGAAATTTAATTCCAATAGTTCAGATCGATAACCAAAAATATTCCACTTTAACCGTTCGAAGTACAAATCACTGAAAAAGCTTTTTTGGTTACATGTTACAATTCTTTATGCAGCCAACCCATCAAAATGATCTATGATCGAAAAGCAGGTTCAGTCTGCCTCGTCGTTAGCTATATATATCCTTAACATTGAAAGGTTCCGGTGTCGTGTGGTCCCAATGAAGCGAAGCTTTAGGAGTGAAGCATCGTTGTTTGGGATCATTGAAAAGAAGGAAGGAATTTTATTGCTTTTGATCAAGTGATTCCAGAGAATAAAGAAATCAATTTGAAGGAAGAAGCTTCTTGGGTGACGTTGTATAAAGATGTAGAGGACAAGGTTCCATCTAAACATTTTATTTTTGACTTTTTGAATCAGTTTTATTGTATATTATTTAAATTTATATAAGAGAGAGCAATATTACACAAAAAAAAATCATAAATGTTTGTATTTTTAAAATGTGAACTTTTTCTATTTTTTTAAAGGTTTTTTTTAACGCTAAGGTTTTTTTAAATATTTATAAATTTTCAATAATTTTTTTGTTCGGATCCTTTAAAATGTAATACATAAGAATGGCATTGAAATTTTGTATACTGTCTACACGCAATTGATTTTTATATAAATAGTTATCCATGGGAACACATAATTTTTTCTTAAAATTCATTTTTTTTCCTTTAATAATTAAAAAAAAAATACTTAAATAATTCATTAAAAACATACATACAATTCTAGAATTTTGCAAGCATGTGTAGAAGATTCCAAACTATAATTTTAGCATATATAAAAAAAAATCAAGAATTTTATAATTTTTGGGGTACTCTCCTTAAATAAATACCCGTATCTTGTTGGAGAAATGCTTAAAACGATGAGTTCGTGTTGGAATATTCGTCAAATAAATTATAAAATTCTTAAAACAATTTTATTTTTCCGAATCCAAAAGGTTAGTGCCAAGACTGCGTAAATCGCATTTTCCTAAATGAAGATTAAATTGTGGTGCATTTTTGATTGAAAATTTCGTTGAAGAAGGTTTAGTTTTCTATTCGTGTAGTCCTGGGTCGCCACTTATAACACTGTGCATTTGGCTTTCACTCGGAATCGAACCTGGAACATTCTGCTGATATTCTACAAGTCAGGCTAAAGTAATTACTCGAGCCCAAGTGGGAGTATCGGGTATATGAAGTGACTACCACAATTTTAAATTGTCAAAATGGTTATTAAATTGAATTTTTAAAAAAAATATTTTTTTAAACAAGTTTTGAGGTTCTGCAAATCAGACACCTCTTGAATTGCAAATGTATTCAAATGGTTTTATGTTTTATTTTTATTTACAAACTGCGTAACGGTGATATTATCTGGAATATGTTATTTTTTTAACATTGTGAGTTTAATACAAGCAGAATTCGTTTAAAATTATGTCGAAATCAATGGATTATCATTTGAGAACTAAAAAATAAAATATAAGCAAGTATTAAGCAATTTCTCATGATATTCCGAGAAAAATTCTACTTTTATTTATTAAGTGATGTAGATGTATCATATAGAATGTAAAAAAGTAGTATTATGGGGAAATTGACAATTAGTTTTCTAAAAAGTAGTTTTTTTCCAATTATTCGAACATTTTTAGGAACTTTCGAATGTAGCTTTTTTTTTACGTGTTTAGAGAGGGTATTTTATTGTTGTTCCTCCCAGTACTTTTTTATTTTCAAATATATAGGCCTATGCGACAAAAATAGTTTCAATTTTTTTCTTCTTCTGAGACTGGGTCGAAGCGGTTGCCAAATCGATTTTTTTTAGAAGGAAGACATTATATCTGTCGACTTCTGAATTTCGATAATAAAGAAAAGAACAATAGATGTTGGAATTAGGGTCACAATCTAAATGACTTGCGCTTTATTATGTAACAACAAAGACAGGGAAGAATATTCTCAACAATATACTAGGTTAGTAATACTACATAAAAAAAAATCTGACTAATAACTTTCAAAAAAGGGATATAATATTGATACTAGTCTTACAATGGAATTCTTTCGATGTAGTACTTATATAACGAAAAGTATTATTGCAATTAAATTATCCGAACACAACGCTACTGCTTGAAATTTCAGAAACATGTTGTTTTGTTTGAAGGTTATTGTTTATATTGAAATTTAATGCCCTTTTTCTTTTCAAAAATGTAAAGATTTTTATTTTATATTTTTCGTAACCATTTAATTATATTTTGCGCGACATCTCATTTAACTAGTTTACCAAATAATTCAGCTTTCCAACAGCAACATATAAGCCAAATCCGGTAAATATCTTTTAGTTTAACAGTAATATATGTTTAGTAAAATATTCAGTTGAAAGTATAAAAGTAAAATATATTCAGTTTAAAGTATAAATATATTTAGTAAAATATATTCAGTTAAAAGTATAAATATATTTAGTAAAATATATTCAGTTAAAAGTATAAATATATTTAGTAAAATATATTCAGTTATTTGGTACTTAGTTTCACCATTTTATGGTGTTACCACGGATACCATTTAGTGGTAAAACATTGCACAAAACCTCGGTATTTTGCTAAACCATTTTATGGTGAAAAGTTAGACCAAAATTCGCGTTTTTGTTACCCCATATTATGGTGAAACGAATTATGGTGTATAATTTGTTGAATGTCGGAACGATTTTCTAGTATTTTGTATCGAAGCTGGCAATCCTTCGGATCGCAAGATTACTACTTTTTGTCAAGTCCCCCGCACGGGCTCGAACTAGCAATCCTCTGATTACCAGCTGAACGCCTTTATCCACTGGGAAACCGGGCCTGGCAAGAACATTGAGGGGATTCCCTGGTTTGTAGATTCAGCAAAATTTCGGTTGCAATTTAGGAGATTGCACCATTTTTTGGTAAAAGCTGCGCTATTCTCGATCAAGAATTTTTGGTTGAACCTAGATTGCACCATAATATGGTGTAAGTTTCTGCAGAGCACCAAGATATGGTGCAACATTGAATTGAAATTTGCATTAGCGTATCCCTCCCGAGAATAAATCATTTATCCGCCCCTGGCCAGTGTTACAACTGCATAGGAAGATTAAGGTATTACATATAAGTTCCTAGTTTTAGTACTCACCCGTAGATATATCGTGGGGCGAGTTCTTCAACTAAAAACAAATATGTAATACCTTACTCTTCCTATGGAGTTATCTAGTTGTAACACTGACCCGACAACATGACATTCGGGAGGCGGTTTAAACTGAGCTATGAAGCCACAACAACAGACAGAGTGAGTTCCATAGAAGCTGTTAATAACAATAAAAAAAACAATGTCGTCTTTTGCTAGGCCGAGTTCAAGCCGCAAGCCCATTTGGAAACGGCGATCTTTCACCGTATGAACCGATTACGCATGCGAAGCGCGTTCTTGTATTTTGTTCTCGTTTAGCGGTTCCGGTTGATTTCTACGAAATTGGGGCTTGTTTCGATTTTCCAAATCGACCTCTCGCTCTGTCTAGAAACATCCGCCACGCGCCAAAAAATAAAGAAGGGAAATAAAAACACCCAAGAAAGCGTAACAGCTTGTTATGGGGACAGCAACATCCGCAGCGTCCCGACTCCGGTAATGCTTCAGAGGCCCGGTTTTATTTTTAATCTTGTGCGAGTATTCCTACCATTAGGTTGAATGACCCACAACAAAACTCATCCGATATGTGTTATCGAGAAAAGGGATTTTAAAATATAACAGAATTTAAACATGTTTTAATCAAAAAATAATTATTTTAATTTCCCAATGAGTATTCGGCAATTGCAGAGTTGATTCTATGGATTGTTCTTTCAATATATTTTGATTTTCTAAGACCCCAGCCGTGCACTAGTAACCTTAACAAAGCAATTTTTCGATTCTAGAAGAAATAACACGATAACTTCAATAGCAACCCGCCTCAATTAAATAAAAAATGGTGCAAAGTTTATGTAAGACGCGTCATGTTCTATCAAAAGCAATTAAAAGAGTTATTATTCCTTGGATGGTATTAATAAAACTCGCATAACAAAAGAATGGGTAATAGTATTCGAATTTGTACAGTGTTATGACGTTGTTGCTCTATTCTACAATGCAATTTTCCTGCTTCAAAGAAAACCAAATGCGTAATTTGTTGGCTTGTTTACACATACACATGGTACATTGATTCTTATTTTTGTCAATAGCATCCCGATAAATAAAAATTTATAAAAATAAACATGCATGTTAAAATAATTGCTGGATTTTGAACGTAATATTGTTTAAATACGTGTGTTCAAAAGTATAAGTAAATATTTTAATATCCAAGTTTTGTTATATATTTAACTGTGTAAAAAGGAGTTAATAACAAAACTATTTTTTATATAATACAAAATTTATTTCATGCAACTTTCATTAACATACTTTCAGTTTAACATAACGGGAGGCTCAACTTCGGAAATAGTTATTTCATTTGACAATCAAGAGCCTTAAAGTTTGTTCGATCAACAAATAATAAAATGGCCATGAACGCTATGCCCATTAAAGCAACGGCCATTTTTAGGATAATCATGAACCCAATCAATAAAAAAGTTGTGTTTGAAGTCAAAACGTGAAATAAAGTTTTTCTCACTTAGAAAAGAGAAAAAAGACCTTGTGCAGTTCACTTATCCGTGACCATATGTAAATATAAGGACTATGAACTAAGGATAAGGTGAGGATCAAGAGACTTACCTAAATTTATGTAATGCGCATTTGAAAATTATTTGAAAAATTATCATCTTACGCATTGCTCAAGGTTAAGAAAATACGTGCTTTTGCATATGGAACGCAATTTCCACATGTATTTCTAAAGTAAAAGTATCTTCAAGCTCATTACGAATGAAAAATTAGGATGTTTAAATAAGGAGGAACGTAAAATTTTGATGCAAATACGAAAAAGTATAAAGGATTCTTGAATAATGGAGTACAACCAGTCGTAAACTTTCTCTATATTTAAATTCATTTCGATATAATTCATGGACTGTCGCTTTTTTTTTTAAATGTCAATGAATATATAACAATGTATATAAATACGTTATGGCAAAGTAAAGATTCAGTGCAAAATGTAGTGGATATTTGATATATCAAGTAATGGAGAAAAATATGCCTGAATGTTTTGAGTCTTAACATTTCCTGGACTAACTTTATTTGCAAACATGTTAGGATCAGCTCAGCATTAAAAATTTGAACGAGAAACGAAACACAAATTTCGGAATTATTACGTACTTTAAAGAGACAAAAAGCTGATACTTAAAAAAAAATTATCTTGCCTGAGGAAAGTAATGCTGAAAGCACACTCCTCTCGTAAAACTGTTTTAAGCAAGAACATTTGATGTTGACGAATCCGTCTGATCTGTTGATGAATTTAACAATAAATATTTGGAATTGCTTGTAGTGAAATCGAGAAATATTCAACAGGTATGTTTTTGCAGCATTTCAAAAATCCGTCTGAATCGAATGAGAAATTCGAACACTTTTTCCCTTCACCAATATTCTATTGTCAGTCAGTGACTTTCCTCTTTTGTGTCGTCGTCATCGGAAATTCGATCATTGGAATTTATTTAAATGACAGCACAGATAACCATTGGCAGCAGAAAGCGAGAGCTAACTGGGCCATGTCACAGACACATGCCACGAATGGCATTTATTTCAAATTAAAATATGTTTATTTCCCTACCTTGACGGGGGAAAAGGGGTCAACGAATAACATACGGTGATTTGATTAGTTCATTATGAAGGGAGCTATTAGCGAAATGAAAATCCCAGTCGCATTGTTTATATTAATTTAAAAAAAACATTTTAATTTCAAGTTTGTTGGCTTTACCTTACCCAAACTAAACTAGATTCACAACTGTCTCTGAAACTGCTATGACAGAGCTGAATATAAGAATAGGGCTATCATAAAAAAAAATTCTAACAAAATGGTAGTACAGTCAAGGGGAAGGGGGGGGGGGGGTTTACAGGATCGGTAATAACACTATAACAATATTCTTTTTTTTATTATTAATATTTTCTTTTTACCGTTATACACTTGGTACACAGAAAGTGCAAGTTTGTAAATTAACATAAGGCGTTAAGGTCTCAAATTCACCAAATGTGAACCTTTATCGTATTTTCTCTTAGCCCTTTGTATAAAATAACTTCTTTGACACTTTTCCTCTTAAATAAATGAGGTAAAATTAAGTTTTGTTCATATATTTATACTCTCATTCACTCTTTACTGGAGACAAAATATCGTATGTTACGATATTTCTCCCATGTAAACATTTAAACAGTTTACCAAATAATTTTTATTAATTGCAATCATTTTAATAACTGTACAATAGGCATTTTTTTTAGAATTATTAAAAATTAACTTTTCCTTTGAGAAAACCTTGCTTGGGCCCCACCCGACACAAAAATCCTGCCTATGCCACTTAAATATCGACGACGATGACAATTTTGCACACGGTTTTGCTTCCCTGTTCAGTTTATTTATAAGTATTCCCCCATATTCATAGCTTCCCTGCATGGTAGACCCTTCTGTTAAGAAAATACCTGCATATATTTTAGGTTAGCCGTTTTTGTGCACTTTCTTCTCTTGCTTTCGTTCAAGATACGGTTGTTTTACGAACATTCCAACGGTTTATTTTTCTTGTTTTCAGAATGGTTATCGGTTTAAAGAATCGGTTTTCCGATTGGACGACAAAATTGTTTTGCTTTTTTATTCGAACTTCAAGAATTGGGCACATAAACGGTTTCCGCAATCAAAACCATTCGTTTATTTTGTTTTTTTATCTTTTCTGACTCACTCATGTCAGCTTTTGTCCTCCACAAGACAATTCTTCTTTCAATCTTGCAATTTATTTCTCACAACGTTTTTACGAGAATGGGGAATTATTCTTCTGGAAAACGACTATTTTTCTTGCCATACGATTTGTTGCAGTGAATAAAAGTTTACATTCCTAAAAAGAATAACTGCAGGTAAAATATAATAGCCTTTGGTACACTGTTGAAAATGTATTCTCATATTTGACGAAACTTTTTTTTATTTTTGACGAAACGGACCCTGCTATATGCTCTAATTAATTATTTCGTCAATCTGAGGAAATTCATGTTGTCTTTTTTTAACGAAATTTATTTGTTCCATTTTTTTGGTTGAAGAGA
Organism: Troglohyphantes excavatus; assembly: GCA_963932185.1. Taxonomy (NCBI): domain Eukaryota; kingdom Metazoa; phylum Arthropoda; class Arachnida; order Araneae; family Linyphiidae; genus Troglohyphantes; species Troglohyphantes excavatus. The sequence goes on along the minus strand of OZ010668.1, from coordinate 56,446,787 downwards.
TAGAACTTTTCAAAGTTGTGATATTCTTTTGCAATCATATTCGAATTCAATATTTTAATTTTCGTAAAAGATAGTAATTTTTGGTGTGCAATGGACATTTCTATACTCGGGGACAACCTAAGTTGAACTTGAAACGAAAGCTATGATATGTATAAATATTCAATTGCTGTAGGCTCAACTTAGATTGTCCCCGAGTATAGTGCATTTTCTAACAAGCAGTTCTGGCTTAATTAATCATTGGTAAATAAAAAAATTAGTAGTTGTAAATTTAAAATAGGCAGTCATGAAATTTAACCAAGCTGGAATTAATAACAGAGAGGGGGGGGGGGTAAATTTATATTTGTGATCCGAATTGAGGACGTAGGTGCAAGAACGAGGCAGCTCCAGTTTTCAAATGAAGGACGAAAAACACTCGACGTTTCTTGCATCGTATAATACAAAAGTACAACTCCTTTTCCTTTATATTTCTCTAGCTATTGCTTGGAGCTGTCTGGTTCTTGCACCAATCGGTAGAGGATATTTTTTCTTTAGAGGAATAAGTGAAAAAGTGTTTTAAAAAAAAATGTGGAGCTGCCTTGTTCTTGCGCCCACGTCTTCAATTGGTCTGTAATCAGAGAAATCGGCCAGTATTGTACAGTTTGCTTAGAATAGGACCTTTCTATTTGCTACCATCCGAGGTGTTAAAGATAAAAAGTTTTATAGAACGATGCGGTATACATTTAGTTTGAAAACTTTATAAGCATTGAGATATGTTTTTTTTTTTTCAAAAACCAATTATTTGAATTTTATTTTTGCAGAACGTCAAGCTATGAAAGTGCATCTCTAGATTCTGTATGCAGTAAAGGAGAAACATTCCAAGAAGCGTTGTAATAGGTGAGTAACTTTTATGTCACGAAAACACGTATAATGTGGAAATGTTCCTTTCAAAGACATTTGGGCCGAAAGTCCGCCAAATGGCGTAAGTCGCAAAAATCCTCAAATGGACCAACACCATTTTCATTACTAGGCAGCTAGATTTATCCTTTGCCAAGTGGTGCGGCTCCTAGTTCAATAGATCGCCAAATAATAAGTTATAATAATACCATTTCATTTAACATTATAACCAAGGCAAGAGGCAAACTTTAAAACTCTTCTTATCTCGGACATACAGCGCTTGGCAGCCAACCTACCCATTCCATTCGACTGTAAAATGTTCTTACTTATCGTAATGCGAACTGAAATATAGTTGCTTTCCACTTGAATGTTATTCTGTTAATCTTTGTTCGTCCGAATTGAATTGAACACTTTTAAAGTTAAGTGTAATGTGTTATGCCTCAACGCATACAAAAGTTTATAGTGTATTGTTTAACACGGAAGTAATAGTACTGACTAATAAAACTTAGGAACTTGGAAATTGTTTCGATCGGATCTCAAACTTCTGCGGAAGTGTAATGAAAAAGACTTTTAAGGAAATGAAATAATTGGCATTGCAATAATTATAATGAGCACATTGAAGGAAGCGCTTGGAGAATTTACGCGAGAATTTATATATTTAAGGTGCCTAGGGCCGAAGGCCCTTTAACCCTATCATTTATTGATCATTAATGGAACATGATGATTAGAACATTGGTAAGAAAACAAGCACAGGACAACACGGACGAAAAAACATACAGGCGTAAAAACTCCACACACTCAGATTCGCAAAAACATGTCTCTCAAAACAGAGAAGACAAAGGCCATGGGGGGGGGGAGATGCCGAAGGCATCTAAAACGTTGGAGGAGGATACTCATGAGGTTTCAGTCATGCCCAGTCATCCCAGGAAAGACATTGGTAGTAGGACATGAAGTAGATTCATACGCAAGGAAATTTTTTAGACAGAAATTTCTGGAAAAACTGTTTTTCGTTGATTCTCCTTAGAAAAAAGGGGGGAAGGACGCAATTGCCTCCTTCTGCCAATCAATCAAAGAGTGAAAAGGAAATGGGGTAGAGCAAATGCTCAGGTAACGAAGGCACGGGGTCTTCTCTTATTGCATTTAAGGTTAGCATCATAATTCGGAATGTTCTTAATCTCAGGGTTGTCGTGATTTCCAATCATTTCGAAAAGTTTTTTGGCAATTTTTTGGGTGTACTCTCTGAAGCTTGGAATGCGTAGTGATTTAAGTATGTTCTTGATATGAAAGAACCATCTTGCCTTCGCAATTGGCTTGATAACGGAATTTTCTAATCTTTCAAGTTTAATAAAGTGTGATTTAGCAGCGTATCCCCAAACGGGTACCGCGTAGCTAATGATTGATCGAAGGTAAAATTGGTAGATAAGGATTTTGTTTTTGCAGTAAAGTTTACTGTTTCTAGCTATGAGCGAGTAAAGTTGTCTTCTCACATTCTTGAATTTGTCCGAGATGTATTGAATATGAGCTTCCCAGCTAAGTTTTTGATCAAGGATCACTCCTAAGTATTTGACCTGGGTGGTCCAAATAATACTTTTTCCAGACATTTTGACATAGAGTTTGGTTTTTGCTACTTTTTTCTTCTTAGTGAAGACAATTGCTTCAGTTTTGTTGACGTTGGTTTGAATTTTCCATTTACGCATCCAATCCTCAATGAGGTTGATGTGAAGTTGAAGACTTGCACGCAGTCGTTGTATGGTACCTTTAGCCATAATTGCTGTATCGTCTGCGTACAAGCTTAGCATTGTTCGATTGGTTTGTGGTATATCGTTGATGTAGACCAGGAATAGAACTGGGCCAATTAGTGATCCCTGTGGAACTCCACTTTCAATGCTCCTCAGGGTGGAATTGACAGTTTTAACTTGAACAGTGAATTTTCGATTCTTGAGGTATGAAATGAGAACTTGAATGAGATAGTCTGGGAATTTGTTTTCGATCAGTTTATGGATTAAGCCTTCGATCCAAACACGATCAAAGGCTTTGGCAATGTCCAGAAAGATTGCCCCAACTGGAATTTTCTTATTGAGATTGCTTGAAATGTATTCCACAACCCTGAGGAGTTGGTGAGTTGTTGATGTAGCAGGCATGAAGCCAAATTGCTGTGGGATGATAATTTGATTTTCGTTAAGATGGTTCCTTATTCTTGAAAGGATGATGGCCTCAGCAATTTTGCTAAAAACCGGCAGTAAAGAAATTGGTCGATAATTTTCAGGGATTGAACCGTCTTTGCCTGTTTTGTGGATTGGGACAACTTTCGCAACCTTCCATTGAGGTGGAAAGTGTCCCAGTTCGAGTATTTTATTGATGATTTCAGTTAAGATAAGAACAATATTTGTTGTAAGGTTTTTGGCCATTTTGTTTGTAATGCCCTCTTTCCCTGGCGCTTTTTTGACTTTCATCTTCTTGATATACCGTACCACTTCCGTTGCCGAAACCCTATCAAACTCATTCTTTTTCTCTTTGATTCTGAATCTAATAATGCTTTTTTGAACCATCTTTTCCGTTTTATGATGGTTAATTTTATTGTTAGTGAACTGTTTCTGAAGGCTGTCCGCAATGGTTTCCGCAATCTCAACATCTGTTCTGGCAAGTCCAGTATTGTCTGATTTTTTCAAAGGTGGAATAGATTTGTAGGTTCTTTTAAGTGTTGCTGCAGTTTTAAAGAGTGAATTGTCCATAGTTCCAAGGTTTTTAAGGTGGTTATGCCAGCTCTGCTGGGTGAACTTTTTGATTTCTCTCTTGATGATACAGTCAGCACGATTAAGTTGAACTTTTATGGTGGGGTTCCGGTAAAACTGCCAGTCCCTTCGTAATTTGTTTTTCTCTCTAATGAGATTTCTGATATGCTTAGGGATAAATCTTTTCTGAGTAATAGGTACTGGGGTTGAAGAATCTGAGTGAATTTTGATAATGGTATCGGTGAGGTTGTCGACTGCTTTTTCAATTGCCTCTTTGTCCTGAATGAGAGGCTGGAAAACTGTAATTTTATTTGTTTCATGACGAAAAAGATCCCAGTTTGTTACTGTATTGTTCTTGCCAATTGGTATGTTGAACGTAAGATTAAAAAACATATTCACTGGGTTATGATCGGAGGCCAGTTCGGCTAAAGATTCGATTTTATATTGAAAGTGCAGTCCCTTGATGAGGGCAAAGTCAATAGTAGAGCGGAAATTTCCATAATAATGGGTATGGGTTGGTGGAAAGGCCATTTCACAATAGTCCTTAGCCAAAACTTTCATAATGGTGTACCCATAGCAGTTATTGAAATGATTGTTCCAGTTTTTATGTGCTGCATTGTAGTCGCCCGCAAGGACAACGTCCTTGTTTTGGGCAAAGACTGTATCAATGTCACTTTCCACATCAACAACGTTGCAATTAGCTCTGACATACACAGATGCAAATATAATTGGGTCAATGTTTTTGAGATTAAGTGAGATGGCAGTGGTTTCAATGGTTTTGAGTCCCTTAAAGGTGACTTGGTTATGAGGCAGGTTATTCTTAATGAACACAGCAGTTCCACCGAAAGCTTGATTTCTGTTGTTCATTGCTCGTTCAGTACGGTAGATACAATAATTGGGAATGGAAAATTTTTGTTCAGCTTTAAGCTTAGTCTCCTGGACAAGAAGAATGTCAATGGAGTACTTAGTAAGATAATCTTGAAGGGTAAATTTTTGGTGGAGAATGCTATTCGCATTCCAGAAACAGATGTTGAGATGCTTCCTATTGTAGTTAAGTTTAGGTTTTTTATTACTCATTATCAATTGAGGGAGTAGGGTTTGCAAAGATTGCGAAGTCTGTTAATGTTTGAAGCTTTTCAACTAGGTTTTTTCCTTCCTTCATTTTTGTGAGAAGAGTTTTCGCCGCCTCCATTCCATTAAAAACTCCCGCTATTTCGTTGATAAGTTCAACCAAAACTCCAAGATTGGAGATGGCTTCATGGAAATTTCCAATCTGGGTGTTTGCAACATTCACCTGTGGAGTCAATGGAAAATTTACATTCATTTCCTGCTGATTCTCATTAGTAATGTTTTGGGTGGCAGTCCTGTTGCCAGCAGCTGCCACGTTTGCATAACTGACTGGTGCATTATAAGGTCTGGTATAATAGTTTCTATTGAGAGGAATTCCAGTCCTTTCAGCGTCCCTCTCTGCTTTAGTTTTGGGAAATTTAGGGCAAAGTTTATTGGAGGCGACATGTCCCTCTTGTTGGCAATTGATGCATGTAGGATTATCTTGCCGAGGCATTTTACACGTGTTGGTGGTGTGATTAAGGCCACATTTAAGACAGCGAGGTGGCATCATGCAATTGGCTGAGATGTGATTGAACTTGTTGCAATTGTAACATTGCGTGATGCCTTTACGATTTTTAAAATGTTCAATCACGACAGACATGAATAGGCAGTTTGTCAGAGAAAAGATCTGTTCATTGACTTCGTCCCTGGGCAGTTCCACAATGAAAATGCTCAAAGGCTTTTTGGTCATGCGGTTCGTCAACTGCGATACATTTATTGGGTTAAACCCCTGTTCCGTTAATTCCTGTTTGATGTCATCACACTCGAATTCTGATGGTAGACCTTTAATAACCACCTTCAATGGCTTTTTGCCTGAAGGGGTTATGCAGTAAGAGTTTATGTTTTTATCTTTGAGATAAGTTTGCAGTTTACGATATTCAGTGGTATCTTTGGTGAATACCTTGATGTATTCACCTCCCTGGTTGTTTTTATTTGTGACATATGTGATATTATTAATATCACGAAGAATTTGGGGTAAGTTTTTACATTTTTCAATCATGATTGGCGGAGGGGGCTTTTCGGCATCCTTCGCCACTTCTGCATTAAGAGAATTTAACTTTTCAAATTTGTTGTTAGAAATAACATCATTACTTAAAATTGGGTGAAAAGAAGCTGCCTTAACTGGATTTCGAGGGAATTTGAAACCATCATGAGTATCCGTATCCCCCCCATTGGTCGAAGTCCCCGCAAAAGAATATACAAAAAATAATTAACTAGAACATAATTTTAATATATATAGTATAATTTTTTTTTAAATAAAGGTGCATTTCTGCTTCCAGGGACGGACTACAAAAAAATTGCTTGGACACCAACTCTGGTATAGCTCTACGAAGCTCTTAAAACAATTGTTATAAATTCTCACCATCGATATTTTATAAATCGAATTCAAAATAAAATATAAATTCGAATTCGTATAAATTCTACTTAATATCCTGTTGTCATACATACACATAATGAATTGCATTAAAACATACCACGAATCAAAAGAATTATTTTTTAGAATTGGTTAAGTTTCATATATTTTGAGTTTTTAATTTGAGGTTTACTAAAGATGAAGACCCTTGGACAAATTCCGCGAATTGGGAACCCCGTATGAATGTCTTGTGGTGTACCAGTTACATAATAGCGTTTCTGCGTCTCTTTGTTATGAACAACGGAACTATTCTGTAAGATCTATATCTAGTATGGCATTTTTTCTTTCTAAGAAAAAAAATAACACAATGGAGATACACAACATATATCTCTTGCGTTGCGTTCTCCTTATCTGGGTCGTAAATTTCTACACGGAAGTAAAAGAACTTATTTTAGAAATCCACATTTCTAGAAAGAACTTTTGCTCTTCCTTTTTGAACAATACTAATTTTTAAAGAATTAGTTCGTGGAATTCTTTGCGATGTCGATGATCTCAACCGTGGCCCACTGAGTAATTTGCTCTGAACCCATGTTCCATTCGCGCCATTTTCTTTCTGCGGTCATTGTTATTAATACAAAAAGACAAGGCACAAGCAAAGGACCTTGAACCACGTGGTCGCTAAAAGATTACCGAGGAATCGACTTGAGGTGATTAGGCCAACAATGACAAACGAATCTCGAATTCGACTTATCTCAACGCATCCACATTCTTATCTTTGTTCTGTCACACAGATTCTTTGTGAAGATTCATTAAGACCAGTGATATTCTTGATAAAGCTTGTAGGTTTTGGATGCTTAATTTGCTTGGAGATTAGGCAGGTAGAACCTCAAATATCTACATTCATAAAGTAAGATAATTTTTGAGGAGTACACCAGACACGAAATCAAAGAATCGACACATATTCTATCATGAAATTCCATTTTTCTAGCTCTATAAATGAGAATACGGTGCTTCGCCATTTGCTCGCCAATCACCGAATTTAGCTAGCAAATGTCGGTTTATGTACACTGGGTTTCGTTCGGTAATTTAAATAATGAAACAATAGCAACTTTACTTGTGGAACTAATATTTCTACTCCATCAGCCAGTAGTTAAATAACATTAGATATAGTTGTGTAGTAGTTTCCTTTTATTCGTTAAAACTTGATCGCAATATTTATATATATATATATATATATTTTCCCTGGGAATTCTACTTTTAGTTCTGACAATGCCGCCTATAATTTATTCTTTGTTTAGCCTTGTCATGCCAAACCTTCCCCTTCGCAGGTTTGTTTGATGAATAAAAGGCTGTTCCAGTCACACATGAATCACGCAACGCCACTGTGGGTCCAAAGCTTCTTTCACACTGTCCGTTTTTTGAGTCTCATAACTCTTGCGGCTGTTCTCTGTGAGCAATTTATTATTCTTTTCAGTCGGAACACATTTTATTGTGGGATGATAAATGAAAGTATAGGGCTTTGTTTAGTGGGAGGGACTGCTTAAGAACAAAAAGCGACTGAGAAAGGCGTCCTATTTTTTTTTTCAATTACATTAGTAGTGTGAGAATTTTGTATTACCGAATTCGAATTTTGGAGACAATTTATTAATTAAATGGCATTTAAATTCGTTATTTTGTAAAATATCCCTATTAAATTATTTTTAGGATATTTAGTTTGGTTATTTATTTTGTCAATCTTCTTTAAAATGATCCATTCCGACATTATAATTCCGTGACAAGTAGCAGGAAAGCATGAATTTGGTCTCGTTGTCGTTGTTCTATAAAAAAATTAAACGCCGATGCACGTAAGGGCCTCTATCCACACCCCGTATATGCTTTGCCCCATCCATTTTTATTACAGTAATTTAAACACTTCCTTTTATTACAATTGATATCCTCTAAAGTAATTTCTCCATCCAATGTCTACGTAAACATTCTAGCTTTTTAATTATTTGTAATATTCAAGTATTGTTAAGAAGAGGACAGGTGGCGCCACCGCCTATATAATTGAATGATTTGAATTCCAATTTCAATAATCGAAGTATTTATAGAACAGTTACGAAAAACCCATAATATGAGTTGAAATTCGCATTGTGCAGGATCATTTGAAAAAATTAGCAACAATTTATAGATATTTTTTTTCAGTCGGTTCTGATTAAGTGCTCATTATTATGTCACGAATAACACTCGGTTGTCTTTGAAACACAATAATAAGAGCCTTTCACACGGGTACGATGCTCTCTCGCTTTCGCCCTTCTATTAATTTCAATCAAAGCCCATAAAACAAAAAGAAAACTAATACACAAAGCCAAAAAGAACATACACAAAAGAATCTTTCTACCCCGAGGTCATACTCACACAGCGCCATCTGTCGTCCGCGATTGTATTTACTCACAACCCAGCGGAAGTCAGAGGCTCCGTCGAGTGAAAGCCCCATTCTTTTTGTCCCCATGTCCTTCGTATTTCTTTTCTCCCTGCACTTTTGATTATTATTATTTTCTTTTTGCACCCCGTGTTCGAGCTTTTTTCTCTTCTTTCGTTCGTTTATTTACTGTTCTATCATGCTCGGTTTGCTCCAGTTGCTAATTTTCCGGAGAGTCACAAATGACAGACTCATATTTCTGCGTGAACCGGTAGTCGAGTGTCATTTTTTTGCTCATTCGAATATTTTTTCGTTTGCTGAGTGACACAGAAATGTTTTGTGGGATTGCGATTATTGGATGTGAATATGAGATATTGCAATAAATTATGGTAAGTATCTAATATATATTTTTGTATTTTTCACGATATTCCTCTTGACCTAAATCATACGTCGATAGGTTCTTTTTGTTATTTTATTATATGTGAATCATCGCAAAATAACCCCAATTTTTTTAAAATTAACTCTACCCACTAAAATAATTGGGTTTATTTTGCGTTAACATTAACGTATTATAAAATAATATAAAAATAATGCGGATGGGACAACACAGACAAATATCGTAGAATGGCCCTATACATCTATCCATTTTTTTTTTCTTCTCATGATTAATTTTGAAAGTTTTCTCAAAGTTTATGTGTTACGATTTTTTGTTGTTACTCAACTCTCTTTACAGGGGTGCCCATCCCCCCCTAACTCAATGGCGCAAATCCCCCCCTAACTCAATGGCGCAAATTCCCCCTAACTCAATGGCGCACCCCCCCCCCCCCCAAAAAAAAAATCACTACCCCCTCAAATTTAAAGCATATAACTTTATTAGAATCTAAAATCACAAAGCTCCACATTTCGTATTTTATAAATCAATTGGAGATAAAATCAAGGTATAAATTTGGTTATACTTTAACTTATATACTTATATATTTCATTAACTTATATACATTAACTTATATGTATGGAACTTATATATTGAATTAAACTTTCTCTCCGCATCTCTTTATAACGTTTCATTGATACAAAAAAATGGTGCTTAAAGTCAGGTTCGTCGGTAAAATATAGGGTCAGAGGCTCAGATAACATAATTTTGTCGAATAAAATTGTAATTTCAGAAATTTATTAATTGTTAAAACATGCGTTAAAATTCATAATAAATTCCATAGAACTTATTATTGTCTGTCTGTTAAGAATCGATCGATTTCGGTTCAAGAACCGCAGTTTTGTTATGGTCTAAAAATCTAGTGTTTTCTACAAAATGTCATCGATTTGTCTAAGGCAGGGGTCGGCAACCTGCGGCTCGCGAGCCGCATGCGGCTCTTTTGATGTAAAGTTGCGGCTCTCCAGTTCCATACGAAAAAATTAATAATTTATTATCAAAATCTTTAAAAAATAAGAAAAAATATTTTTAAGTACCTAATTTTTCAATAGCTTCTACTTCCATAATATATTTGTGCGAGCAAGCGTTCTCTTGCATGAATATAATAAAAAAGTAAAGTTAGAAGTAAACTAACAAATAAAAATCTATAGTCGTGCTTGAAACTTAAAACAACAAGTTATAAGCCAGATTTAATCAAACTTTCAAAAGGCATGCAAAGCCAATGCTCCCATTGATGTAACTATCTATATTTGTATTTTTATATAAATAAATATTTTTCCGTATTTAAAGCCGTTTATTTTAAATCAAAAATCAAACATATATAAACAAATACTATAATATTGAATAGAAAATTTTTAGTGGCTCTTTAAAAATTGGGAAAATTTGTAAATTGTAACTTTTGGCTCTTCCGTTTCAATAGGTTGCCGACCCCTGGTCTAAGGTGTTGATTTCAATTCCACCAGAAAATATAATTTACAAATGGATATTTAAAAAATTTTAAATTCAATTTTGTAAACACCTAAAAATAGTTACTGTAGAAATGCTGACGGTAATCTCTGATTGTTCAATTTCAGAAAAACCCTTGCAATCGCTCCATTTAGACTAAAATAACTACCTACAATATTTTATTTTATTTGTCAGTGATATATGCACTGATAAATCACTCTAATTAGCAGAAACACATGATGTAAATAGGTTTTACTCTAAATGCTCAGAAACAATTGCCTCTTGCATGTCAGCCAAATGCCACTGAAAATGCTTAAATACTTTATATATAAGAAAGAAAAGCTTTCTGTTTGAAATATAAAAAACGGCTTTTTTTTAAAACACATCATGACATCAAAGAAATAAAATCGCGTTAGATACAGATGGTTCTACGAGTGTATATGTAAACCACATAGTTTGTATTCCCCAATCACAGGGCCATCTACAAAAGCTAATGCGCTTTAATAATGTCCCCATTCTACACGGACGTTATTTGCGCACGTTAGCTTTTGCGATAACTCTGCGATTGGTCCACCACGTGGTGTGAATGCACCAATCAGATGCTTCTGCAAAATGCAACGCGGCGTAAATAGCGTCCGTGTAGAATGGGCCTTAGAATATCTGTTTTTTACTGGTTAAGTATACTTTCTCTTACCTAATGGTATAAACAAAACTGGTATATATAAAACACGGCTACATATATGGTCAAACAGAAATATTTATGAAAAAGTGGGAAAATTCATGTCTTAACGGTTAGAGATGTCAACATGAACTAAAGTACAAATTATAAGTAATGAATAAACTTGTGAAAGTTTTATTTAAAAAAAAAACATCTATTAAGCCCCAACAAAATAGACAGGTAAACACAGAGATAGAAAAAAAAATTATCGACTAAATTCATGCAAAATACGGAACGCTGTTGGTTTTGTTTAAAATCACTCGTGACCTTCTACTCTTATATTTGGCTATTTTAAATATGACTATCAAATGCAAAAACTTTATTTTATCGAATTTTAAGAAATCTTTATTTAAATTAAAAATGTATTAATAATGAAATTTAATTTCAAAATGCCGTATGATATTTATCCACTTACCAGTACAGTTTATCAAACTCAGAAAATACTTTTCATTTAGTTATTTTTTTACAATTTAAATATTCTCAGCTTTACTCCACATTTAAACTGCACGTTCACAAAAACCATTCGTCCTTGCTGACTAAAATATATTATCCGTTCTTTTATTGTAACACCATTGAAATTATTTAAACTGATTCGACGCCAAGACTAAACTCAAATATAATAAAACCACCTACGCTCAGTAGCGGCGATTGGGTTCTAAAAATTCAGTTTGGCTTTCATAATACTACTCGTATTCCTCGCAGACATATATCGGCGCCAATATGTTTCCCGCTAAAAAATCAAGACCTACGGGTTGCCTACGGTCGCGCGTATTTCCTTTGGCTTTTTTTGGTTTTGTTTTATTTGAACGATGAGTATTTTGTTATTTTGTAATGACAGAAGTGGTTCCTAAATGTCTGTTAGCTGTCTGTGTGCTGGCAGAAGATACAAGATAATACGAAAAAATAAAATCGATTGTAAATGTAATATAAGCACCAGAAAAAAATAGGAGAGGATTGGGGTAGGAAATTTTTCTTTAGTTTGTCAATTCAGTAACACAATTTACTAAATATTTTTTTTAGTTTAAATTTAAAAAGTATGGGGGCAACATACAAAAAAAGTGGGAGGTGGGAGCGTCCCCCCTAATCGCCACAACTGTTGCTTATTAGTGAACAAACGTATGAAAGTAATTAGTTTCTTATGGAGTTGTATATAAAAATCGTAATTTACGTTATAAGTGTTGTTGAGATGCGGAAACAGTTTACGTTATAAGTGTTGTTGAGATGCGGAAACAGCTTCCATCATTGCAGTTTTTTTTAAAAAACATATGCCACATATTAACAAACAGAAGAATTAACTTTGTTAAAGTCACCGTTTTTTTTCCAGTTTTTGTTGCAGTCTGCAGTCCTGAGTTTATAGCAATCTTCATATTTATTTTTAAATTTTTTCTTCCTAACGGAAAAGTTATTGCCTCACAGCGTTTTTTAATTTAAATCTTAGCACTGAAGTGTATAGTCTAAATGTATGAACCGGACAAAGTAAACGTGTATGTCCTAGATATATGAGTAACACATATTAAAAAAAATACTAAAGTTTTTAAAAATATGATTTTTTCTCTGAAATAGTTTTCTTGGTTTTTTTACTGACCCTCTCCCCCCCCCCCCCCCCCCCCCCCCCAAAAAAAAGCGAGGGGTCCTGTGCGGTGGCATGCGCCGCACAACCCTAAGATACTTCTATATCCATTAATCAGATAATTATTGTAATTTATTTTGTAGAATCTTTCTAAAATGGCATTTAATTTTAACAGAATAAAGACTTGCATTTTCAAACAAGAGTATTTTTTTTTACAATTTCGTCAGCTTTTGTGTCGAAGAGGCGTTTCTTGAAATGGCTGGAAATTCCAGTGACTGCGGACGTATTATATATGCAAAATTATTTTTTGCCCAAAACATTTCCCCCTGAAAATTAAATAATAATAAAGAAATGAAAAAAAATCCCCCCCAAAAATTCTGATGGCGCAACTTGCGCCATAACCCCCCCCTATGGGCACCCCTGTCTCTTTATATAAAGAAGAGTGTATGTATCTGTGTGTGTTTGTGTTGTATACAAATCTACAGTTATATTCCGATCTTGATGAAATTTTGCACATTTGACCTTCAAAGCAAGGGAAGGTCACTGTCTACATGAAATTTTGAACTCCTTCTCCCCACCCCTTAACTCGCTTAAACTCATTGACTTCTTATTAAAACCTAATTATAATAATGCAATACCGTAACATACCTTAAATATTTAGCTATGAGGATGGATAAACGATGCATTCTGATTAGCTGATAAACAAATGTCGCCGAATGATTTTAAAATGTCGCCAAAATAATAAAATAACAAATGGATAAAAATGTCGCCAAATGAATACAAATGTCGCCAAATGAACTAATATGTATAAACTACAGTTCCATTCCGAAGCAACAGTTTTTTCCCGGACAACGCCGGGCACTTCACCTAGTGTTATATATAAACATAAAAAAAATGTGAACATAATTTGTTATTGAAATGTTTTCACACATAAAGTGCATATATTAATTATGCTTTGGTATCATGTTATGCGCTATATATAACTTTTGTTAACTAATTTTAAAAAAAATTACTGATACTTTACTGACAGCAAAAATATATACAGTTATATTGAATATAAATCTTTTGGGGACCTAAATCGATGGAAATATAACAGTTATTTTTCTTAAAGTCTTGTTTTTAAATTTCTATCAACTTATCGACAAACACATATTTTATACTGTTTTTTTAGCGTTTGTAACATTAATTGTTGTTTCCTCCATCTACATTAAAAAAATATTTACTGGAATTTAGCAGTACATGTTTATAAATTTTGTGTACTGAAGTAAAATTTAGTATGGCTTTTTTTATATACAAACTCAATGTCCAGCATATTCGTATATGAGGGGAAGGGGGCCCAGTACTTCTCGATAGTGGAGAGAAAGGGATGCGTCTTCCACCCCCCTCCTCCTGGTACCATCCCTAGATAAAAAAAAAAATATGGTAGGCACAGTCCAAACTGTAAGGTTTGTTTTGAGAATACTTTTTATGCTCCTTCTTGCGTATTCAGTAGTCTCTAGCTCTCTTCGCATAAGTTTGTCATAAGTTTAAATGCCTCATATCATTTTGTAAGTCTTGAACTGCTCTTTCAACCTGTTTATGTTTCTAATCCGCGATTGAACTTCAGAGTGATATTTTGGCTTCCTAGTGAAATAAATATTCGACAAATCGTCACTTGAGTCCTGAAATTTCATTTGAATAAATGCGATTGTGGAACTCGTCGTTCTCTTCGATTTCAGCTATTACCCGTGAATTAGAACTGAAGTTAGAGTGGCTAAACAGGACAGCGTATGCCCGAAAACTCCTAAAGGTCAGAGGAAGTAGATTAATGGCTGATGCGGACCACCTTCCTCTCTACATCGTGGTTCTTAACCTTTTTTTCTCTCACGCACCTCTTGATAAAACTTTTCGTTTATGAGTACCCCCTTTTCTCATTACCTTTATCCCCCCATCCCTCCACGCAAAAACAGTTTGATTTTCTTAGGTAGTAATGTTATACCTGTAAAAGTATATATTCACACGTACTGTACAATTGCAATCACCAATAATATTAAATCCCCTGTTATCTCCCAGGGCGTGCCGCAGCGTCCCTCCTTGTCGGATGCTACCATGGTGGAGGCGAGCGTTGGTGCAAGCTGCCGATGCGCCTGTCAGGAGGACTTCGGCAGTAGCCCCGAAGAGGAGGAGGAAGATTCGCATTCCGCCTGCTGCAGCCCCCAGGTGTTCACCTCCGTCCTGCTAGGGGTGCTGGCTTGCGTCCTCATGACAGGAGGAGTTTTCCTGGCGTTCCACAGGTATGTTTGAGGATTTGATCCAAGTCCGTGACAGTTAGTCGATAATACACTTGTAGGACAGCTGTTAGCTGAGGGGTGCATACGAAACTGTTTTAACCATTTGAAAATGGCTGGTGTAACGTGGAAGGTATCGGAAAGTAAATCACCATGGCAATATTTTTTTATTAAACCGGATTCGGAAGTTCTCGTCTAAATTAACAAGTCTGCTAAACGTCTTGTTGATTGCGTGTCCAATCGGTTAGGCGTCTTCTTGTTTAAATGGTTGTTGGATAAGTATCTTAAAAGCTATTTGATCTGATTTATGAATCGGTATGCAAGAGGGGCTGGTGATTGTTATATACGTCATAGTCGGGGCCCGATTAAGACATTGCAGCAAGGGAAGCCCGCCTTTAAATGGGGTCCGGGCTCACAAATAGACCCTTGGAACATCAAATTGAACTTTTCCATGCACTTATATATTTACCCCATATTGGCCTTAAAATAAAACATATAAAAATGTTTTATTATATTATTTTAATAAGTAATGTTTATTTCTAATGTGTTTTGATTTTTTTTCTCTCAAATTCGAACAAATTTAACAAAACATATGACAATTTTGTTTACTGAAGTTTTTAATGCAATTTTTTAAAGGTAAATTTAGTAGCAAAGTGTGTTAGGGTTTTTAAATGTTTATATAATCTGTGTGATTTGGGTGCCCTCAAAAATGTCAAATGTAAACCTCGGCTTCACGGACCTATTCGGCTATCACATCCTGGTCACAGTTAAAAACTGTGTTGTTTTACATTTGGAATTTAATTCTGAATTTTTGGCATTATGCAATAAATACGTATCTTTGGTCCCTAATATCAACTATTGGGATCGTGCATAATTCTTTTCTTACATACCGCATTGAAATAACTCTGCCGAGCACGATTCTATATGTATACGTATTTCAATTATTTCATAGATGGGATCCCCTCTGGCTCATCGTGTCCGGCATCGGTGTGGTGCTCATCCTCATCGGGTCTGTCCTGCACTGCTGCAGCAACTCGGACTCTTCCCGGACCCGGGGCGGCAGGCATCCGGGGAAAGGCGGCTGCTGCGGGCGGCCCGTCCAGTCCGACCACCACCATTTGCACGGACATCTGGTGGCCAACAATGGAAGCCTGACCGAGCAGTTGCTGCCCTTGAGTAATGCGAGGTGAGGGGGAATGCTGCTCTGGTTTAACCATCCTAGAAGAACTTGTGTGTTTCTAAAATCTATTCCAATATATCGATGCATTTTTAACATTTATTCAAATATATCGATGTATTTCTAATATATTCAAATATATCGATGTATTTCTAATATATTCAAATATATCGATGTATTTCTAATATATTCAAATATATCGATGTATTTCTAATATATTCAAATATATCGATGTATTTCTAATATATTCAAATATATCGATGTATTTCTAATATATTCAAATATATCGATGTATTTCTAATATATTCAAATATATCGATGTATTTCTAATATATTCAAATATATCGATGTATTTCTAATATATTCAAATATATCGATGTATTTCTAATATATTCGAATACATGTATGTATCATCTATTTTTTATACATTTATGTATTTATAAATATATATTTCTAAAATTTCCATTGAGTTGCGGAGTTTAATTGGAAAAGGTTATTAAATAACTATAGCAAGGTAAGTAACTTTACATATTCTATAGAACACAAAAGATCAAACTTGTGTATGAATTTGAAAGTAGAAATTTTTGCTCTAAAATTTTCTATAAAGTTCAATGTGAATTTCTTAGATTTGCTCAATATTTAAATTTAAAAACTATCTGTCGCCAAATATCATCAACAAAATCGGTAAAATTCGTCAATATGTAATGCAAATAAGATGATTTTAAAACATATACACACAAAAAAAGTTTCTCATTATAGATTTCCTTATGTATAAGCTATGATTTAGTCAATTATCTTTTCTACGTCTGTTCAGGACTTATTATACACCAAGACTATTACTAACTACTCATTTTTTCTTACAAATCATTGACAATAGTTAAATTAAAAAGTTTTTTTTCTAATTTTTTTCTTGGAATGTATTAAAGGGTTTATTTTCTATACAAAACCAAAGAAGATTAGTAAATAATTAGACTTTCCTAATTTATATATAGAAGTTTTCATGCATCACACAATCACAAGGTTTATTTTGTAAACCCAAATAAATCGACTTTTGTATTTGATGTAAATCACCCAGAAATTTAATTTTTTGCTACTCCACTGAACGAAGTATAGTTTTTCAAAACAAAATAAAGAGATCAAACCATAAGTTTATCAATGTGCAATTTATATTTAATTCCACTACCCATTTTACTCTACCTTACCTTAAAAATAATATTTTCCAATTAAAATCAGCTCTGTTGATTAATTACAGGTCCGTGAGCCAGCTGTCCCTGAACATGCTTCCCGGATACTTCCCGCCCGTGGTCACGACGTACGGCATCGAGCAGCACTCGGCAGTCGTGCAAAACATTAACCGGATAGTCCAGCAGCAACAGCTGCAACAACAACAGCTTCAGCAGCAGAGTCCGGGCCCGAACAGTCCAGGCGCGCAGAGCGGTGCTGGGGGAAAGAGCTTCATCCTGCTGTCTCTGCCGGGGGATACGACGCAAGCCAACATACAGAATCTGGTCGCTACTGTCTACCAGCTGGAAGGGAGGTCAGTTGAAATATGCAATTTTTTAATAAGAAATGTGTAATTTTTACCAATGTCCCCTCGATATAGCGATACCTTCCCTTATCAGAAATGTCGTAATTCGACAAAGTCATTTTACTATTGTTCAAATTTTGAGATGTAGATGGCGCTCCGAGGAAGGATAACTTTTCGTTTGTTTATAAATTGTAATAAATAAATTAATTGCTTAATATTTTATAATTTGGGCACATCTACAGTTCATCATTCCTTTTCAAATGACACCTTGATCATAAAAATTGGTTATATAGCTGAGGAAGAGTGACTGCCACAAATTATGATCTTTCCACTTAAATATATAGATTTTCATTACAAAAATCTTTAAGCTTACCCGTGAATTTAATTATTATCAGCTATGCCATTGCAAATAAAAACAATTTTCTGAAAACATGTCAAAATTAAACATGCGAAAATTTTGAAAATTTCAGTACTGTAAGTGTAGGCATTACTGAGGGAGCTCCCTGCCATTAAAAATATTATCGAAATATTAAAAACGGGTTATAAGGGGTTTTCATGAACACTTGTAAATATTTAAATTACAATGAGGATTTTTTTAAGGAAGGTTATGTTACTTTTATGCATGAAAAAAAATTGAAGACCCACTTCCCCAACAAGGTGACTCGACTAATGGAAAATCCAGCTCTCAGATTACTACAACTTATCGCGACTCACATTCAGATACATATTATCGTTGCAAAATGTACCGACTGCATTTTATTGGTATCCTAACAACTCCCTATTAAAATGTAACGAGTTAGATAAATGCTCCGACTGTCTCATGTTCTAACCTTTTTTTTTTAATACGTTGTTTCCGCTCTACTTGGAAAAGTAACTCTATCGGTGTGACTGCATCTTCCTCATTAATTTAAATGGAGGCAGGCGACCTCTCTCTGTGGTTGATGACTTCAATCGCACGTGGTTCGGCAGGAGTCGCAACCTCAAACAAAGAAGCATATAAACATCGCCATATTTGAAACTGTAGTGGCTTATTTGACCACAATAGTTCGCGGTTTAACATAGTGTAAATGTAAATAATTCAAACTTGTTTAGACATTGCAAAAAGACATCTTTTGAGTTAATATTCAAATTAGGATTTCCACTCATGGTCCGGTTGGGATTCAAAGGTTGTGGATTCAAAGTGGTATGTGGGGTTTAGACCTAATCACCAAAATGTTTATTATGCTTTTTTTTTTCAAAAACATGCGGTCATTCAAGTTGTATTCCTTTAAGAAAAAGTTTAGTAATCATACAATATAAATTTAAAATGAATTCTTTA
This sequence comes from Troglohyphantes excavatus, assembly GCA_963932185.1. Taxonomy (NCBI): domain Eukaryota; kingdom Metazoa; phylum Arthropoda; class Arachnida; order Araneae; family Linyphiidae; genus Troglohyphantes; species Troglohyphantes excavatus. The sequence continues at coordinate 56,427,866 of OZ010668.1, read as the reverse complement.
TTTACTTTAAAAGAAACTATATATTCTGTAATTTGATTATTTTTAATGTATTTTTACTATGATTACTTACCGCTACCGATTAAGCGCAAATAATCTCTTTATAGTGTACTGCACTACAGATAGTGTCATTTGTTATTTTCTGATGGCGTCATCGTCAATATCTTATATATATAATTATGGCTTAAAAGTCGGTTTTTAGAAATAAAAAATAGAATCCTTCGTAATGTTGATTCCTTGTGTTATTCCGGCATTAATAAAAAAAAATTGAAAATATCATAACGGATATGTAATTTTGTTGGCTTAGTAACAATATTTTTTTGATGTACACACATAAACTTATTTTAATTGCTACTACATAGAATTTCTGTATATCGAAATACAAGGGCATGTGGAATGAATTGAAAATATTAATACCTTTTTTTAAGTACCAGAAGGTTAAACGTCTATTAAAATTGATTGAATAACAATAAAATAAAAACGATTATGTGTAGTTTGTGATTTTAAAATATCGTTTTCCGAAAAAATAAAAGAAATCTGAGTAATTATAAGAAATGACTTCTATGCAATCTGTATCCCGAGATGCATTGCGCCGACGAGTATTTTTGTGCTCTCCGACCGGTTTTTAAGTTCTGCGCATATCGAAACTGTTGGCAGTATCCCAAGATGCATTACGCTGAGGGCTTCTTTTGTGCATTACTGTAGATGTACTAGGGCGTATCTTTCCTTCTTCATCCATTATCTTTGAGAAGCGCGGACTCCTTTTTGCTTTATATCCTGATTGTATAAAAGTTGTGTTTATCGATACCTTTATAGAGCCTATATATATTTGGCGAATACCTCTTAAGTAAAATAACTATATTTTATATAACCTATTTTAAGACTCATCTATCAATAGTTTTCAAGGCCGATTTTTATTTACAAAATATACCTGTATTTTTTAATATTACAATATTTACAGAATACCATTATACTGCTATCCTAATTTTAAAAAAATGGACAAGAGACTTTTTAAAATTGACCTCTAATAAAATTTTATTAGGTTTTGTTAAGTTCTAAATGTTTATTTTCCTAAAATTGCTTAATTTCGAGCAATTTTTTCCTTCGTTGAAGACGCCATCGAATAAAGTTTTGCTTAAAATATTACATTAAGTTTTTTTTTACACGCAAAAATCCATCTGAACTCTGTAAAAAGAAATCATATCAAGTAGCAGGCAGATATGAAGGACACTTGACAAAGCCAAGCAGGATAGGAAGCGCTTAACCTTTTAACCAGGAAGGAAAGGGGCCCTATGCTAGTGTTAAAGGTTTGTGAGAAATAACTGCAAAGGAAATTCCATTACTGCACTATGTGGACGCACAATATTGTCATCAGCCTGCCTTATATGTAATTGGCCGAAGTGGTGAAATCCGAGAGGAAGTATTGATTTGGACAATTGTCGTTCTTTTATTTGATGGTAACGACTAATTGACAAAGTAAAGAAAGGAAGTTTCCTGTTAAAGTAAAAACGATCAGATTCGCTAAAAGACATGCACTTTATGTGATGTTTAACTTTTTTAGAAGATATGAAAATATCGGATTTCTTGTGGAAATTCTTATTTTAGAAGGTTTAAAAAAGAAAGAATGACTCTTTTAACATATATTTTGTAGACACAAAAATCAGAATTTAGGGCGCTAAAAATGGTTTTTAATTTATTGAATAAGTGGTAAAATGTATATATTTAATATTTTTATACTGGTTGTAACTTTTTGAAATCGGGGCCAAAATGTATGTTTTTGTAAATTAGCAAAGTTGTAATGCGCATAAAATATATATTTAAACTTGTTCATAAAATTTAAAAAAAAAAATCATTATTACTATTTTGATTTAGCAGGGAGCTTCGTTCATTTATATCTCTTGCAAAGCCACTCTTGTCATTTCTTACTTTTCTTCACACCAAGAAAATACAGTTCAGAATGATCTGATTTAATATATGCCGGATAAGCGGAATTATATTGTAGTTTTCCTAAAAAGAGTAACTGTATTCCAACAACATAATCGAAGATTATGATCTCAAAGTCTAATCTAACCACGATTCCGGTTGTTTGAATGCCGAAAATTTACTAGCATTTATGTTACTAAATAGAAACATTCCTAATCTCCAAATAAGCGAATTTTTTAAATCGGTAAAAAAAATATATATATATATATATTATAAATCTTAAATATCTCTTTATCCAACAAAAAAATATAATCAATGGGAACCTGAACTACGAGACGGCTTTACCTAAATCCTTACTTACTTCGGGTATGTTCTTGTACAAACATATTTGTGAAGTTGGTAGAGGGGTATATTTAAAGTGTTAAAGAAGCAGAACTTAATAATAGTGGTCAGGATTAACTTTATCTTTGTCATCTGTAAATACTAATAATATTTTATTTTCAGTTCTACAACGGAAACCCCAGCAGCAGAAGCAACACCCGCACCTCCACCAGCTACTGCTTCAGCGCCTTCTTCCCCAATTGCAGCTTCAGTCCCGTCTACGCCAGTTCCTCTCCTCTTCAAGAGCGTGGAAGTCCAGACTTGCAACCTATGGCCCAACGCGGCGTCCGGTTCTGGAATCACCAACAACGCCCTGCAGACGACTGCTAGTGCATCCACGTCTACGGAATTCGCTGCTACAGATACGCAGCAGCCGTCCACGAGCGCTGTGACACAAACCGAGAGCGCGACAATCGTCGAGGACATCAACTTGATGGACTGTTTGGCCGACATTCCCCAAATCTGTGATAACCTACGAAGCCAAGCATGTGGTGACCAATCGCCAGAAAGCACCAGTGCCTTAGCGAACATTCCAGCGTCTTCCGTGCTCGTGGACGTCTCCGAATCTGCAATCCCCAACAACGTACGTCCGATTCTGCAATCCACGTCAACAAACAGTTCCGAATCTGCAACCCAGCCACTGCAGAGTGCTCTGGTGGTGACCATACCGGAGTCCGTAGACGAAAGTCTTCTGGATATTGCGATGCCGCCAACCACAGACGTTCTGGTCGAAGTTGAAGAAGGAACAGCAAGTTGTTCCGCCGATTTCCCGCATGTCTCTTCTGATGTCCTGATCGATAGAGGCGACATGACGATCAGGTCAGAACCATCAGAAACGGTTTCGAACACTACACCAAGCCTTGATATAGCCGTGAGTGTCAATTTGAACTCAGTAGTAGAGAACACAAATAGCGACGTGCAAGCAGGTGTTTCGAATGTCGCAAGTGCGTCTAACCACCTTCAAGTTGGTGTCAGTGGTTCAGAACTGTCTTTGAGCAATCTTTCAGACATCGATGGAGAGGTGGATGACAGTGAGTTGCTTGGAAGGTCCTCGCCTCCTCCGAGTTACGATGATGCCACACATGAGGGTGAAACTGCTATAGGTGCCTTTGGTTTAGCTTATGGAACAATATGAAATCGGTATTATTTTTTTTATACATGCCTTCTTCTTGCTGGGCAAGTTTTATTACGTTTTGTAATTAAGTATGTAATTTATAGGCGGGAATGAGAATTAAAGTTGCATAAGTTTTTGAAGTTCTGCTTCTTTATTTGAAACAAATTCATAAATATTCAATACATTGATATGTAAATATGTGAACAACCCTTGAAATTCATTGCAAGCATAAAAACTCTTCATACGATTACATAATACATGCAAATAAAACAGTCAAGGGGGGGAAATGAAATTTCATTGTCAGAGCTGCTCTCAAGGCAATTCTTTATTATATAAAAAACTTTATGGATTATTTATGTTTTCAAGTAACAGTTTATATTATACTAGGAGGCTCCGCCAACGCTCCAAAACATTGCTACACACATCCACTGACTGACAGAACGTATACACCTGACGTCACTGACGGAGATACCAAATTAAATTTTAACTAAGTAGATTTTCAAATAAAAAATAAATTACTCTAATTCTTAGAATATTATTTTTCCAATATTTAAATACAAGAGAAATATTTTGAAGAAATGTTAATACTATTCAAATAGTCACATTAAATATATACAATATTTTAAAGCACGAATGTTGCAGTCCAACTGTTACTTTTATATGCTTTTTCCGCAGTAGCCCTCATAGCTTCCTAATACTCGACATGAATTTTCTCGATAAAAAAAGATAAATAGTTGTTTCTAGTTGTGTTTTGTAAGAAAGTCCTCAATAATGATTGAGGCTATCTTCTTTTATGAAATTCAGGTTCGTTTTAGAATATTTCTACAGCCATATTAATTTAGTTATTGAACCAAATCTTAACTCTACTAATGCAAGTTTCAAATTATACAAAACCTGAAAATAGGGAATGAGTTTCTTTTAATTAATAACCTTCTTAATAATTAGTCTATTCACAAATAAATTGTTGTTCAAGTTCAATTTTCTAAAAACAATATTCTTTTATAATTAAAAAAAAAAAAAATTATGTTTTTAGTTGTTTTTACAAAAACCTCCCATTGAATTTTTTATTATTGTAGCTTCCTCATTAACAAGATCAATTAACATCATACATTACATTTAATGAAAATAATTAAGTTAATTTTTTTTATAATCATATATTAATATCTTAGTGATAGTGAAAGCATTGATAAAGATCTTATTTGAATCCTCGATTTGTAATCTACATTGTACTTTATTGTGGTAGGCGATAGCAAATAGGTAATTGAATTGGCAGAAACACCTGACAATTGTTGTTTTTATTTCTTTAAATAACGCTACAAAATTTTACAAATTTAGTGAATTACGCCATATTGCACTATTACTTTAAGAACTGATATGACAATTAAATGTAATTTTTTTTTATTTATTTGAAATACTATGATGATTATGAGAGATGTCATAACACAAAATTTTTTACTTTTGAAGCTTGTGTACTCGATTGGCATCTTTTAAGAATTCAAGAACTTTAAGCAAATTCTTATTTTTTCTAATCCAAAGTGCAGAAGGATGTTCGTTTACTTTGAGTTTCAAACCCTGTAAAAAAATATTTTAATTTAATATTTCGACAAAATTTCAGTGGTTGATATAGAAATATGGTAAAAATGAAAATACAACAAAAGAATACATTTCGTTTAGATAAAATAGACTTTCCTTGGAATGAAACTTGGCATATTAATAATCGTACTAGCATGCCCGTATGATAATTATTGCACCAGTAACCTTCTCTTCCCCCACATATTCATTGTAACTACTAATATATGGCCTTTCATTAAAAGAATACCCATAGATGGCAGCACTATCAACGGCTCGTTTAAAAATTGTTTGGAAACTATTATTTTTAAACGCATTTAAAAAAAAAAATGATAATATTTATAAGAAAAAAGTATGATTCGTCACTGCTCCGGAAATTCCCTTTTTTTTTATACCTCACTTGTTAAGATCTGTTGTGTGCGAGACCCGCAAAAGGGATCTTTACTATTGAAATAATATATACTAGCGTACCCGTGTGAGAATTAACGCATGAACAATATGAGAATATATTTGCAAGCACATTTTTTTATATTCAAAATATCAAAAAAGTTTATTTAATCATTATTTACAACAGTTCCTATTTCAGATATTATTTCTTTATAAGACTTCCTTGAATACTACATTTGATGTGTATCCACGGTTTCTCACGCGTTTTAAGGAAAGTTACCCATTGGTTCGTTAGCCCCGTTTATTACTTCCCTCTTATATCTCAAAAGCAAATTCACTGGTTTATTGTTCAGAATCGATTCAAAATAACTTGCCTATATTAAATGAATTATTTTTCAAAGGGATAACAAAATAATTAAATTAACTAACCTATAAACAGAATAATTAAATTTATAAATAATCAAAGTTTCTTAAATATTATGCCTTTTTATATAAAATATGTTATTCCATAAACTTTTTTTTTTTAAGTTTGATGCTCCTTCATTCTAATCAGTGCTCGCAACACTTTTTTCATTTATCCCTAGGGTAAAAGGGACCAAATATCTTAAAAAAAGGGACCTACAAAATTTTAGCCTGCGTTAAATTTTCGTTAACTATCACCATTTTAAATATAGCACCATAAAACTATTAAAACAATTTGTAAAATCTCATGAATATTTTAAACCTTATGTTGACCAAATTATAGGAACAAAGCAACGGAGTAAAAAGAGTTGTAAATTAAAAAAATATATATTATTTTCTATTCGTTTGAAAGAAAGCTCGAAATGGTACGTTTCATAAGCTATTTCTGAACACTATACCAGTTTTTGACTAAATCGTCTATGCTTTCGGTCAGGGTTGGAGACACAACAGCCTATGGGGATAAATAATGTACGATCGTGTGCAGGAAAGTGATTTTTCGAACCGGTGTATTTTTAACCTATTCCACCCCTCTGACCTTTGTACCGTGTTGGTAAGGGGTGTTGCACGTAATTATTGCAATATACAATTCAACCCCCATAACTGCATGTGCAATCAGTTTATGTGCATAAATGACATACCGTCGTGTAGAGGAAGGTGGAACACGTCGACCAGGGCGATTGTTAACTCATTCCCTCCTTTGACCTTTGTTCCACGTGGGAGGGGGATCGATCTTGGCTGCAGTATATGCTTCAGCCCCCATTACTACACGGAGAATCGACCTTTGAGGTATAAATTATCTACCATCGTGTAGAAAAGGTAGGCCACACCAACATAGTTGGCTATTTACCCACTCTCTTTCTGAAATGTGTACCGCGTGGGGCCCAAATGTTTCCACGAATAAAATCTTACTATACAGTGGGGGTGCCTACTCTATATTTTTTGCCGTTGAGGGGGAAAAAGAGAGAAGGAATACAACGGGGATTGGGGGAAGAACCGATGAAGGACCCTTTTTTACGTATGCGAAACCACAGGTAATAGCTAGAATAACATAAAACAGAGAATGAATGCATGCGTTTTATTGCAGCAACAAAACTATGTTTAAGAACATACATTGAATCGTTTTGACTTCCTGTCACTCTTTTTTCCAGTGTCCCTAGTAAATATTTGGAAAAAATAATTTAATTAAGTTTTTTTTTTAAACTACATAGCATTCTACAATTTCAAACATTATTCCAACCAAATGTGAAGAAAATCGGATCGTTATTAAAAAAGTTAGTAAATGTGTGCGAAAGTGTTTTTTAAAAATTCATTTCGTAATAATCTCAACTTTTTAAATTTTGGCCAAATTTCTTGAAATTTAGCAGGATGCTACTTACTACAGGAAAAGTCTTTTTCAAATCAAAAGTAAATCGAACAGTATTTGCTTAATTAGAATATGAGGTACTGGGAAATTGTGTAATTCCAATTTACACTTTCACATGCATAATTTACATTTGTTTTTGATGCAATGCATAAACAAGATCCAGTGGCCCTGGAAGAACAGTTTACACTTAGGCCCACATTTCACACTAATGTGATTAATTACATTTGCAAACGCAAAACAACGAGCCTTTTTCTGGTTTAATGATATTCGAGAGTTGCAACAGCTTAGCAGCAGATTCAGCCCATATATAAGAAGATGATTATAATGACCATTACATAATAATAAAAAAAATTAAATAAGGATGAGAAAGGGCCAGAAATGTGTTATTATAGTCAGTCATAAAGGGTGGAAAAATTATTTTTGCTAAAATAAGGGAAAAAGGGACCATATTCTGAAAAAAAGGACTTTTAAGTACCTCAAGTAACAAAAAGGACTTTTAGGGAAAAAAAGGACCTGTTGCGAGGCCTGATTCTAATTGAAACATGTACAGATCCTTATAGACAATATTAAATAGTTTGCTTAAACAAATCGAAAATTATTATATAAGCAATATATTTCCCTTTAGAATTTCTGTTGTCATGAAAATTCTCTTTTTTTTTTATATCTCATGTGTTAAGAACCATTGCGTATTTTAGCCGTAAAAGAGATCTGTACTACAGAACTAATATATATGAGGATGCTTAAAGAAAAATTATCAAGTTTGTTATTACCTAAAATCCTAATACTTCTTAAATACTCTATACAACCAATAATTTCACGAAATAGCAGACCATTTCAAAACAAAGCACCAAATCATTCAACTGAATTTCAAATGTTCAAAAACTTAATTGTTATTGATGATCGAATAAAAATAACCACTTACAGTCATTTTCAATTGTGCTTGATATTCTGGCATTTGATGGATGGCTTCAAAAGTATCTATAAAGACGCGATTCCAGATTTTGTATTCTTCATAAGAGAGCATGTTTTCATGCATAAGCAGCTCTTGTTGTGAAAACCATTTTGTCCAGGTATAAACTAGTAAGAGGAGTTTACGAAGTGGGAGACCTCTATCTTCTAACCATGTTCCGTGCAAAGGGGAATACCGTGGAGTATCATCTCCACATTCCTGGAAAAATTTAAAATAAATTTATTATTTTTGTTTAATTTTTTTAATTGACAGCAGCTAAGATATAAAAACTATATAAAAATTTCAAGGGGGTTGTATTCATCTGCACTAGTCTCAGAAACTAATGATCTTTATATATAATTCTCTTATGCGGTGATTGAAAAATACTGATTTTCTCTACGCGGAATGGCAACGGTTAGATTGTTTACAAAATTCTGTTGCGCTCGCATTTTTATTTTGCCATTATACAAACCTAGTTATATTTTAATTGCTTTTATGACTTAATAGTTTAAATAATATATAAAATGAAATTTTTACAAACTGCTAATTTTAAATCTTTTTTTTTTTCATTTAGTTAGGGAAATAGTTTATTTATTTATTTGGATAGTCGTTTTAATGAACAAGTAGTTTATTTTACTTGAAATGAATGATTTGAAATAAGTTACTTAAGGAATGGTAGAGGAAGATAAATTCCATATTTAAATACCAAAACTTATTAATATGAAAATTATTAAGCTTGTTTTATTGTATTTTAGCATTCACAAATAACAATATTTTTTTGTTTAACAAACACCAATGCTCTTGGTTTCCTAGTCAGACTCGTCGCATAGAGGGAGGGGATCTCGATGCTCCCAATAATCTGGAAACCCAAAAAACTTAAAAATACCCGAGTTGGAAACATTTATGCCTGAAGAAAATAAATATTTTTAGCAAGGGAAAGATTAGAAATTTCCCAACTTGTATTAAGATTTAAATTAGAGTTCAGAACAAACATTGCATTGGAACATGTGTGCAAAAAATCAATACCTAATCTATAAAAAAAATATGAAAAATGCTGACAAGTTGGAACTGGAAATTTTTAGCACTATTGAATTGTGAATTTCAAATCGTTATATTGGGAATTTCAAATTATTAAATTCAGAATTTCGAATCGTTAAGTTGGGAATTTCGTATTATTAAGTTAGAAATTTCAAATAGTTAAGTTAAGAAATTTCTTGTTTAAACCTCACTCTACTTGGAAATAGGACTATTACCTCAAAGGACAAGCAAACTATACTTAGAAAAATTCGAATTCCAAACCAAGAACTCTCCACCCCCAATCATTTCATTAGATAAAAATTAAATATAATAATAATTAAAATAAGAATAAGGATGTATTGATTAAAAGTCAAAAATAAAAGAAAATATATATTACATATTTGACAGGTAAAAGACCATTTAACTACTAAACTGTATTTTTGTTTTATTCTTAATTTTTGCTTGGACTCACGAAAGTGTTTTCTTTTTATGTTTAAATAATGCTTTATATTTTTACTTGCAAGGAGCATATTTTTTTGTAAATCAAAACAAGTATTTAATGCATTTCTAAGGGTTTCAAGTACTTATATGCCGATTCAAAATTTTATTGATAATTTACAGTAAGATAAATTAGTAATTGAATCAAACTTTGAAATAGGAAATTTAGACCTAATTTCGGATTTTAACATTTACTTTGCAAATCCACTCAAAGCTGTATTCTGCAGACTCATGAGGTTCGAAACTCATTTTCGAACTGCAGTTTGGACAGGAAATTTCTTTAGGTATTGCGTCATGAGCCTTTAACCACTTTAAACAGTTCTCTGGAAATCTTGTTATCCTGGCCAATAAATCAATGTTCATGAATGTGTCATCTTGAGCATTGTTCTTTTTTACCGACTTCTGCCGTTTGGATTCTAAAAAAAATAAAGTGGTGTGAAACAACAAATGAAACAATCACAAAAAAATATTAATAAAATACACATTTTTTATATATAACAAAGGTTTTGTAAATAACTCCTCGGGTGTTTCTCTTGTAATCTGACCACAGAGAGGGGCTGTCCACAAATGATTTCACACTTGGACTGGGGGGAAAGTGGATTTACAATAAGTGTGACATCACACACATCTCCTAAAACGCATTGCAAATCAACAGAAACGCACACAAAATCAGAAAAATAAAGCTTTGATTTGATATAGTTTCAGTTGAAAAATAGCAAACTAAAATTTAAAATACCATATATAGCTCAGTGCTTTGTTTTTGAACTGCCAGTATATGTAATTTATTACATGCTAGATTGATATAGTTGATGGGAGACAGTGGAATAGCAATTAAAAAATTGGGGGGGGGGATTAATTAGTTCCATTCCCAGAATAGTTACCATTATGGAACATTACACAAATGATGTCAGGCTTGGAATCTCCCCAAAACATTGAGGGGGTTCATGCAACTGTGACACTTTGTGACAAGGGGGGTTACAATAAGTGTGACATCATACAAATCACCTTAAAAATAATGCAAATCAACAAAAAACCAAAACAAACAAAAAATTTCAGGAAAATAAACCTTTTACCTTCCGGTTTGATTCGATTATGAAGCGATGTCAAACATTTCTTCCCAAGTTCTGGTTTTTGACACATAATTTAATTTGTTTTGCATTTGCAATATCATAATTTGTTTTAATTAAGTGTCGTGTTTAAAATTAAATTAATTTGTACTTTTATGCAAAGGTCGCTATGGTCCACCTGATTTCTCGCCAAATCTAGTTACAAGTTTCGACAACCCTGCAGGGGTAAAATGTAGTTCTTTGATTGGCAACAAAACGTGTTTGTGTTGCGTATATCGTTTTTTCAGAAAAGTTGCACAGGTGCACCGTACAATACATTTTAACCTTATGAAAAGTTTAAAGTTATGACTAAATTATATATCTAGTTAAAACTTTAAAACTCCAATCATGGTCAAGCATGCTTATGATCTAAAAAATACCTACTTTTAAATGAGTCAAAAACCACAAAAATAAATCCCAAGAAAGACGAAAACCTCAAAAAATTTAAATTACTAAATCAAGGTTTTTGCTAGCTCCTGAAGTGTGACACTTCGTGACATAGTGGGGGGAAATAGTTAAAAAGGTGGATAAAAGGTGTGACATCGTTTATGGATAGCCCATATAAAAAAAACGCTAATTAACATGTTTTGCTAATAACTACTAATTAGCGTTGATTACTAAATAAAGTTCTTATAATACCTCTCACATATCCTTCTTCTTCTTGATCCATAATTTATGAAATGCACACACCAATTTCAAATTTAATTATAATTGATTAATAATTGTTAGGAATGATGAGTTGAACAAAGAATGAAATTTTTTCCCGCTTTCTGGTTTAAAATTCAATGTTGCCATCTGCGAACTCATACTTTAGTAATGCCACCAGATGGCGACACAGGGTTGTGGCTGAGGAACAACTTGCAGTTTGGTTTGGTTAACTAACGTTGGAAGAGAGCTGCAGATTAGGATTTTGGCGACGGTTCGGGATGTATCCCAAAGGAAAGACCTTAGAACAAAGTTTCATATTTTTTTTAACCATGGTCATATGACGAAGGTTTGGTTTTGTTTGGTTAATTAACATCGCGCTAGAGAAGCACAGCGAGCTATTGGCGACGGTTCAGGATCTATCTCGAAGGAAAGACCCAGGAACGATGCCTCGTTATTTTAGAACCATAGTCAGATGACGAGGAAACACCTGAACTGGCACCCAACGCCTTCAATAGAAATCGCAGATGACGAAGGAAACAACTTTTGTAAAAACTTTAAATAATTTTAATCTTATTTAATGCCGAAGTTTCACGCGATGTATCAAAAGGACAATATAATTTGTAGTATAGTGTATGTTTTGGTATTATTTTATGACAAATATTATATAATACAGGATAAATATGATAAAGGAGCTGAAGTTCCTACGGAACGTTTTCGGCGTCTCGGATTGTTCTCAATATTTGGTGTCAACTGCGGTCTTTTTCTTCTTGGAATGAAACTCCCCCCAATATGTACAACCAGGGGGGAAAAAATGAACCACACATGGTTCCTCGGCCACTATTTATTGTAGGGCCAAACTTAATATACCATTTTGTATTGAATATAGGCTACTACACATTGATGTAAACAAAATTTGTATAGGGGACTATACTCGAATACGCACCAACTTTTAAGTTTTCAATAGGAACACCTACTTTTAATAGCGCAGAAATGTTTCCAGCCCTCAAAATATTCTAAATATAAATTTTCGTTAATTTCCTACATTTATATACAGAGATATTAAACAATATGTATCGATCTTATTTGAGGGGCTACCTCCACATTGAACAAAGTATTAGTTGGAATACGAAATGAAGGACGCTGGTTGAACATTCTTTGGCGTTCTTATGCGTGGTCAGACTCGCCTAGAATTGTTTTAATAATACTGTATGTTTTAAACTTAAATATATGTTACTACTTTAATGTGATTTTATATAGTATTTTTGATGACATCAAATTTTATTATGTGTAATATTAGGATGTTCTGAAATTATGTAGGCAAATGACAAACTTAATATTGTAAGAAAAATTAAAAATAATAGAATATATCTTGAAAAAGTTATATATTCCAGGTTTAAAATTCATATTCCAATGATTTACTTTAATTTTAAAATTCAGATAATACAATTTAAAAAAAAAATATTTTAATTAGGGTTCTACCAATACGTAGTTTCTCAATTCTAAATTTAAATGAAATATTGTAAATGCTATATTTACACACTCAGTTTGAATTGAGGTTATGTAATTACTTATTTTTTTCCATAAGATCGTGTTTGTTTTAGGTTATACAGGATGTCCCAAAAGTATTTTAATAATTTTAAACTCATTTAAAAAAAATATGCAAATGTGTATTTAATAAAGAAAGAATTAAGATTTTTAACAATGTTTACAGCACTTCAATGTGCACAACATTTTTGCACCTTAAAAAAATCAGTTTTTAAATAAAGCCACATATGGTGTTTTTTGTGGTTCAAAAACCTAACAATAGCCAATATTAAAGTTTGTTTGTTTGTTTGTTTTGTTAATTAACGTCGCACTAGAGCTGCACAGTGGGATATTGGCGACGGTTCGGGGTCAATCTCGAAGGAAAGACCCGGGAACCAATATTAAAGTAATAGCAAAGTAAAGCAGATTAGGTTTGGTTTGGTTAATTAACGTCGCACTAGAGCTGCAGAGTGGGCTATTGGTGACGGTTCGGGTTCTATCTCGCAGGAAAGACCCGGGAACGATGCCTCGTATTTTTGAACCATGAACAAATGACGGAGATAACACCTGAGCTGGCACCCGACGCAACCTTAATAGACGACAGGACATTGGACGTGGTCATATTTAACGTGCACTATTTCCGTGTACCCCTTGCCGGTATATACGAATTTAAAATTTTATGCCAACGCGATCACAGCGATTTTAATTCTTCAAATTGGCGAAGATTTTTTTTAAGTACTGTTGATTTAAAATATGTGTATGAACCCTGAAATTATCATTTGATGCACATTTTAATATAGCAAAAAAACTACAAAGAGGAAAATCATGAAATTGCCGATATGCATGTAAAACGTTTTTCTGAATCCATTACTTTAAAAAGAAAGCATGGTTGCTATTTATAAATTTTATGAATATTAATATCCAAATTTAAACAAACTTAAAAAATATACATATTAGTAATGAAAGTTAGTGTATTTTATTTGGATCATTTAGAAGCAACACAAATAAAAATATAAGCTTAATAAAATTGTTATTTCGAGAGATATGATTAAAAATTTAAGAAATTCGTTTAACATTACGAGTTCTAAACTTTCGAAATTCATAATTAAAAAAATACTTTACCCGGGAACGATGCCTCGTATTTTTGAACCATGGTCAAATGACGGAGACAACACCTGAGCTGGCACCCGAAGCAACCTTAATAGACGACAGTATATTGGACTTGGGTCATATTTAACGTCATTTAGAAGCAACACAGATAAAAATATAAGCTTAATAAAATTGTTATTTCGAGAGATATGATTAAAAATTTAAGAAATTCGTTTAACATTACGAGTTCTAAACTTTCGAAATTCATAATTAAAACACTACTTTACCAAATGACTTTGCAAATTGATATCCAATGATAAATTTTGTCGTAGATTCTAAATATTGAGTCAAAATTGGGTTGTTGCTATTGAAAATTTTAAAGTTGGTGCGGATTTTAATATGACGATAGTCCCCTATGCAAATATTTGTCTAACTTTATTTTGTCTAATAAACTTTATTCCTTACCAAATGGTATATTAAGTCTAACCCTATAACAAATAGTGGCCGAGAAACCAGGGGTGGTTCTTTTTTTTTTTCCGGCTGTACATTCATATACTGCATTTGAAATAATTGCACGAACTTAAAAAAAATATTATTATGATTTTTAGAATAAGTTTATTTGATTTATTCTTGATAAAAATATCTGATCAGTAAATCCGAAGAGCGCATTTCGCACATTAATGTATGCTTGTAACTTCCGGACTGAACAAGGCAGTTTGTGGACCTGAAGTCAATTGAAGATTAAAATACTAGAATAGAAAATACTGGACTTCCGTTTCTACTTCAATATTTCTTATATTGTTCATGCTAGAATATGCGAAATGTAGTTCTTTTGGCTATTTTTTAAAAAAATTCCATTGAAATCCACTGTGTATGCCTATTCTTTGAAATCCGTTTTAGCCAAAAAGTGGATAAGCAGCAAAAAGAAAAGCTATATATTTGACAATATACAAATTGATTCCATATATAGAAAATACAATTTTACATATTTAACATTTCTATAACGGTTTGGGAAGAAAACCCCCACAAAATCACTCTTAAAAATTAGTTGGGATACAGTATAGCTGCCTTTTCTTTTGCCAAGAATTTGTAAAATAGATAAAAAAAATTATGCATATTCATATAATGGTATAAAGCTCCAAAAATAAAAAATAAATAAATGTAATAAGTAAAATTAAAAATAAAAGCCTGTACGAGTGTCGTCAATATGAGTAGTTTGATTAATTTGCCAACTAATATAAGAACATTACGTCTTATCAAAAACAAACTCTTTTTGCGTAGAAAGATGTGTGAGAAGGGTTGTAAGAAAAGGGGAATTCCACGATTCATGTTTGGGTTCTGCGTACGTTGTTATGAAACACGTGTGTAAAGGAATTTTCATAAAAATTCTTTATCGCTCAGTATGGCGCTTGTAAAGAAAGGTTTTGGATAAACTGTGTTGAAAAAAGGCATTTCGTCTTTTTTTTTAATGAAAATTATTTATCTTAATTTTTCTCTGCTATTTTTTTGCTGTAATAGTTTTAAAGTATACGGTATTTTTTTGCGATTAGGGTAAACACACGTATTGGTAAAAATCTTAATAGGTAAATAAGAACTTAAAAAGAACATATTAAACAAATTCAGTTTAAATGAAAGTTTTATTCAGGCCTTCACAATTTAATTGGCTATGAATTGCATGTTTAATAATATACAGCGATAATATTAAATAAAATATTACATTTAAAGTCCACTAATGAATGAACCCATCAATGAAAGTCTACATATTTTTTTTTTTAAATTTTAACTAAAAGTCATTTTCTTTCTTTATAACAGCAATTAAAATCCGTTGTATCCGAAATTAAAAATTTCTACCGCCTCAAAGAACTTAATTTTTGTTTGGTCATTTTCTCGATAGGTGACGCCACCACAAAACCTAAATTTATGAATCTCGAAGTCGAGAGAGTGAGGGAACGGAGATGAGAAGGGATAATCAGAGGCAGTTTCGAATGTTCATCTATAGGTATTTTAATCTGGACACGCTCTCGGTTTGGTTTGGTTTGGTTAATTAACGTCGCACTAGAGCTGCACAGTGGGCTATTGGCGACGGTTCGGGGCCTATCTCGAAGGAAAGACCCGGGAACGATGCCTCGTATTTTTTAACCATGGTCAGATGACGAGGAGAACACGCCGTTAATTTTTTGTGGATGTTCTGGACGACATTCTAGTATTTTGGTAGCGAAGTTGGCTACCCTTCAATCGCAATATCACAACATTTTACTATTCTTTAGTCTAGTCCGTGCTAAGGTTCGAACCGGGGACAAAGTTTGGATTCCCAGCTGACACCTTAATCCACTCGGCAACGGAGGCCTCGGACACGCTGTCGTAAAAATAGTCTGTAAAAAAATTTAAAAACCTGCATATTAAATTCATCTAAAAACAATGAAATTATATAACACATTTCGAAAAATTGCTTAAACGTAGTAGAACATTGTTCTAATAATAACATATTTAGCAATGCATAGGCAACTTTGGTACAATTTATGTATAAATCAATAAAAGTTGGGGTTCCCTAATACCAGAGACCCTAGGCCCAGGTTTAATGTGCCTAATGGTAAATCAGGCCCTAATTGGAACAGGTATATTCGAATGATAACCTTCACGGACGCTCTTTATTAAATAAAGAAGATAATATCACAATGATAATTAAACAAGTAGTATTACTTATAGTATTAAATGATCTAAGAAACAATAGGACATTACAAAATTTCAAATGTACAGAAAAAACAATAATTTCTCTCTTTTTTTATCAATCAATCGGGTTTATCAAAGGTTTTTTTTCCGTTAAATAAAAAAAAGGGTCTTTTAGAAGGTCTCGGACCACTATAAATATAAAATTTGACAAGGGGTGGATAGCCACATTATCTATATATAACTTGGGTATTAAATAACATTTAAAAAATATATAAGTATTAATTAAAAAATAATTGTTTTTAAGTCAAAATACTTTATTAATTTAGGCATTATTTAAAATTACTGAAAATATGTCTCTGTACTGCTTTTACATAACCGTTCATGGATTTTTTTTATTCTTGGACTCCAGAATGTATTTACAAAGTATAAATAAAAGTAATACCTGCTAAAACTGCAAATGGTTAAAGTTATTTTCCTTATTGTCTTTTCAAAAGCCTATTTTTAATTCATAATATATAACAGTGACATATAATGTATCCAAGTGACAATGACGCCAGCATTGAAAACATACTCTAACAAAATATAAATTACTCGTTTCTGATTTGTTGCTCTTGTGATAAAAAAAATATTTGTAACTCGCATTTACCACTCCCGCGTATTTGATTTAATTATTTAATTAATTTTTGTTTAATATTTAGATTTTTAAAAAATATATTCACTTTAAATAACACATGTTTTTTTGAAAGAAAAACAAAAACTCTATTTGTAATCAATAAAAGTTCCACGAACCATTTTGGACCTTCTCGAGGACTACCAGTGGTCCGCGGACCACAGGTTGGGGACCACTGCTGTAAATTCAAAAATAAGGAACTTAATAATTAAAAGAACATTACAATAGTTATATGATTTTTTATTAAATTGTTTGTAATAATTGTTAATGTCGTTACTATCTTAATTAGTAATAATTTTTCTATCAGAAATAACACTCATTTTTGAGAATTCTGCCTTCGTCATATTTGACAATCGTGTCGTCATTGAAGCACGTGACTTTAGACGAAATACGAATTCTCAATTTTAAACGAAAGTTAATTGCTCCCATTCCTTTTCGGCCCATTTCTAGGTCATCAGCTCATGTTTGGTTCTTATACTGATATTGTCAGAAGTTAAACGAGCCTTCTTGTCCGAGTGGATAGAGCATTGGACTCTGGAATGAGAGCTTTGTGGTTCGAGTCTGTTAGCCGATATTGAATTATTATATATTTTTTAAATCGTTCTTATTTTTGAAAAATAAATTTCGTTAAAAAAACAACAAAGTGCATTTCCTCAGTTTGTCAAAATATTTAATCGGAGTATATAGCGTTTGTTTCGTCAAAGATGGCAAGAGTCCCGTCAAATTTGAGAATGCATTTTTAACAGTGTCTTATTACCTTCGAGCATGGATCCTTCATAGTAGAGAAAACATAATGATATAATCTCGCTAACATCAAAGTGAGGCCAACATGTATGACCTCAGACACGTGGTTATTACGTCATTCCATTCATAAATTTTCATTGTTACACATTTCGCAATTCATCAGCCAATCTCGAGTATTTTTTAATTCATAATTTTGAAAAGAAGTCACGTGTCTGAGGTCATTCGGTCTGAGATGTTGGTTTCACGATTATGACGTCATATTCGCTCTACTACAGTCCATTCATGCTCGAAGGTAGAGCCCCAGTTGCTCAGTTGGTAAGGCGTTCAGCTACTAATCAGAGGATTGGTGGTTCGAATCCGGGAAATGGACTTGACATAGAAAAGTAAAAAAGTAGTGATCTTGCGATCGGAGGGTTGCCAGCTTTGCTACAAAAATACTAGAAAGTCGTCCAGAATATCCAACAAATTATACTGGCATGTATACGGGACTGGTGCACGATAAATCTGATCGGGGTCCGAAGTCCCGACGTCTATTGAAGGCGTTGGGTGCCAGTTCAGGTGTTTCCTCGTCATCTGACCATGGTTCTAAAATAACGAGGTGCATGTATGAATGTGTGTGTGAATGTGTTCCCGGGTCTTTCCTTCGAGATTGACCCCGAACCGTCGCCAATAGCCCACTGTGAAGCTCTAGTGCGACGTTAATTAACAAAACAAAACCAAACCAAACCATGCTCGAAGGTAATTATGACGTATGGTAAAAAGAATCCCTTTCAAATTTTATGTTACGCTTGCGCCACCGGCCTCCCTACTCTTACTACGCGCCCCACATAATCACCCCAAGAGTGACACTGAAACAGTGACCCACAGACATCGAGGTCGAACCTTCCATCGACCAGGAAGCAGAGCGACCCTGCGCCCAGCAACGAACTCGACTTTCTCCCCAAACAGGAAGCGAGCGTGGCCGTGGACGCCTGGAAGGAGACACGCGGAAGCCCAAGATGCTGCTTCCGAAGATGTTCCCAAGAGTCCATTGCTCTTCGGAAGTGAAAGTGAGACCTTCGGAAGAAAGCCTCTTCCCCCCCGTCCTTGGTGGAAGAAGAAGAAAGTCCTTTTTTCCAGAGTTCTTTCCACCGCGGTTCAACGTTTTCTGCCAGGTGAATGAATCTCGCGCCCAGGTTCAATGGAAGGGCTCAGGTGGTTCATTACACCGCTCGGTTCAAGGCTGGTGTGTGTATGGGGGGGGGGGGGGACCACAGACCACCTTGGGTTTGCAATGTGTTCAATGTGTTGTTGTTGTTTTTGGTTTGTAAAGTTGGATGGAATATGGAAATATTCTGAGGAAGGAGATGTTCCTTGACACTGGCCGAGTTCGTCGGAGGGGTTAAAGTAGTTCATTACACTTTTTACCCGATGAAGTCCGAGGTTAGTACTTGGGTGAAGGAACCAGAGGGAGAAGTGGGACAGTGATCGGGGAGTGAAGGACCTTTTCGTCGTTTTGTTCTCCGCACACAGGGACGGTTCAAGGATTTTGTTTTCAGTGCAAGAACACTGTTAAGAAGGCATATGCTTAGTTTGGAAGAAAATGTCGTCATTTTGGGAGAAAATTTCGTCATTTTGGGAGAAAATTTCGTCATTTTTAAAGAAAATTTCGTCATTTTTTTAAAAAAAAAATTTCGTCATTTTTGATGAAATAGTTGCATACGAAATGCCTCAATTCAATATTACGTCACACTAGGGAAAAATTCATTTTGTCGTTTTTTCCCCCCCGATAAAATTTATTTCGGCAAAAATGAGGACGATTTCGAATAAAAATCGACGGACCGACTCGAACCACGAATCCTTTGATCCGGAGTCACGCGATCGTGCCAAAAAAGTTCTTTTAAATTGTGTAATATACATATAAGAACCAAAATTAAAACCGAATGAGCTGATATCATCGGAAAGGAATGGGAGTAAATTACTATATTTTTAAATTTTAAGATTCTTGCTTCGTCGAAAGTACTTTCTAAAAGTGTTAATTATAATTTAAGGTAAATATTTAAATGAATTAAATAAAGACAAACTAGCAAATAAAAGTGGGTTATAATAAACTGCTTTATAATTGTAAAAAAAAAGTATATTTAAAATGGAATAACTTTTAACTTTAGATCAATCCATCAAGGTTTATTTTTTAGTTTCCTTTCGTACAAAGAATTATCACCGAGGCGCCATTTGGCAGTTTTAGTAAGAAGTTATTTATGGTTTTAGAGGTCAGGCGGGGATTGGGGGTGGTTTTTCGAAATCTCATGTAGACAGTGATCTTCCTCTTGTTTTATAGGTCAAGTGTGCACAATTTAATCAGATTCGAAATGAAACTGTAGATTTATATAAAAAACAGACAAGCACACAGATACTCTTCTTTATATATAGATTAGAGACGTTCATCCCCCCCCCCCCCCCCCGTATCTGTGTTACAGTCTAATAATTTGGAAATGAAATAGTAAAATGATTAGATTATGTATTGGCATGATTAGTAATACTCTGATAAAACTTATTTTCATTGAAAATAGGGTAGTTCTGGAGTATCAAAAGTAAGTCAAATTATACACCATTAGAACATATGACCTGAACCAACATTTATATTTGTGTATCTTTTTTAAAGTTACGCTAAATTAAAAAAACCTGAAATATGTATCTAGTTTCTGATTACGAATACATACGAAGAAAAAAAAAAGAAGAAGAAGAAAAAAAAATCTGATATCGAACATTATTTGTGAAATGTTGCCATTACATTCAGCTTGTTTCTGATGTACATATCAATAAATAATTTCTTGCTGTAACATAAGATAAGAAGCATATCGTCGGTTTAGAAATAATTGAACTAAAGATTTAGCAACCGTTGTTGACCACGAAAACCAAGGTCACTGTTTCTTTAACTCTGTAGCGCAGCACCACAGTCATTCACTTTTATAAGTTTTATCGCTTAAATTTCGTCGCCAACAACGGCTGCTAAATCTTTGGTTTATGGTTTTGTTTCTAAGTTAAAATTTAAATTTGGTATAAGTGCAAATGGGGTAATTTTTTTAAATTTTCAAACTGTTATTGTGAGATAACTATAAGGAATCTGTATATATAATTCTCTTACGCGGTGATTGAAAAACGCTGTTTTTCTCTACGCGGAATGGCAACAGTCAGTTTGTTTACGAAATTCTGTTGCGCCCGCATTTTTATTTTGCCATTAAGTAAGCCATTTTGACGATTAGCCCCTTCAATTCATTAGTAAATAATTATTTTGTTGATATCAGCTTAAATTAGGAAGAATATAAGCCCTATTAAATTAAAAACAGAAGTTTTGAAAAACGGTTTTCCAAACTTTACATGAGCGGAAAATTGAGGGGGCGCCATCTGTTGGCAATTTTGAAAACTAGATTTCTATGAACTGCATTTTCATGACGTATTAACTCAGTAACGTACACACTTCTGTTAGGCAAGAGTTTGGCATAAGTGACGTAAGCTTAACGTCAATTATGACAAAATAAACTACCAATAATGTTATAAAATAAACTAAAACGCAGGAAACGTGTGAAAATAACGTGGAATAAAATAAAGGTAGAAATAAAATAATAAATAATGGCTTGACGGTGGTTCCATTGTTTTCATTTGTAGTTTAAAAGAAATTAAATTAAATGATTTTATATTGATTTACATGGCTAAAAAATGTATTGATGCCAAGATGAATTATAATTTAAATTTACAGTTTCAACGTTTAAAGTTTTTAGTAATATAATTAAAAAAAGTATTGTTACTAGGACACATTGTTATTGTGTCCTACCTTTTAGCGAGCGAAGCGAGAAGTGGTTTGCGTAGCAAACCTATGAGGATTGCGCAGCAATCCTCCGTGGGTTGACGGAGCGTTAGCGGAGCAAGGGACGGAGCCTCCTAGTATAGAAATAAAACTCGTACGCGTACTATTTGGGTGGGGATATTTTCTATAAGAATTTGCAAATGAGCAAAATTTAGCATGTAGTTTTTTTTTAAAAATAATTTTGTTTTAGTTTACAATAGTGATGTGAAAATATATGATTTGCACATAGTGAACACATGTTTCCCAAACACTTTCATTTAGTTTTGAAAGTTTTTAGGGAATTTTTTTTCTGGGTTTTTGAAGCACTTTACATGAAATTTGAAAATTAAAATTTTTCTTAAAAAGTTTTTTATTATTATTAAGCTATTTAACTAAACACACTTCTAAATCAAAACTTAGGAAACTTATAACGGGACTAAAAAACAATATTTATATGAGTTAGACGACTTATCGAAGGTTGTCAAAGGGGAAAGCGATTGGAATAGTCAAACCTTCTCGCCTGCTAATAGGTTCAGGTACTACTATAATAATGTCAACAGCATCACAGGAATGACATCCTTGTTTTCAGGTCAAGTTAAAAGTTGAACCTGTGTTGCTATAGTAATGGTTGCTGTTGCCCCAACTGCCATGGTTGCACTTGTCCCACGTGCAAAAAATAACGGTGTAAGTTTAACCACGGCTGCCAATGCTAAACCATTAGTTCAATTTCAAAAAATGTGCATGGTTGAAAACTACACATTAAACTTGATAAGAACACAATGTTTTGATGCTATGGGTAGTAGAGCAAAAATATAAAAAAAAGCGACAAACTTTCGAAACCGAACTTCCATTGAAAGGTAAAGTGTAAGCACTTTTTAAAAATAATAACAATAAAAAAAAACACTATCAAGATAGAAATTACCAAACTTTTTAGTAAACATCAAAAGAGAAGATTCCAATACTGTATACCTTACTCGGGGACAACCTAAGTTGAACCTAAAGCAATTGCATATTTATACATATCATAGCTTCCGCTTCAGGTTCAACTTAGGTTGTCCCCGAGTATAGTGAGTTTTTTTTAGAGCAATATCAATGTTTTTAAAGAATAACATGTCGTGGCCACATTTGTCCCGTGGCTGCACGTACACCGCTCCACCCTACATTTATTTCTCAGTATAATTGGTGTGTGTTACATAATTAAAGATCTTCGCAAAACACCATCGCATAAACACCATAAAAAACAATAATTTTTTTTATTATTATTTATAAACGAGATAAATGCAATTATGGAACTATTAGGGAACACTCAATAATATTACTGGATTCCTTTTTACATAATTTGGAGAAATTATTCATGTCACATTAAACAAAAAGCTTTTAGAATATCTCATTAATTTTTACATCTCATAGGTGTCAGGATGCTCATTGACTGCTTCTTTCAATAATTATCATCACTGCATTTGTTCAAAAAAATTATTAAAATGCGGATATGAGTGTTATTTTGGAAAGCTTTTGAAAATGCACTGAAAGCAAATACATCGCCCCTGGAAGTAATCTTCGATGATGCTAGATCGTCAACTAGTTGAAATCAACTCGTCGATTTTGTTTTGTCATAACATTTTATCTTTTGTGTGAGAAATTAAACACGAAATTAAATATAGAACCTTGCATCATTGAACTACTAAGAGTTAAAGTGAAATAGTCTTTTATTATCGTGAGGAAATTAATATGCCAGAAACAGAATAATATGGCAATACGACAGTTGAGTTAAATAACATTGGGGATGTAGATATGGACAACATTTGTAATGACATGTCTTCAAATAAACATCCGAACTGTCGAATGTCTTGTGAAGTTGTTGGAAAATCTTCAGTGCATGCTTTGTCTCAACTGGGACAAGCTGAAACCGGATGCTGTCGAGTGTTTTGGGCCATAGTCTTCATGGCGACTGTGTGTGGTTGTGTTTATCAAGTAAACAATTTCCTTTGTATTTTCTTCCAATATCCAGTTCTGATAGACGTGAAGGTGGAAAATGGAAGAACTCAAGACTTCCCGGCGGTTACCGTGTGCAATTTGAACAGGATTCGAAGCACGCACGTCCACTGCGCTGCAAATGATCTGACTTGGTTTAAGTGCAGTTTCAGGACCATTTCTCGTCCGGCGGTACCAATATTGACAGAAACCAAGGGGCTTTCTTCAATATCAAACACGACTACCGAATCCGAAAAGAAGTACAAGGCTCGAGCGAGGGACATTCTAAGTCGCTACACCAAGTTGGACGATGCCAGTAAAAGGTGTTACGGACACAGACTGCACGATTTGGTCAGAAAATGCTCCTTCAATTCCGTGACGTGCAACTACAAGGACTTTGCGTACTTCTACAACAAGCAGTACGGCAACTGCTACACATTCAATAAAAACACTCAAAACGGCATTGAACCCCGTATTGTCAAGAAGACAGGACCGGAAAGTGGCCTGGAGCTCCAGCTGGACATCGAGTTGGACTCTTATGCGGACACTACCTCTTCAGCAGGTGCCAAAGTGATAATCCACAGTCCACAGGAAGATCCGAATCCCATGGAAAGCGGGATAAACGTCATTCCTGGTTACGAATCTCACGTATCCATGGTCAAAACCTCGTTCCACAGATTACCACCCCCTTACCGGGATTTATGCAGGAACTACCAATTTAGTGGTAACTTTAAAGAAAGTCAACTGAGTTGCAGTCGTGAGTGTATGCAGCGAGCCAGCATGCGAATGTGCGGTTGCGTTGATCCTTTTATGCCAGCTTATCAAAAATGGGCCATCTGCAACCTGACGAACGCTGTACAGACGTCTTGCCTGAATCGAGTTTTAGATGCGATGACCACGAAAAGCTTTTCATGTGATTGCCCTTTGCCTTGTTTCAGTACAGAATACGACCTCCAGGTCACGGCAACTGAGTGGTCAGCGAATAACCATTTTTTTGACCAATCTTTCGGGAAGTCTTATGATCCTGAATTTTGTAGGGGGACCCCAGAAAATACATTAAAATCATTTACGAGATTGAAGGTGTTCTTCAAAAGTTTAGATCATAAGATTTATGCCCAGAAACCGATGTACTCGGATTCTGAACTGTTTTCGAACTTTGGCGGGAATTTGAGTTTGTGGTTGGGCCTCTCTTTTGTCGCTATTTACGAATTTGCTGAGAAAATATTTATTTTTATGAAACGTGTTGTTTTTCTGCACCATAAATATTAAAAGTTCTATGTAATAGTTATATTATTTCTTTTACTCAGAGTAATGAAGCTTAATTTTCTAAATGTAATATCCTTTCGAAAATTTCCTTAGCTGTCTAAAGATGAAATGAATAAGAAGTAGTTTTAAATTTCGATTATAAGAGATCTTAGAAATGTTTCTTATTATAACATAAAAACATTTAGTATTTTGCGTGTTATGAAAAGTGTGTATATATATATATTTTAAATTTGATGTATGCTTAAAAATTAACTAGCAAAACATTGAAAAATATGATTTTTTTTTAAATAGTATGAACATTTTTTTGTTGTATTTCCCACATAATATAAACGAAATTTATTTTCACTCATTCAAAATCTATTTGGAAGTCACGAATTTAAAATAAGAATAATGTTTTTTTTTTATTTGAAAATAAAACGTTTAGTTGCTGATGTATAATAATACTATCAGATAAAATATGTTTTTAAAAGTATATAATTAGTATATAAATATAATTATTTATTTTAAAGATTTTACGAAAAAGGTTAAAATAAACTTTAAGTAAAACATCCATAAAAAAGCTTAAAATAAAAATAAACAAAAAATAAAAATTCAATTATTTTGATTTAACACTTGCTATTAGGGACCGTCGTATATTATGAACAAGAGGCTCACAAGATCTGATAATTGATCGAATTGACCAGATTATTTCGCTCATAGGGAGTATAGGATGACTAAACGTTGGAGTGGTTGTTGGTTTATTTTCTTTAACGTTATTGTATCGCTATTGAAAGTAAGAAGAAAAAAATGTTTTACCTTGAGTGAAAAGATTTACGAAAATTAAACAATAGTTTTTTGCTGTGTAATATGTAAATATGTGTATGTGTTCAGATGATCGTTTCCTATTATACTCTAGACCAGTGGTCGGCATATTCAGTAGTCAACAGAGCCAAATATCAACAGTACAACGATTGAAATTCCTTTTGAGAGCCAATTTTTTTAAACTTAAACTATATAGGTTATTATTATTAACTTAATTGGGGTACTCCTAAGCTGGCTTTTGCTAAAAACGTCTCAATCTGATTCAGGTGCGTTTGCTGAGGTCGACTCTTTCCAACTCTCCCATCCACACTCGTCTTGTATTTCGTCTATCTCCTTTCATTCATACTCTCTATATGTCCAAACCATCTCAATATACCTTTCTCAATCCTCGACAGTACATCTTCTTTCACTCCCTAAAATTAGCTTAATAAACTTTACTTAAAGTTTTAAGTCTTAAACTACAGGTACGTTGAATAAAACTTGATATCATACTTAATAACGATATTTTTTATTGATAAAATTTAATTGTAAGGTGTCCATAAAATTAAATTATAATAATGACTGACAAACACTAATGTGAACAGTGGCCTTGCATTCCTTGGAAAGTTTGGATAAGCCAAGTTTGTATGTTATTGCTTTTGATTTTGGGCCACGAAGTTTCAATCGCACTGTACGCGCGAACTCGCACGTGGTATTTTGTGGAAGAGCCGCGTTCACACACACAAGAGGCCAAAGAGCCGCATGTGGCTCTCGGTTTGCCGAAAACTGCTCTAGTCGAATATGTGCAAGTCTTTTGCAGTATTTAAAGGAAAAGCTAAAAGCGGATCAAACCGCGATACGTGGCGTAATAAGTGTCGACTCCTAACAAGAATACTCTATCCCAGTCCTTATTTTTCCAATTTCGTCCCATCCCTAATTCGATTCACCTAGATTGTGTCTCTCGGGCACAGCCGGGGATGCATTGCTTCGATGAGTTCTTTTGTGCGCTGCGAACGGTTAGAAAGTTCTGTGCATAACGCAACTGTTATCAGTATACCAAGACGCATTGCGTCTTTTGTGCGTTATTGCGCATGCACGAAAGCCTATCTTTCCCCCTCCATTATCTTCGGCAGCTCTGCAGTGTTAATGTAGAAAATTCCAATACATTACGCGCGATGTTTAATTCTAATTAAAATTGTTCTTTTTACTAATGATTCGATGAAGAAGTTATTTTCGAGATCACATATTTAATGAAATGTATTAACATTTCAAATATTTGAAACATTGACGCCGCAGACAACCCCAACCACAGCCCAAGTTCGCCACCAAGGCAACTGAACAACTCAGAGTCTTGAAACAAGGGCTCCTGTTCGTACACGCTCCTTTCCAAAGTGGAATAGAACACTTTAACTTTTGCATAACTCAAATCCTCGATTTCAGTTTGATACATGTCCTCCTCGCTGACATTCTTCTTCCAGTCCATCCACTTCGAACCGTGTGTCTTTTTCGCGAATGAGGTTGTTGACGACCATTTGGCCATCGACATTTTCATTTTGTAGCTCACCGAAATACACGGATGAGGGCAGTTATCGCAAGTAAATTTTCTGACCAAGAAAAGTCCGACAGTTTCATCCAAACAGCAAACTTCGGTGCTGTTGCTCAAATCGCAGAGCCTCAGTCCTTCCATCTGGAACAGACCTGCATCGACGCAGTCGCATTTTTCGTAGATTCGCCTCTGTATGCATTCTCTAGTACACTCATTCTGAGTGCTCACGTTCAATTTAACACCATGCCCAACGTAGTCGGCGCACTTGTCTTTGTAAGGCGAGGGCAGTCTCCTGAACAACATCTGTTTCAAATCGACGGACGTTTCGAATCCCGGATTAATGTTCATTCCCGCCTCTTCAGTGCTGGGCTGTTCTTTCGAATCGCGAACGACGACCCTCGCTCCTATGGTGTGGGAAAGAGGCATGTACTCGGGATAGTTCAAATAAAGAATGACTTCAAGACCGCTGCCGAAACCCGTGGAGGTAGTTGTCATCGGACTCCCACCTATTGCCTTGTTGAACGTGTAGCAGTTGCCATAACGCAGATCGTAGAATGGGATGAAATTTTCGTGCGAGCATTCCTCGCCATTGAACGAACAGCGATGGATGAGTTGAGCGGCACTCTGACCAGCTATTTTCCTCTTTTCGGCACTCATTTTAAAGTACTCCTTAATGAAACTCACCACTTGCATGTCGGTCTGGAGTCCGCCGAGGACACCGGAGCACGACTGAAAGCTCCTCCTTTCCGACATCACGACAAAGTGGCTTCCGACTAACGGAAACTCGCCAAGCTTCCGACATCTCTCCACCGACAATTCTTCCTTGAGGCAACCCTTGAATGCCACCGACATTCGGTTCAGGTTGCAGAATGTCACTGCAGGGAATTCCAAGCTTCGTTTCTGCTCGACCCTCAAACTCACGATGACCGGATACTTGAAGTACAAGTTCGCAAAGCTATTGACATGGTAGACCCCACCGATAAGCACTGATATCAATACAGCAGCCCACATGATTTTTCCAAACTTGTTCTGCGACAATCCAACTTGAGAGAGGGCGTACACCGAGGACGATATCACGTGTTTCTTAAATCCAGATTCTGAATCCATAGCCTTGTTTGATCCTGTTTGTTCTAACGTGGAGAAGGGAGACATCTTCGATTTTTGTGTCGATTTATCGACGATCCTTTTCAATTTATGAAGCACGGATGTTCTTTCCGTTTGAAGGAAGGAATTGGGAGCATCATTTCTGAAATTTCTGGGCAATGTTTTCTTTTTAAGAGCAGTTGGTGAATTCACCACCTCGCTTGTCATTGGCACCAAACGACTGCTACTTATAACTGTTTTAAACTTTATATCCATCACAAAAGCTACTGAAATTTAAATAATCGGCAGAAAATATTTAAATAAACTAATATTTTGATGGATTCCTATTTTCATTCACAAAATTTAAAAATAAATATTTATATACTATAAAAAAATATCCATCCCCACAGCTCGCCCTATTGCACACCAAACTAACAGTCTATTTCAACATAGTGACGTATTCGTGCTCAGAAAAAGAAATTCAAATCGAAATACATTGCTAAAAGCTATTGATGAATATATTTATTGTAATCTTTCCTCCTAATGCATAATTTATAAATAAATAATGGATTCGTATTTCTACAAATACGAAAACCAACTTTATAATACACGTAAGTGATTGTTTTAATGCCAGTTTCGCTTAACTTTTAGTTCTAACGTGCATGCTGGTAAGATAAGCAGAGGTAAAATCAATACCATTCTCATTTATGCTATCTTCAACCAATTAGGAGAACTGCTGACTCATAATGCCGTTTAGAAAACAAATAATCGCATTAAATATTAATTACGATGTTCCTCTAGCATTAAAAGCTTTTATTATGAGCATTTTGAATTATTGATTTTGAAATTATGTATTGCTAGTCGGAAAAACAGGTTTAAGTGTATCGTTTAGAAATCAATACCATATATAGCAAACGTAGATGTATGTTATTGAATGTTTGAAAATATATCGGCTATTAGAAAGCTAATAGTAATTAGATAAAGTATGCAACAAATGGTAATGTAAGCGTCCATTTGTTACGTCACGCTATTTTTTTGGTTCATTTGTACCCCCTTCTTTTACTTCACGTCAAGTACTGTTACGTTCATTTTAATCAGTGGCGAACCTGGCTATAGGGCATTAGGGGCAAAAGAGGGCTATAGGGCATTAGAGATCCCTCCGAAATTATCTAACTTACACTACTTAAAAAAAGTTTCACAAGGGTTTAAAAAAAATCAATTAATTCAACACCCAATGTCTTATAACAAACTTAACTTTTGGACTTTTGCCCCCTAATTGAAAGCCGCGGACAGATTATATGGATAATACTTGAGCTATCACACTATTTTACAAACTTCTACGCCAAAGCCAAAGTTAGGACAAATAACTATGACAGATTGTATAATAAGTGCAACAAACTACCTTACACAGAAATCCCTAATAAGTAAAATTTTCCTTATTTAACTCTTCTATATTTTTTGTTCTTCTGAATAAATCGCTATTATAAACATTTTCGAAAAAGAGAATATGGTATTAAATAGGGACTTAAAAATAATTTCTTTTGTACTATTTGCACCGTCATTAAATCTATAAAATAGGAATAAGTTAATAGATCTGCATTGATTAATTGTAAAAAAAATATTAATAAAATTTAATGGTGGTTTTTATTAGTATCAATGATGTGTAAAACTTGCAAGAAAAGTTTAGTATCTAATATTTCAATAGCAGCCCAAAATTTTACCAATAATTGTCTGTCCCGATAATAGGTAAATCCTGTACCCCTGGTTTTAATCCTTTCCCCAAGTACAGTACGAAAATGAAGTGTGCAAGAGATAAATTCGCATTGTCAGCAGAAATGACTCTTTCAGAGAAGAAATTTTATTATTAACAAGACGCCTTCTTCCCCAGTATAACAACACTTTTCTCATAATTTTAACATAACGTCTTTATTCTCAAAATGAAACTACAGTTTAACAGTTCCCTTCGGATGCTACTAGATGGCATATGAATTTCATTTTTGACAAAAGTTTAGAATTGCGCCTTTATCTCCTGTAACCTTGCAATACTATCCACAATGGTTTTGGCCATGATTTTTAATTAATTATAATTATCTCGTTCAGAATAGTTAGTTATGTTTCGAATGAATTATTTTCGGTAGAAAACTTTTAAACTTGTCATTTCGCGAAAATTGATTTTATACATATGAACCATTAGGGGTGTGCGGTGTGTGTCACCGCACAGGGCCCCGCGCCCAGCAACAAATATTTATATAACTAATTTTTGGAGGGAAACGAATTTCTATTTTTAAAACTGCAATTTCATTACTTTTGTGCGCATTTATTCATATCTATCCGATCATAAGACATCCGATGACGTGCAGAGAATTAACGAACGTTATTCCCCCAGTAGGAGGAAGTAGTAGACGGGGTTATACATTATTAATCAAAATGCAAATTTTGCAACAAAAAAATTGCATTGTGTTTTAGGATGAGGGGTGCATTTCGGAATTTGGATTGGTGCAATATAAAACAAGCAGGGGGTTAAATATTCCCGACGAAAGGGGCCCCGCGGTAGGGTTCGATCTCGGCTTCGCGATTGCAAAGGACGGCCCTGCATATAAACTACGTAATCTGGAGTTTTGAAAATTTGATTTTGAACATTTTTGAACCGTTTAAATACTTTAAACTCAATTAATGCGCGTGACTTTTTACTACACTCTGCATTTTAAAAGAGGCATATGCCTAACAGCTTTTTTTTTTATTATTGTCTGTCGTTTTGATATCTTTGTATTTTACCCAGCATAGCAAGTACGCGCACTAGAAAGATCACAATATCTTCAAAAAATTGCAAATATTAATATTTACTAAAAAAGAAGAGTCAGTCCATTTTTTCTAAAATTTTGGTACGTCACGACAACACATATTACTCCTTCCCTCATTTAAAGCTACAGTCCCACAAGATAGATACCTTCTCTTCTTAAAAATTAAATATCTCTTTAATATCTTAATCTCTTTAATATCTTAATCTCTTTAATATCTTAATCTCTTTAATATCTTAATCTCTTTAATCTCTTAATCTCTTTAATCTCTTAATCTCTTTAATATCTTAATCTCTTTAATATCTTAATCTCTTTAATATCTTATTTACAGGAAATTAATTTATGTGTTAAATTAATTAATTAATATGTGGTCCATATTCCTTTATTATTTTATAATGCTTATAAAAAGCCATAAGTGTTACACTCTTTTCATCACTCAGTTTTTAATTATCTAGAAGAAAAGTAATCTCGTAGAGGTGATTAAATAAAAATCTAGAAAAGTAAATACCTATATTAAATTTATAACTGCCGGTGTTATTATTTTTCAACTCGGTAAAAGTTTAGGTCACTTTCTGTTTCCTCATTCTACTTATAGATGGCGCGCTTGCATTTAGGAGTACGTTCATGTTTCTGTTCAATGAAATCATATGTATTTTTATAGTAAGCTGTTGTGAGGAAAGTAGGGAAGGATTTTTTATAATGGTGGGTGGAACTGTAGCCCTTTTCCGTAGGGGTGATCCAAAGTCCAAACGCAGAGGCATAACGAAACGTTTCTGTTTTAGGCCGAGCAGTGGCGGCGATTCGGGGGGGGGGGGGCAAGGGGGGGCGGAAGCCTCCGCACTTTTTTCGGATGTTGCCCTGGCAACTTTTTTTATATTGGACTTTTTAAAACTAAATTACAAGTCAATTGTTTTACTGCCTAACAAAGGAAAGTTTCAACTGCCTAACAAAGGAAACATTTTGAACCGCAACTTAACTTCCTCACACTATCATAGGAACGTAAATAAAGGGGGGAGGGGAGGTTTCAGGATGTTCAAACCCCTCTCATTGACAGGTTTAATGTGCACTAGTCGCCCACAAACGTTTGGACGATGGGAGAACGGGCTTGCAACCTCCCGGTAAGGAACTTGACGCTTTAAAGAGCGCCAAATTGCGAGTTCGAATATTAAATCAAGTAGTATATTTTAATAAATTTTGCTTCTAAAGTACCAGTAATTATTAAATTAAATCAAAGCAAAACATACATTTGCAAAGTCTAATCAAAGCGATTAACTTTTTTAACAATATAATTTCTATAGTTTTTCTGAAAGAATTAGTTTATAATAATTTTACTTATGATTACTTATTAAATAGTTTGGTTTTGAAATAGTTTATTTTTGTCAGAAAATCTCCGATTTGAACATTTTTAAAACACAATCTACAAAAGTTGTTTACAAAATTGTTTACTTTACTTATCAGCAAATGTTCTCAAAGATGATGGCAGAAAATATTTAATATATATATTTTTTAAATTCTCAATGCTTTGATTTCGAAAACATCAAGAAAATAGTTTATTGTAACTACGTATTAAATCAACAAAATTCCCAAATCGGGCCTCTGACTCTCAGCAGAATGACTCATTCCCACGTTTTCTCAGTTTTACATATAAACAGTAGGGAAAACGGCGACGAATATAACTTATGACTCTCGTTTGTACGGTCATTTTGGAGTCTACAGAGCAAACTGTATATGACTTTTATGGCTACTCCGATAGATATTTTTTTTTTTAAATCAGACGTTGATTTTTTTTATTCAATCAGGGCCATAGCTCAGTCTTTTTACACATCGCAGCCTTCGCTTAAGGGTCTAGTTAAATTGTCTTCGACTATAGCTAAAATGGCCAAGTGATATAAAGGTGTTTTGAACAGTTCATACTTTTTATACTCCAGAAAAGTGGACTTTAGTTTTTGTGGCCCTTTTATATAGGATTTCTGAAAGTTATCGTGCTTTGTTTTGCCTTTTTAAGTCAGAATAACGAAAAAAGAAAGCTTTTAACTTGTCTCAAATCAGCTTTATGGTATAAAAACTTTTAATTTATTAAATTTATGTTATTAATTTTTTTTACTGTGTTGTTTAAGTTGGTATACTTCAAATAACACAAAATAGTGAGTAAATACAAGTGTGCAATAACATAGCTTTTTTATAGCAATATAATAGCAATTTTTTTTAGTCCTCCCCCCCTTCCTCCCATTTGGGGACTTCTTGTTTCCCCTTTATCTTGCCCCCCCCCACTTTCAACACCCAATCGCCGCCACTGAGGCCGAGTACGAACGTAATCAGCACCCCTCCCCCCCCGCCTTCTCCGCTTCCCAATTCGTAAACACAAAACCTGAATTAATTAATATGTACATATAATTTGTCCATGCTTTGCGGGTAGAAAAAACATTCATTAATTCTCTAGATAGACACCAGATAACCTATAATCAGTGATAAAATATATTCTATATAAGAATAAATGCAAATAAAAAAATCGTGATTTAAAGTTCAAAATAGGAAATTATTTTCTCTCATTATAGGAATTTCACTACTCTCCCGTAAAAAGAGGGCCGAAAAATTTAGGTAGTCGCTAAACGGCTAATTATTAAATTTTTCCAATGGCCACAGCCGTTAAACTTAAAAAAAAAAAGCGTTTTAACAGCACTTTAAAATGATACATTTATCTCTCTATAAGAGGTAACAGAAATGTATCCATAGAGGAGCATTCTGATTTCTGTAGCCTTAGTACATGTCGTCACAGCGGAGCTTCCTGAGCGTTAAGGATTGAGGTGCGGAATTTGTTCGGTACATATTTTTTTGTCGAGTGAACTTTGTTTTACATTTAAATAAAATTATTTTCCTTCAGTTGAATATCGAAATTCAAGCAAATTTATAGTCTTTTGTTTTGAAAATGGCGACTGTAAAATTGCTTTAAAGAATATTTTTCCTTTAGTGCTAGCGTTTTATCAGCCCCGAACTTATTTCCCACGAACATCTTGGTTAAGGCGATAAGAGTCAATCGTGAAATTTTGCAATAATAAGTGTTTTCAATGGCGAAAGAGTGTTGGCGTTGTGTTATGTGTGACATGATATTGTAAATCTGTCATATATGCTCTTATGCGAAAACAAGCAGATTTCATTCATATAAATAAACATATAAGTAAGTGTACTACCATCACTTAAAATCCTATTTTTTTTAACACAATGAAACGTTTGTTTTCATACAATCTGTCTAGAAAATAGGTCGTTCATTTTCGGTTTACGATATTGGGCTAGAAATGAAGTATCAAAACAATGTTGCCTTTTTAACTGACTTCAGCATGCCATCTAATACCGCCAAACGCACCAAAAAGAAGGTTGTCGATTCGTCCGGTTATGTTTTTTTTTCTTTTATGTATGTTTAATCATGATTTCAGTATTAAGTCAGATGTTTAGATATTTTTTTGGTTGGATAGGATGTCACAAATGGAGACCTTTTGTAGTGAACATCAGATTATCCGACAATTAACTATCCGAAATTGACTGGACGATTTAGGAAAATAAAAAAAACGGGTAGGTACTGGTCGCACTGTACCGTAAGGTTCGGTTCATGAATATTTTTAGATCCCACGTGGTACAAAGGTCAAAGAGCCAAATGGATTCATAATTAACGCGGCCACCTTCCTCCACATGTTAATATGTCATTTACGTTCATAGGAGGATTCTTTGTAGAGTTATGGGACGGAAGTTGAAGAAAGTTGCCTTAAAGTGATAATAGAGAGCCAACAAAGGAAAAATTATAACTATATAGGAAAAATAATTTTTTTTAAAAAGTTAATTTTATTTCAAGAAAAAAAAGTTTTGTTTTTTTAGATAATTTTTAACTTGTGGAAAAAGGCATTGGAATTACAGATACATATTAAATATTAAATTTTCGTAATTTTTACTTGGCATAGCTATAAAAAAGTGTTGTTAAATTATTGACCTGAGACTGTGTTTACGGTTCAAGATAATATTTGTAAGTAAATTTTGCAATAATACAATAGTACTCTGATCTTAAGTGTTCAAAATTTTAGCGCCACATCCTTGTCTGGGGTTTGTGTAACCATATTTACACTTGTATATGCAAATATTAATTTAATATTTTCAATGGGTCAATATATAATCTGGGTAAATTAATAATTTATATTGTCACTTAAGTCGTGATACCATATAAGTTTAATTGAATTAATATTGGACTTATGTGGTAACTCGACTTACGCGATGATATGTTATATCATTTTCCAGATAGATGATTGGCAGGGATTAACAAAGTAAATGATCCTTGAAACCAATAATATGGTTAAACAAAATGCAAGCCCTTTCTTTAACGAAATTGCGTTGTTTTTATCACAGATAACTTTAAAATGCTTAATTGGCAAAGTTTTTGCGAATGCATACACGCTGATGTTCAAATGCGTAATCAGCCTTGTAGATTTTTATCGTATTTTATCGCCCAATCGTTTGATCTATTACTTTGATAGGGTCGTTTGTCTTCGAACATAGATAAGATCAAACATACGAGTTTGGGTTAAACAAAATTCATGGAATTTTAGCTGAATAGCCTGTTTTTTTAATACACTGAGTGGCCAAAATATTATAACAAACCTGGCGTTTTTAAGTAAATGAGCTGTGATGTCACACTGTTTCCGCTAGAGGGCGAGAGATGTATAAAAATTAAAAAGGAGCTTTCTTACAACGTTAGAGAAAACGTTTTGGGTTAATTCCTAGTGTACGGTGCCCCCGCCAAATGTGATTTGGCGACAATTGGTGGGAGATAAATTTTATAGTTTGGCAACCCTATTTCATGACGTTTCTAGCAATATCATGATGTACGGCAACTCTAATTTTTTTTTTCTCGCACAGTTTCACGTTGTTTTGCAAAGGCCGTTACGCCAATTTTCAGAATCGCGCCAAGGAGGCACCGTACACTAGGAATTTACCACGTTTTGTAAGAACAGGAATGTTAAAAAAACATGACTTGACGGACTAAAAACGTGGAATGATTTTGAACCTGTGAGGGCTAGAAGCCATGGAGTGAGCATCAGCAAAACCGCAGTATTTGTGAAATGTTCAATAGCAGCTGTAGTGAAAGTGTTCAGAGGTGTACTGTTAGACAAAAAACTGGGCCTTAACATGTTTTCTGTGGTCGTCAGCGCCGGATTTAAGATTTTTGTCACAAAATTTTCCGAGGGACTCCCTTTCCTCCTCTTCCGTCGGTGACTTTGAAGTAATATATGTACTTCAGAAGTCACTGCATGTCAAATTAGTACTATCAAATTCAAAATCAGTAGGGGGCAAGAAAAATGCGTGATTTCAATTAGCAAACTTTTTCAAAATATTAAGAGCCATTCAAAAGAATAGAGTAAATTTGGGTTATTTTACAAACATCGAATTTCTGTAATATATATATACATATATATACGTCTGTAAAAAAAATTCTGTAACTTGCCCTCCTTACATGTGAATATATATTTATATATGTTTTATTTCTATATATTTAAACAGTCCTTCCCAGCGGCATTTTTATCAATATTGAGATGTCTTTTCAAGGATTTTCTATGAATTTGATAAAAGTAGCTCATATTAGGTAAAGAAAAGGTGGTTATATGTTGGCCCCTATAAATTAGACCCCTAGGTAATATTTTTGATAGAGAAACTTGAACGGGATATTCTTTCTTAAAACATCCATAAAATAACGTACCTCAGAGCCCAGACGAGCCTAAGGCCCATTTGAAAACTTTACTGGAGATGGGAAAAAAAACTGAATCCTACCTACTCTTAACTAAAGTTTTGGACTTGAGCTTTATAGCCTAGCTAAATTCTTCAGAAACATTTTTGTGTGAATTTTGATGGTATGGTTGTATAGAAAACCAACTTTTAAGACATATTCTGCAATGAAACAAAAATCGCCAAGTTTGGACTTAGGCTCGTATGGATCTTAGGTACAGGATTTTGAGTATGCAATTTTCTCGGTCTTTAAATCCAATCATTTATTTTGGCTTCAATTTTATTGCGTCATCCCCAAGCGTACCAGAACTTTATGTGCAAAGTAAAATAGCCTTTACATGTATTTTTACTCTTTAATATATGAAACACTAAATATGTGGATTTTAAAGAAAAAGAAATTTTACTCAAACTTGCCAAAACTTCGTTTAATATCTTAGCATTAGGGTAAATTTAAATGACAAAGCACTATCTCTTTATTGCAAAAAATGTTGCTGCCGCTGCCAAACAGTAACCCTCAGTCATATTTTGAGTCATTTTTCAAAAAGTAACTATCGAATTAACTATTGTAACTAACCACGATTCCGGAAGGCTTTCGAATGCACAAATTGAAAAGAGCGAAGTCTGCCATGCTCAACCCAATTCTTGTGTTTCGTATGCAATAATGTACTTGAAAAAACTCATTCTTGCACTAAACAAAGTGTGAATATATATATATTTTTAGATTGCTTACGAGATATAGTTTCATTATAGAATTTAAAAAAGTATGTATATATTCTTTTGGCTTTAAATGAATTTTAAGTTGCTTAATTATTTTTAAAAAAACGTAATATGTCTAAACAATTTTCCAAGATAGTCATTATAGTTGAATATATTCATTCAGTAGAAAACAGTATCCAAACAGTATTCATACTACCCAAAAGTGTTCGTATACATTTTAAAAAATTTGGAGAAAAAGCGATGTAGTCTGAAATTGAATTCGAATATAAAGTCCAATTTTTTTCTCCATATCATTGCTAATTAATTCTGAATAATCTATGTTTTCTTTAAATAAAAATCAAAATGACAGGAAGAATAGAAAAAAAACGCCATAAAAGTGATCGTACACCGAAACGTTTTCGGAAATAATTCCTAAATAAATGTATCGTTCCTCGCTATTTTATTTTTGCGTTGTGGTAACATTTAAAAAATCGTTTGGCTTTAATCTTTGCTTGCTAACTTCATAATATTCTATTTATTATTTAAAAATGTGTTGTAGACTCGTAGTCTTAAAAACATTATTCAAAACTCGATTATTTTTCATAATATTAGTGGAAAATCAGTTCAGAGTATCGCTAAATTAGTAAATTTATTCCATTTTACATTGTAGTATGTGGTAAAACTATTTCAAGAAGAAAATCGGATCAAAAGCAAGGTAAGAAAGGGTCTTCAGGTAAATTTAACTCTACGTGATAAGAGAATTATAGTTAGAAAATTTGTGAAATTTCCACGTTTGAGTGCTGTAAAAATATCTACATAATTTATGGACAAATATTCTACTTCAAAATTTCATCTGAAACTGTTCGACGAGAGCTCAGATCAGCTGGATTACGTGGGTGTTCTGCCGAAGAAATTTCTTTGTGAGCAATATTTAAAAAATATTTCGCAATATTTTATTTTACATATGTGTATTCACATATTTTATTTAAAAAATTCCATTCTGAATTTTTTATTTTTTAATTGATAGAGCAGTATTTCATCGAAATTCGAAAAAGTACGAACGCTTTTGGGAGCCACTGTATGCACTTGCACACATCAAACGTATCTTCGTTATAAACGTATATTCGTTTTTAACGAATAGAAATATGCTTTGAAATGTTCTATGTACTTTATTTTTATTAATAAAAATAGATGAAAATGTCATTTATTTCAAAGATTCTTGAAACACCATTAATAATTTCCTTTAGAGAATTATCAATTATTGTATAGTTAGTATATTGTACATGTAAATTCGAATTCAAAATAGCCCTCTTCGAAAAAATGTGTTATATTCTACAAAATATAAATTTATAAACTCATATAAATAACAAGAACTCCTAGATAAAACCACTCTTTATATGTTATATAGAACATAATTAAATTATATATCCTGTTTTTTAAAGCAAACTTTCAACAATAGAACATTTATGAATACAATTCGCTTATTGTAGTAACCGTTAAATAAAGGTAAACGACATTTTAAATGAAACAAAAATCGTCTGAGGAATATATTAAAAATACTATGACTATTATAAACCATTCCTTTAATAATCTATAAATACATTGGATTTTAAGAGTTGATTATTGTTATATTTTATTCAAGTTATTAATTTGACAAAAAATTTTGTTATCATAATATCCTTTTAAACAAATATTCCATGATTTCCATTTGGTGATTTATTTTCACATCTGTGAATCGAACGAGAATCGAAAAGAAAAACATGTATTTAAACTACTTATAAACCTCAGAATTAAATAAAAATAAAAGAGTCTGCCTCTCAATGAATGCCAAAAGAGTCTAATTCTCAATGAAAACTGGAACAAATTTATAAAACTTGATAATTTTGTTCCATAGAAATTTAAATTGGAACTTAAGAAAAATCGAATGCACTTACCAGTGAGTTAACTTTTCTGTGATTTCCTTCCTGCCATGCTTATAAGACCAATTTATAGCATAGCAGTCATCTTTAAAAACGAAATAAAAAATGAACATAAAGATGTAAATTATGAATAAATATGTTATTCTAACGATCTATGAAAAACGTTCACTCGCTGAAATCTGAACGGGTTTAAAAAAACTTTCAATTTGCGTAAACTCGCACCGTTGCCACAAGAAGTCCAACTAGTTATTAATTTATGTTAGTGGTCCGCGGACGATGGATTGGGTTTGGTTTGGTTAATTAAAGTAGAACTAGAGCTGCAAATTGGACAATTGACGACGGTTCGAGTATCCCGAAGGAAAGACACCGGAACAATGCCTCGTATTTTTTAACCATGGCCAGATGACGAGGACAACACCTGAGCTGGCACCCGACGCAACCTCAATAGGCTTCTTGACATTGGTTTCCGATCAGATTTTTCGTGCACAAGTACCGTATACACGTCAGCATAATTTGTTTAATGTTCTGGCCGACTTTGTAGTATTTTTGTAGGGAAGCTGGCACCCTCCGATCGAAAGATCACTACCTTTTTTAATTTTCTTTGTTACTTCAATCCCATGGATTCGAATTAGCAATCGTTTTTTACCAGGTGAACGCCTTTATCCACTGGGCAACTGGAGGCCCACCACGGATTTTGAAAAATTGATTTAGAACAATATCAACTTATTGAAACGATAAGAACCTGTCCGTAGGTCTTCTCGTTATGGTCGCACACAGGGTCCCGTGCTCAGAAGAAAACACTTAATCGCTTTTTTTCTTTAAAGAATTTCTTTCTTTTTTTCTAAGGAGAGCCCTGGCCTCCCCTCATAGGATTTCAAATTAAAATTTTCTACAAATATCCAATAAGATACGCACAAAAAATGTCATTCAGTTTATCAAAAATATGTTAATCCTTATTTTAAATAATAACAAAATTATTAATTTCTTAGGAAAGTTTGCAATTAACTACGTACTAACAAATTTTTGATAATTTCAATAGTTATTAATATAATTGCTAATTAAAGGCTAATTACTAATTAACATAACTGCTAAATAGCGTTTATTATTTTATTTTGGGAAGTATTCTGGGCATGGAACTAATTGAGCCCCTTTAATTTATGAATTGCTGCACCACAAAATTGTACATAGCAATGATTTTGTATAGAAAACCAAAAAATCAGTGGCGGCCCGTGGTCTAAAATGTTAGTGCAGCCGAAATCATGTGAATCCCCCCCCCCCCCCCCCGCCCTATTTTCCAAAAACCTTACATGAACGGAAATTCTTTATTATTCACTACTCAAATCAAGTTTCCTGTCAATTTTTAAGAAATGATAACATGCGAAAAAAATAGAAAACACTTACTTATTTTATGAAAATTAAAGCAATCCGGCTTTCTTTGAAACATGCGAATTGGTCAATTTTAATATTAACTTACATAATGAAACAACAGCAGGACCATGTCCTGAAACAACAGCACACAGTAAATGTATCACGAAAACCATTTCCTTTTGGATATAATCTCGTAAGTTCTCGTTTCACCCATTAGCCAATCAGCATATCGAACCTCAAGTGCAGCTAAAACAAGAAAACTCATTTCGGCTGTACCTTCTCACAAATGCAGTGCATTAGCATGGGGGGAATCTCCAAACTACGTAGCGGTTGCCATGGCAACGATGCAGCCGATTTCGAATTTCGCTTTTTGGCTGCACTTTGATTGAATGGATTTTTTTCTCCTCCTGAATTGTGCATTACAGTAACATGCGTGCTATTTATCGGAGATTTTGTTTACTACCGTAGAAATTTCATTTTCAATTCTAATCTTCATTTAAGAAAATTAGTAAAATATCTGATTTTAGTTTTAACATACACTAATGAATTCAGGTGCAGCCCGGCTGCACTTGCTGTAGTGGGCGAGCCGCCACTGCAAAAAAATTACGATATCGTTACGTGTATACTAAAAAGTTTAATAATGCCGTTCTCGTACATTTTGTGCGTGGGTGTTGATATAGTTAAAAAAGAACCAAAGCTAGCTTGAACCAGACTAATACAATTTCGCAGAAAACACAAAATCGCGATTTCAGAGCAAGCTACGTCATCTCTTCCCCCAAAAAACGACGTTTATGTTACAAAAGTCCTTATCAAAGTAACTTTCATTAAAAAAAAAAATTTGTTTACTGCTCCAGGTTTCTTTCCCCCAATAGAACGACGACGCCTCGACCAAATCACGGCCAACCCAATCGACACGGGCGGGGGAATTGACAAACATCTGGACTTCCAAGGTCGCGAATTTTTGCACGCTTTTCCAATTTTCTCTCCTCTCCAAAAAATGACGAAATATGAGCAGATAACCGAAGTTTAGATGCCAAGAAAAAGAAGTCGGGGAAATGATATGCAGTTTTGTTTTTCTCTCGTTTCCATTAAAGGTCGCGCGTTTCCTCACTTCTTCAACTTATGAAATTTCAGTTTCAAGTTCAGTGGAAGAATCGTCGTTGGCAGGTGAAAGATACCGAACTGTGTTTCTGGAGATATTGTTCGGATGCTACGGGAGCGAGGTCAACTGTTCCGAGTTTTGTTCTGAAGGAGGTTATAGTTTGTATAAGGTAAGAGTTTGTTGAACTATATTTGAAATGTCTGATTTTTTTTTAGGAAATGACTTAATATAAGATTAGGACACATTAGGACTTAAACTCAACTTATAATTGATTGGTTTTGGGTTTGATTAATAAACGTCGCACTAGAGCTGAACAGTGGGCTATTGGTTACGGTTCTGGACTAATCTCGAAAGAAAGACCCGGGAACGATGCCTCGTATTTTTGAACCATGGTCAGATGACGAGGACAACACCTGAGATGCCACCCAACGCCTTCAATAGACGTCGGGATTTTCGATCCCGATCAGATTTATCGTGCACCAGGCACACGATAATTTTTGTGGATGTTCTGGACGACTTTTCTAGTATTTTGTAGCAAACTGGAAACCCTCCAATCACAATATCACTACTTTTTTTTTACTTTTCTTTGTCAAGTCCGTCGCACA
The DNA here is from genome assembly GCA_963932185.1 of Troglohyphantes excavatus. Classification (NCBI taxonomy): domain Eukaryota; kingdom Metazoa; phylum Arthropoda; class Arachnida; order Araneae; family Linyphiidae; genus Troglohyphantes; species Troglohyphantes excavatus. The sequence goes on along the minus strand of OZ010668.1, from coordinate 56,385,035 downwards.
GGATCGAACCAGGAATCCTCTGATTCCCAGCTGACGCCTTTATCCACTGGGCCACGGAGGTCCCCCTTATAATTGAAGACGTGTGTAGCTGACAGCTCCACTTTTATCTGATTTACACTATTTTACTTATTCCTATAAATAAAAAAAATCCTCTATCGATTGGAGCAAGAACCATACAGCTGTAAGCAATGGTTTTAGATATATAAAGGAAAAGGAGCTGTACTTTTGTGTCATAACGTTCAGAAACGTACAGCTACAGGAGTTGTCTAGTATTTGCACTGAATTAGTTCAATGTTTGGTCGCTTGGGGTATCCCTTTCAGTGTTTCGTCAGCCAGTCGTTTTAAAAAATCGTTTGTTGAAGGTGTGTCGGTTGTTGGACCAGCTAAACGGTGTATCTACAAGGATTTTATTGGTAAGCCTGTTGACAGAATTCCAGTGTCAGGTGTATAAAACCAGACATCTCCAATATTTTTTTTTCAATAAAAAAAGGCAAAAGGTTGAAAAAGTAAAACCAGTCTGTGATAGAGGAAGGTAATTTTTATATTACATCCAAATTTGATAAGTTTAAAATAAACCGTTAAGTATTTTTAAAGTTTTTTCGTCCTCCCTGAACAGTTTTGAAAACTGGAGCTGTCTTGTTCTTCCACCCACTTCTTCAATTTTTATACAGACCAACTAACCATCGAGATAGATCCTGAACCGTCAACCATCATTTGGCTCCATCGAAGACCATTTTAATATTGAAGTTGCGTTGGGTGCAAGTTCTGTTCATGTCCACGCCATCTGACCTTGTTATAAAAGTACGAGGCAGTGTTACTGGGTTTTTCCTTCAAGATAGATCGTGAATCGTTGCCAATAGCCCATTATTCAGCTCTAGTTCAACGTTATTTAATCAACCAATCATGTTAAATAGTCACTTTTGTGAACTTTTTATCAATTTATTTATAGAAATGGTTTTAAATTTGGGAAAGATACCATTCAAATGATTCTTTTGTTAATCGGTAAATGCTTTTGTAAGTCTGTTAATTTTTTTGGAATGTATTTTTGTGCTTAACCACCTGATATGTATATCCGTTAGTGTAACTCCAGTTTTTTCCAGTATTACGCATACTATAAAGGTTCATAAAAAATATCTACTTTGAAACATTTTTCAAATTTAAAGCATTTGGAAGAACTTTCGAAATCCTTCTCTACTGAAAGAATTTTTTAAAAAAGAAAAATGTGTTGAAAATATAAATGGAACTCTCCTGCAGTAAAAACAAACCTACAGATTTCATATTTTGCTTATCTGTCAGAAGGTTAAGAAGTTTTAGTTAAAAAAAACTTCTAACTTTAATATCATGCTTTTCTATTTCTATTAAAATTATTATGTTCATTTTGTTTAAAAGATCCCAAAGCAATTCATGAGATTGAAATTGTTTGTAAAGGTACATTTAGTAAGGGCAACATTTTTGGCAAAACCAGTAATTAGTAAAGTGACTATGCGCTATTCTTTGAGATCGCTTACAGTGATCTCATTCATGTGCGTAGGGTGTTATTGGTACCAAATATATGTGTTTCTAAACAACTTTCTAGTTGATTGTTTTCATGAATAGTTTTCGAGATAAGCTACTAACTCCTGATTTTTCCACTAAGAGGCGCTGTAATTGGTAGCTCATAGGCACTTTACTATACTTAGGCTTCATTTTTATGATGTAGCTATCAGTGTTCAATAGTTAAGTGTGTGAGAGAGAACTTTACTGTATATCCTGTATACGTTACGTACACTGTTCGAATATGAAGTATGTACACAAAACATAAACTTGCTTTATATTTCTTCGGTTTGGAAATTAAAAAATATATATATATTTCAATGTATTTTTTCATATTTTAAAGCAAAAACGTTTAAATACAAAAATATATGTATTAAAGCAAAAAAAAAAAAAAATTGAAACTTCAATGAGAACCTGAAAATGTAAATTGAAATATCTTGATATAAATATTAAATGTTATCTCTAATATTAGAAATAACTAACTCCCAATTTTTTGGTCAAATTTACTCTTTAAGTTTTTTTCTTAAAAAATTCTTCAACTACTTCCCCCCCCCCCCCCCCCCCCAAAAAAAAATTATTAAATTAATTTTATTAGCATAATTATATCTCAATCTTTATTTAAGAAAATATTAAACACTGGAATCATCACTTCGAGAGACGACAACGCACCTGAATTACTCAACTCTGGATAGTATAAATCGCATTCTAATCCGCGAAATCACTTCCTAAGCTAAAGTAAATTCGTCAATTACAGTAAATACGCGCTTTCTAATGAGTTAAGCGCGTGACTCATTGGAACACCTTTTGCTCAGTACGAGAGAAAATTTGAAACGAGTGCGACTTTGTTGATGCATCAACCTTGACACAAATCTTCGAAACCTTGTTGTTTATCTCTGTCTATATGAGGGGGGGACAGCAAACTGACCTTACTCTACGTGTAGTGAACTTTATGTAATGTTTAAATTTCGAATCTTGTCCTTTCATGGAAATTGAGCGTACAACGCCCTTCCGCGAGGACGTAGCGTACTACCGTTAGGACACACTTTTATGAACATATATAGCATTTTCCTTTTTTCTGTCAGGACGACTGGTACTACCACTAGAAAAAATTCTGAGCTTGTGCAAAAAAAAAGGCGTTTAAAAATTCCAACAGTAAAATTTTTTCTGTACAAAAGTGCTTTCAGAAGGATTTTCTTTCCTTCCATCAGGACGACTAGTACTACCTTTAGAAAAAAAATCTGAGTTTGTGCAACAAAAAAAAAGCAGTTTAAAAATTCCAACTGTAAAAATTTTTATGTACAAAAACGCTTTCGGAAAGACTTTGACCTGTACATTCTATCATTAAAAAACCTTCTTTATTCTATATAAGATTTTTATGGGAGAAGTAGCAAATGTGGAAAATTAAAAAATATTATCACTATATCAATTATAGATATTACTATTTCACAAACATTCCAAGTAGCAGGGAAGCGTCGCTCTGGCATTGTCAAGACGTCACTGTATTACGAATAAAATAAATTCAAGGCTATTTCCGCTTACGTGGCTACAATGCAAACAGATTATACTTTAATCAAAAATAAGCATAAATTTGGGTCGCAAAAAGGTTTTTTTATTGTTTATATGTTATGAATCCCTAAAACGCTATTTTAATGGATATAAACGATTCCTGCTTTGATTGATGTGCCACATGTCTTTATTTGTAAGGTTGGTTTGGTTTGTTTAATTAACGTCGCACTAGAGCTGCATTGTGGGCTATTGGCGACGGTTCGGGGTCAATCTCGAAGGAAAGACCCGGGAACACATTCACACACACATTCATACATGCACCTCGTTATTTTTAGAACCATGGTCAGATGACGAGGAAACACCTGAACTGGCACCCAACGCCTTCGATAGACGTCGGAACTTTGGACCCCGATCAGATTTATCGTGCACCAGTCCCGTATACACGCCGTTAATTTTGCAGATGTTCTGGACGACTTTTCTAGTATTTTTGTAGCGAAGCTGGCAATCCTCTGATCACAAGATCACTACTTTTTTACTTTTCTTTGTCAAGTCCATCGCACGTGTTTGAACCACCAATCCTTGGATTAGTAGCTGAACGCCTTAACCGCTTGGCCACGAAGGCCTCCTATCTCGAAGGAAAGACCCGGGAACGATGCCTTGTATTTTTGAACCATGGTCAGATGACGATTATTTGTCAAGGTCTTTTTCGGTCTTGGGCGAAGATACTGAGCTAAAATAATAATCGACCCTGGAGTGAGGACTAAGTGTGCGCGGTCACTTTATACCTTTTTGAGCAAAGTAGAAAAAATAGTCCTTTTACATAGGTTTGCGTTGATTTAAAAATACATTTCTGGGCTTTTAAAAATACATTAAGTGTTACATATTTGATGTTTTTTCATACTTACTTTCTCACTAACAAGAAAAAGAAGACAAAAGGAACAGAAAAAAAACCCACTGTGACGTCACGTGAGAACCCGCAGTGCCAAGGAAGAAAATTTTCTCAACCTTTCTTCCGAATAGTATGTATCCTCGCAGCACGGTAAAGTCCGTTGTCGCTCAATGGGAGTCCTCGCTCCACTGTTTATATTATTTTAGCTCAATGGGCGAACCCAGCAAATGGAGACGATTTTTCGCATGTTTGGTGAATTTCTTACAGCTAATCGGCGTATCAAACCAAGTGGTGCCTGAGATTCACCTCTCGTCAGTAACGGGTCAACAACATCCACTTTGCATATTACAAAACCGATGAAATTACAATTTAAAATCCTTTCTAAGCAAAATTCCCAATTCAGGCATGTATATTTTCCTTTTAAAAAAGTGCCCTCTTTCTCTGAATCCAGAATATCGAACAAAACTAAAATAAATAATATGAAATACGCTTCTATGGCAATTTTAAACAAAATAGTTTTTGATACAAATAATTTTCCAGACCCATCCTTCCAAATTGTTAAGGCTATCAGACATGGAACTAAACTATTTAGTTGCATGCAGCTGGAAAACTCAAAATGTATCCGCTCACTCAACTACTGTTTAATTGTACAAAATATCCTTTCGATCACTACTGCGTTAACAGCTTTGGCAAAATGATCGACAATTTGGAGATTTTATCTGAAATGCGATAATTGAAGTTTGGTGGTTTCTCGCCTTCACTTTGGAGATTGTCACATATGAG
>OZ010668.1:56371671-56380124 GCA_963932185.1 Troglohyphantes excavatus | reverse complement strand
TCAAGGATTTTTAGAATATTTTTAGAACTGAATCGCGCATTCACTTTTTACTCTACAACTAAGCACTATTTATAGTCATATACCGTAAAAAAATTAATTAAAAATGAGTACCTGAACCTACATATTTTTCTTTGAATGCAATTGCATCGTAAATGAGCGATGACGTACTTATTTAAGTAACCGTACTTTTTCAAAAATGAGCAGTATGATTTAATATTGCTAATATCAGCTTCTATTCAAGCCATCTTAACAAAACGACCTGACACACTTAAAATAGGTGTTCAGAACGTGGTTTTCCACATCATTTGATGTCGATTGCTTAAATGGAAACTGAGTTATTACAACTCAATTAACTTACTTCCCACTCTTTTGCCACACCTTTTTAACATTTCTTCTGTGTATAACTTCTTCACATCGCCCTGGTTGTATAACAGATAAGGCATTGGACTGTGATCCCTGAAGACCTTGATTCAATTCCCGGTAAGCCGTAGTTGTAATTGTCGATATTTATTGAAAGTGATTTATGAAGGCTGCCTATGTAGACTAGCATCTGTTCTTTTTATTCATATTTACCCATTGTAATTATTGTTGAGTAAATGTTTTTTTCAAAATTGAAACTTATGTATTCGAAGTTATGATAAACATCGAATATAATTAAAAATGAGTGAATTTTACTTATTTTTGAGTACGTATTCTTAACAGCGCGTGCTTACCGTTATCTGCTTTGCCTGCTTCCTAATAACCCTATGCAGATCCTCGCTGTATTTGGCGGTATCATCGACGATCATCGCCACTTCAGCCAACTCTGACTCCATCTTGGTCCTGGAACCGATGACGTCACTCTTCAGTTTCGTCTCTGCTTCGTACACCCACTTGTTTACCTCGTCCAACTGACTCTGGATGTTTTGGCTGAAATGGAATAAAATTGAGTCTAAATTATACGACTTTGCCAAACGATTATTTTGCTGTCAAACTGTTTTGAATTTAACTTCAAAATGCCTGCTAACCCTTTTGGAACCGAGTGGCGACTCTCAGTCACCAAAATAACGAGCTGTTCTTTTGTTCTATGTTCTTTAAATTGAACAAGAACTGAGTGTTCTTGAAAATGAAAAACTTTTTCTTTCTTTAGATTGTTCTTTAAACCAAAATGACGATGTTCTATTTTTTTCCCCTTCTCTGTATTCAAAATGAAAGAGAACAACATATTCTTGAGTTTAAATATTTATTATCTCACAAACTTTAATAGAAATTATTTTTGTCATCTAGGAGCACTAAGTTGGTTATCCAAAACTTTTTCCAGATTAAAATTTCCTCACAGCTCATCTTTTTTTTCAATTATTTGACGAATGTCATAAATCACGAAATATATGTTTGGTTCACTGTGATTAATATTCATTTTTGCTCATAACTGTTTTATTTTTATAATTACCCATTCCACTCTAAACGTAAACAAAACACGCTAAAGAATAACTCTTTAAAAAGAACGGGAATGGGATGAAACTGTTCCAACGTAAATTTCAAACAAGTTCCTCGAGCGCAAAGGGTAATTGCCGGTACCATTTCAACACTTTATACTAAGCTTAAATAAGTTATATCATTAACTAAATGCTAATAAGTAGTGATGGTCACTTTAACTGGTAGATACGACCTGGGCGATTTTTTGGTTTAGAGGTAAAGTATCCGGCTATGGAGCGAAAGGTCCCGAATTCAAACCTAACCCAACGCATATTGTTTCTATGTCATACAACTACCATTAATAACTGCCAATTTATTGCATTTGGCGATTATACCAAGTTTTTTTAGTTAACCGTACTGGAAATGTTTAGTTAACAGTAATCGTTTGCAAAAAGTAAAAAGATAGCACAAATTATGGTTAAATTAAAGAATATGGTGGCACTCCGCTAAATATTGTATTAGATAGACTGTTCCATAAAATGAAAATATCGATGTTACATAAACATGTAGGTGGAGCTACTTGCTGTTGATGGCACTACACCAACAAGAGATACGGAATGAAAAAGTTACCTGACGTCATTTTGGCGTTTATAACTTATGCAAAAGAATTACTAAATATATGAAGTAATTAGGAAATAGCGAATGGTAAAATTGGTGTAATAATTAATCACAAAATGACGATTGGAAAACTAACAATATTCGATTCGAATTGGCGCATGCTTGTAAAATATACCACGCAACTATTTGTACATGCGTGTCGAAGCTATTACGCAAGTATTGCGCAGTGTAGCCAATTTGAACTGAAATTATATTTGGCCGCCTTAATTTTTTAAATTTTAATCCAAATTATATTCAAATTAAAGTAAAGTACGTATAAGTAAACTTAAGCTGGAAAACAATTTTTTTTCAATCGCCTGTTCACCGGTCACTATTTTAATGCTGCACCTGCTTTGCTTTAAAAAAAAAATTTGATGCATTTTATATAACTTTGCATTAAAGTAACAGATTTGTCTTGCAATACAATTAATATATTCTTTACTTAAACGTAGAAAAATTCAAAGAATATTGGAATTTAAATTATTTTTAACTTATTTCCAGTGCTCAAACCAATACAGACACGCGCAAAGAAGCGAGGTTATCAATTTTACCTTTATGCATTTTTTTAGAATGGAAAAATTAGAGATAAAATTAATTACAAACAACCGCATACAAAAATCTGTTTAATTATTTTTATTATATTAAAAGCCTTCCTTGTAAATATGTAAAAATAAATGAAACTGAGAACTAATGTGAATTGAAACAAATATTTTTTAAAAAAAATTGAAAGAGGAAGAATTAATAGATATTGCCAAGAATTCGGAATTACCATTGCGAATTTCATGCGTACGAATAACTTGTATAAAAATGTGTTGTGTGATGTTGTACACGATTTTTTTTTATTTCGTTTTTTGTTCAAAATAAATTATTATTATTATATTACCATCGAACAAATGCTGTATTAGATTAAAACTATTTTAGTATTAAAAATACCGATGTCATAAGAGATAATACGATAATAATTAAAAAAAATTAGTATCGTATTAGTATGCTCTTATGGCATCGGTATTTTTAATAACAATAATGAAATTAATTATTAACTATATTCGGATTCAAGAATATTAACACAAAAAGCAAATACACAATTCAATAAAACCTCCATAAGTTCTTTCACTTTAAAAAAAAATCACCAGAATAGCAAATGTCACGTGATCTGGATAAAAAAGTAGATAAAAAAATTATTTTCTCGAATGAGTCAGAATTGTTTCAATATTCATTTGTAAAAAGAAGTCGAAACGAATCATGAATCTGGCAGTACTGAAGAGTACCGCTTTTATGTTTACATTACGAAAATAGTTCATGATTCGAACTTTTCTACAGTTAAATCGTTTGTGAAATTGCGTTTAGTTCCTGATTTAGTTGGAGCAATGGTGCCTGAAGAACTAGCTGCGTTGTCTGCGAAAGCGGAAATAATTATTAATTCCAACATAAATATGGACGCTTTTTCTGTAATGTGTAATGAATACAAACAGAAAGCAAGGGAAATATTTGTTTGCAAATCCATTGACGAACTGTCTCTGAAAGATTACGAATCAAAATCAGGAGAAAGGATTCCTCAAGAACGTTCATCGAAAATGTGCTTTCTGCCACTGGAAGACTATAGAATCCACTTACATTCTAAAAAGAAACCAAAAGTCGCTACCAACGAAGTAATGGATATTCCGGACTGTTCGAAAGATGGTGAAACGGTAAGCGATGTTAATCATGTACATATCCCTGTTTCAATGTGCTTACAAATAAATAAGGACGTTGCCGATTCTGCTAATGATCGTAAGGATTCGGGTTTTTGCACTGACCGGGACTCAGTACCCCAGAATCGTGATTCTGGTAATGACAATTTTGAAGATTTTGTCGAATTCAAAAATGTTGTTGAAGTGACTAACGTTCGTTCCGAAAGTACAGTAACTATGAGTACCAATCATGACTATGAGCACACTAGTGACTATACATTCCCAGGTGATAATTGCTTTTTCGAAGAACATAGAAACATGGATATTTATGAGGAAGTTGAGGAGGATAATTCCAATTATTATTCTATAAAGACGGTTACCGTTTCGACTCGTGTCAAAAGTTCGAGACAGTATTCTAAGACATCGTCTCAAAAGAACGGTAAATCTGATCCCCATTCGAATGGAAATCAATGCGACTCCAATTCAAACGAGGTGATTAGTCTTTTAGATAATGAAGGAGAAATTTGTCGGCCATTAGAATATAATAATGACGAATTCTTGCGCTCGTCACAGAATGATAATCAACCATTTCTTGATGCTCCATCTGATATTTTCCTCGATTGTGTTGTTGAAGAATTTCATGCTGCGTTGCAGAATGATAATGAGGAGCAGCAGCGCATTCCTTTAATTTGTACTGATGATGAGGACGCTATTTGTCCATTGCTCGATAGTGCTGTTGAAGAATTTCATGCAGAGTCGCAGTATGATAATGAGGAGCAACAACACTTTCCATTAATTTGTTCTGATGATGAAGATAATATTTATCCATTGATCGATTGTGCTGTTGAAGAATTTCATGCGGCGTCGCTGAATGAAAAGAAGGATCAACAACACGCTCCTTCAATCTGTTCTGATGATGAGGATAATACTTATCCATCGATCGATTATGCTGTTGAAGAATTTCATGCCGCTTGGCAGAATGATAATGAGGAGCAACATGTTCCTGTCCTCGATGAGAAGGATAATACTTGTCCATTAATCGACAGCCCTGTGAAATCGCGTGTTATCAGTGGTGAAGGCGAAAATTACGAACATAACTCAGAAGACCATATACGAATAATGACCATATATTCTTTGAATAGTGCTACACAACATTTGAATGCCGTGGACGATTCAGAAAATAGTGAACCAGTTTTTGATGCAACGTGTATGGTTAATTGCGGAACTTTGACAAATAATGCAATTAATCCGAAAAATGGTTTTTTAAATAATTTTTCGCTTTGCCCTTGTGTTAGTGATAATGCCCATGATGAATTTAACCTTCCCAGAAATTCTTATGAAACCGCATTGCCTATGCTTTTTGAAGAAATTAACATTTCCAGTGGTACTGATGATGAAAACACATTGACTATGCTTGTTGATGAAATTAACATTTCCAATGATACTGATGAAACTGCCTTGCCCCTGTCTGCTAATAATTATACTACTAATAATGTATATCCGCAAGTGTTCTTGCCTGATTGTGATAATGACATAGACTCAAATGTGACTTTGACTGCTTGTGATTCTAAAATGTGTGATGCTACTTTGATTGAATCCGAAATTAATTCAGAATCGATCCCTTCTAAAGCACTAGGCTCAGGAGCTTTCAAGAAGAAAAACTTGCATTCATCTAACGCTAAAACTCACCAGAAGAGTAACATACCAGTTGTTTTTAAATCAGCATACAGTACAAGATCTTTGTCGTATTGTAAAAATTACAAGTTGAGATCGCCTGAAAAAAGACGTCCTTTTGGAAGCTACTCAACTAAACGTCAGTATAATGTTAAAAATAAATTGAAAACGTCGGACTTAAACAAGCGACATTTAAGCTCTGGGAAAATGAACGGGAAATGTTTCATCCCCGGTCCAGTGATTAAGCACGGAACGAACAATTCGGTGTCCCGCCAATTTGGATCTTCCTCAAGTCGCCCGGGGCACAACAACAGCGTGGACGGAAAGAGAAAGGCCCGAGAAGAAAAAGTCCAGCGATCGAAAGAAAGTCGCGAGAAGTTACAGAGAAAGAGAGAGGAAACAATCCGACTCGGGGAAGAGAAGAGAATCAAGAAGTTCGAACAACACGAGAAATATCTGAAGGAAAAAAACGAAGCAGCCAAGAATAAAGGGCGGCAGAGAAGAGGAGCGAGAAATGTCTCAGGTGTGTCTCCCCCAAATTTGGAAGCGCCCGGAGAAGAGATCTCGAAACTAGACCGCACCTACTCGGTTCCAAGTATGCCGCCGAAAATAAAAGACCTCTCACCTGTAGAAAATCTCAACGAAAAAGTGGCGAATCGCTCCAGGAATGAGGAAGTGATGAAGAGCAGTGATAAGAAATTGTTCATGAGGCCAAGCGTAGTGGTCGAAGACATGGCAAAGTCTTTTCCACATATATTCCAGTTCCTAGCTAAACCAAAGGATAATGGCGAATCTAGCAATGAAACATCCAATATGAAGAACAAGTATAAAATGCGACGTGAGGTAGTTAACAAACGTCATCTTACATCGCCAAGTATATCTGTACATCACAGAACACCTCTTCGATCGGCAAAAAACGGTTCTTGTGCGATCAATGAACCAATCAAGAAGAAAATGAAATTTTCGAACAGTAATGGAGTGAAAAGAATCAACACTGTTAGGAATTCTATATTGAACAAAGGTCGTATAAAACCTAACACCCCATTGAAATTTAATTTGACAGAAAGAATCCCTAGTGAAAAGTATCCTACCAGACAATACGCAAAGACGTTGTATACCAACTTGCCTGCAAAACATTTTGAGCTGAAGAAGAAACGAAATTATCAAGAAAAGGGTTTGCCTGCCCCACTTGGATCTTTTGAAATCTCATCCGATGCTGATAAAATGAAGTTGAAACCGAGCTGGGTTGTAAATAAAATAGGAGTCACCGCCTCTCTGAACGGAACTAGTTCTGATACTCCAATAAATAAAAAGGTACCGAAAAATAGGATTTGCCGAAAAAAAACTTTTTTCGGTCCGAAATTCGTGAAACCGGGAGCAGTCTCTAACGATATTGGCGACGAGAAGAAAAGAAAACTCTCAAAAGTTCGCAGAAGTAATGCAAAACGCATGATTACGAGATATGGATTGAAACAGATCAATGCTGCGAAACACGATGAGAAGACATCAGTTGACGATGCCTTCCCACGTGATATAATCTATATTGCTGCCGACATTAGTAGCTATGATATGACGGATATCAATGAAGACTCTTCTGATGATTCTGATGCTACTTCACCGAAGATCAAGCTAATTCCATTTTGGGCGACGGGGATCCTTCTAAAAACAGCTCTTTTTCAGCAGACCTATACGCCTCCGGATTTAGATGAAATTTTCGGAATTTCTGAGGGGCATAAAGAAGTGAACTTAGTTGAGATGTTTTCAGTCGATAAGCCATTTTACCATCACAGAACAAGTTCGGCTACATGGAGTGATAATAATACTCAGGCATAAACTTTTTCATTTAAGAACTCTTAACTTTTTATTTATGACGGAAGTTTCCATGTGAGACTCTAACCATGCAACTCGTTATTTAGTTAAGATTTTTTTTTCAGCTTTTCCATTATTTCTTTACATTTGAATGGTTCTATTTTATAACTATTTCCTGTTTTAAAATTTTCTACTTTTTGAAAAGCTTTTCATTTAATTTCTAGAGTACTGTAACAAAATGTCTTTGTAAAACAACTCTGTAGAAGCTTACGGGCCAAGATGTTGTTAATTAAAAGTTAAGTTGTCAATTTTTTTTATATTTTAATGTGTTCCAGCATCATATTCAGGAATATTTCATTGGTATTGAGCTTGAAAATGGTAGAATTAATCTAAAATTCAGAAGGAAATTTAATTGATTGTTTGGGTAATATTACAGCTATAACAACTCGAAAGAAACTTAACAGAACATTGAATTTTATTTAAAAAAATATTTCTGATTCTACTATATCGATGTCCGTCCTACTACACAGACAGTGGCAAAGATTGGATGCTAAAAGTGCGAGGGCAAGATCAAGAGGAAACAAGAAGTGGTGGAGGAGGGGGGGGGGGGGGAGGACGCGACTCACCTTCCTCTACATGGTGATATGCTATTTAACCCTTTAAAATGATTCCACGGAGATTTATGAGGCGGAATCGTACACTGCAGTTGCGGACTACTCCCCTTTCCCCCACGTGGTACAAAAATGTCAAGAGGGGTGGAATGAGTGTGTGTCATTGTCTATGGAAGGGGGGGAGGGGGGGGCTATGTTTTATTTTTAAAAAGTGCAATATTAAAAGTCAGGAGCATCGTCCGAAAAATGTAGTGCAAGGGAAACTGCCTCCCCCCCCCCCCCCGAATCGCCGCCATTGTGCACAGGTGTAGTAGGTGTTAATTCACTAATGTTTTAGGATAACCATTTGAAAGCTTATATTATAAGTATTGGTTAACCACATTCGTCGAGTTTCTTCCAATTAAAATTGTTTTTTTTACCTAACACAATCAATTACTATAATGATTACAATTTGGGAATTCTAATAAACTTAAACACACAAACAATTCAATTAATACATATGTACACTAATGCATCGATATTATTTTTTACTAACTTACAGATTTAAATGTATTTGTAGGAGACAATTAAGTAATCCAACTCAATCTTACAAATAAATTGAAGACTCTAACTGACAATTACCATTGCTTAAAGCTGG